>JAOWBW010000816.1:96516-475366 GCA_026119855.1 Campanula takesimana | reverse complement strand
AAGGGAGGAAGGGAAGGGAAGGAATGATAGAAAATGAAGTGTAGGGAAGAGAAGGGGAAATGGAAAGAATTTGGGTAATAGAAAGTGGAAAAGAAGAATAAGGAGAGAACTGCCATCTATATAGATAAGGAAAGACAATGCAGTTTATTCTAAAGAAAAATTGAGAGCAGAGAGAGAAGATGAACTCAACTGCCAGATCTTTAATAATTTGATCAAGAGTTGAAGCAATCAGTTGATCTGAAGCAGCTTGAGACTCATCGGCTAGAAAGATTGCAAAAGGATTTGGACGACCACACTTGAGTCATTGCTCTTCATTCTTGTTGGCGGCTCTGATGATGGCTCCATGGCGGTTGGCTTTGGAAGTAGTAGCTCTAAACTTCTTCAGGTAACCCGCTATGTCCTGTGCACACTTCCTTTTCAAGCCACGCGGTTTGGGAGACCTAACTGCAACTGTGAATTCAGGCAGAACCGAAGGGGCAGAGATGTTGATCAGTTGCGTTGAGCCGACGGTTGAACTGCTGAAGCAAAAGGCAGTGTAGGGGATTCAGAAGGTGAAGGAGTGTGCTCTGGTGAGTCAAAATCCAGCTTTCGTTTCAACGAAGGAGTAGCAGTTTCAACCATCATGGGGTCTATCACAGCCTTTCTCATTTCAGCCCTTTCTCTCAACTCCTTTGCAAATGGGCCTTCACTGGGTGAATGATCTTTCTTGTCATGAGCTTCAGTGAAATCCACTGCACCAGGTGGCCTTGATTGCCAGTGCTCCACAAAATCATATTTATTCACTAACCTTCTCTTCTTCTTCAGCGGTTGAACCTCAAGATTATCATCATCTTGCTCAGGTTCATCTTGAACTGCCTCAGACGCATCAGTCTGCTCAGGCAATACTGCAGCCTCAAACTCATCAGTTTGCTCAGGTTGAACCGCACTTGTAGATACCTCGGCTTGTTCAACTGGAACCGCAGCCTCAGACACTTCGGTCTGCTCAGGCTCGGTTTGAGTGGAGGGTTTAAGGTTGGGAAGGGCAGAAAAGATTAGCTGCAACTGTTCTTCAGTGAACTGAACAGTTGGCAGTTTGAGAGGGGATTTTGGAGGTGAGATAGGTTTGGGTTCAGAGGTGGAGGCTTTCAGTTTTCTCAACAGGTTTACATCTTGTGCAAAGTTCATTGATTTTTCAGCATTAGGATTGATTGGGGATAAGGGTTTTATCTGAGGTTTAGAAGGGATAGGAGGAGTTGGTTTTGTGAAGGGAATTGGTTTAGAGTAAGGTGGAAGCGGTTCAGAAGAGGGATTGGATAGAATGAGGAAGGATTTTGGTAAGGTCGGTTTTGGAGGAAGAATGGATGAGGGTTTGGAAGTATCAGTTATTTAGCCGAGCCTCAGGAAAGGGTCCTCTCTTTTCTTCAGGCAGAGGATCAGCAGTCCATACTGCTTGGGCAAACCGCCATCCAAACGCGGTTCTGAAAGCATCAAGCTTAGAAGCACCAAACAAGGTCTTCTTATTAGGTTGCACCCACTCAGCTTCATTGGTCACAGAAGCCTTAAAGATCACAGAATCCTGATGAAGGAACTTGGTTACGAGTCTGCAGTGAGTTCTGATCTTTGTTTTACCAGCGGCTTTGGCAGATGTGTGGCGGCTGAGGGCATTGATCATTTCTTGCATGATGATCCTTGGCCAGTGCAGCTTCTTCCCTTTGTAGATAGCCACGCAGTAGTTGTACTGCTCAGAAGTGAAATTGTTGTGATTGCCATTCTTGCACATCACTCCAGTATCCACTAAGTCACACAACATCCCATAACTTCTCCAAACTCCTTCTTAGGGGTGGACTTAGTGTTGAAGACAGAGACCCCCAAGAGCTCCTCAGTAGTTCTGCTGACTAATTCTGGTTTGATAGAAAGAATTCCAGAGTTCTCCAGTCCAGCCAAAATAGCAACCTTTGAAGCAGATAACACCACATCCTTTGTCCTTACAGTGGACTTGATGGCATTTTCAGTCTTCACTTCCCCAGATTCTAAGTCTCTGATCTCTTCACATTTACCATTCAGCAGGGGTACCTCAGAGACAATCCCATTGTCAAAGAATTCAGCACAAAGCCTCTTGTCAAACTTCGGTTCATCTAACTGGAATAAGGGCAGCAGTTTTGATGATTCCAGTAGGGCGAGCATTTTTCTTCCAACTGCATCAGCTTCAAATTCGGCTTTGATGATCTGAGATCCAGGTACAAAGTTGGTTTCATCCTAAAAATAATCAAAGTTAGTAAGAGTTTGATACAAGCAGTTTGAATAAGCCAACCATTCAAACTGCTACAAGGAATCCTAACAATGAAATAAGCGGTTGAAGTAAAACAGGGGTAACATGGTAAACACCCAAAACTAGACATGGAAAGAATTTGAAAAAGCATTTGAATGCATGAAGAACATGATGAACAGGGGATGAACATGCAGAACAAAAACTTAATCAAATTAAGAAAGAAGTATACCAAAAGACTCGAAAAATGCAGATACTAACAAAGTTCTAAAATATTAAATTCAAATAATAACCCAGAACATAGTATCAAAATAAATACGAATGAACACCCGAAAAACCCAAAATCAAAATTGTTCAAAAATTGAACAAAAGACATGAAATAAAGATCAAACCCAGCATATATGAACATATGTAATCATAATCAACCAAAAATTGAAAGAAAAAGCAAGTAAAAAATATGAGAAGACGAACAAGCTTTTTCGAACAACAATGGCAAAAAAAATGAAATGTTAGAGTGAAGGGTTCAAGAAATCATACCATATCGCCTTTGGATGTTTTAGATGTAGATGGAGCAGATGGGTCTGAAGATTTCTTAGGTGCCATTTTAAATTTCAAAGAATAAATATGGGAAATATTGGAGGTTGAGAACAGAGTGCAGATGAGAGAGAGAGAGAAAGAGTATACGCAAATGAGGAAGAAGGTAAAAAGAAATAAACTTTGTCTTTTATACTCAATTAACTGTTCCTCGGGTAATGGAACAACGAGAACGGCGCACGATTATCTCCTGATGGCGTTCCACGTCACATAGAATTTAATGCGGCAGAGAAAATTGCAAAAGGGTCCTTATAATTGATATGACATAAAGTAGGGACTAAAATGCAATTTCATACCTGAGCAGTTTGATTGAGCAAACCGACTTACCTTATGTCTTCAGCGGTTTTTCATGAAACTGATGTCTCTCTAATCTGATGGCGGTTTATATGTTTAAACCGAATGACTTTGCTTTCTTGTCGGTTTTGAAAGAACCGATTACATTCATTTGACTCGTCAGTTTGATGGAGAATTTTGTACCGAACCATTTATTGATGGGGTTTCAATGATGCCAGAACCGCACACTAGATGACTTTTCTAAGCATAGCCAAAACATTTAAACAAAAGATATTAAAAATAATATATATAGATATGATATCTTAAGTTAGTTCTAACATACCCATTTCTCCTCGTAAGTGGTAGAACCTGGAATTTTCAAGCGGTTTGGTGAGGATGTCTGCAATTTGATCATCTGTTCCCACCTTTGCTAGAAAAATGTTTTTCTTTTCAACATGGTCTTTGAGGAAATGATATCTTATGTCGATGTGCTTGGTTTTTGAGTGCTGAACTGGATTGTTGGAGATGGATATTGCAGCAGTGCTATCACAGTAGATAGGGCAGTTTTGTTCAAATATCCCGTAGTCCTCCAACTGTTGTTTCATCCAGAGAATTTGAGAGCAACAGCTTCCAGCCGCTATATATTCAGCTTCAGCGGTTGAGACTGAAACCGACGCTTGTTTCTTGCTGGACCATGATACAAGCCGCGTTCCAAGGAACTGACAAGTACCACTTGTGCTCTTTCTACTTATCTTACATGCTGCAAAGTCAGCATCTGAATAACCTAATAAATCAAATGAAGATTCTTTGGAGTACCAAAGTCCAAGGTTAACAGATCCACATAAATATCTAATAATACGTTTAACAGCAATAAGATGAGATTCTCTAGGGTCAGCTTGAAATCTAGCACAAACACAAACACTAAACATGATATCTGGCCTACTAGCAGTTAAGTAAAGTAGAGAGCCAATCATACCTCGGTAGAGAGTTTGATCAACTTTCTTACCATGTTCATCTCGATCCAAACTGCAGGCCTTAGGCATTGGGGTGTCAACTGATTTAGCGGTTTCAAGCCCGAACTTCTTTATCAAATCTTTAGTGTATTTGGCTTGGTTGATAAAGATCCCATCATGGCATTGCTTGACTTGGAGTCCAAGAAAGAATGTCAACTCTCCCATCATACTCATTTCAAATTTGCTCTTCATTAGCTTCTCAAACTTAACACACATAGTTTCATTAGTAGAACCGAAAATAATATCATCAACATATATTTGAACTAATAATGAATGACTTTTGTGTTTAGCTATAAATAGAGTTGTATCAATTTTACCTCGAGAGAAGCCTTGTTCAATAAGAAATTTAGATAGAGTGTCATACCATGCTCTTGGAGCTTGTTTGAGTCCATACAATGCTTTCTTGAGTTTGAAGACATGATTTGGAAGTTTGTTGTCTTCAAATCCTGGCGGTTGAGCTACATAAACTTCTTCTTGTAGTTCACCATTCAGAAATGCACTCTTCACATCCATTTGATATAACTTGAATTTCTTGAAGGATGCATAGGCCAGGAACAATCTTATGGCTTCAAGTCTGGCAACAGGGGCAAAGGTCTCATCATAGTCAATTCCTTCTTCTTGCCTATAGCCTTGAGCAACCAACCTAGCTTTGTTTCTTGTTATTGTACCATTCTCATCCATCTTGTTTCTGTACACCCATTTTGTTCCAATTACTGTATGATCACTGGGCCTTGGAACTAGAGTCCAAACTTTGCATCTTTCAAACTGATTGAGCTACCCAACTTGGATCACTTAGATCTTCATCTACCTTCTTCGGTTCCATCTGAGATAACAGAGCAGATGAGAACAAACTGTGATTATCTCTGTGAGTCAAACTCCCTCTGGTTTGGACACCAGTACTGATAGGACCAATAACGTTGGCACTTGGATGGTCTCTATGCTCATTAATTTCAGGATGGAGGTTGTCTTGAACCACTATTTCTTGAAGATTTTCCAGAGGAGGATCATCCTGATAATCATTGAAATCTTCATTGAAGGTTAGATTTGGAACTGGTTCAACAGTTTGAATGGGGTCAGAAGACAGCGGTTCAACAGTTACACCATCAGCGGTTTGAGTAGCTGCGGCTGAAGAACTGGATAAAGCAGTTTGAGTAGGATGGTTGTCAGTTGCTCTATGTCTAGTGCCTGTCTCAAAATCACTAAAATCATTAGCAACATTTGGAGCCATATGTGGCTCAAGGAGAGCATGTTCATCAAATGTAACATGGACTGACTCTACAATTTTTAAAGATGTCTTATTGAAACAACGAAAAGCTTTGGAGTGTTTAGAATAACCAACAAAAATACCTTCATCAGCCTTAGCATCAAATTTTCCTCGATGCTCTTTGCCATTGTACAAGATGTAACACTTGCATCCAAATATCTTGAAGAAGGCAATGTTGGGTGATCTGCCTCTCCACAATTCATAAGGAGTCTTGTTGTGAATTTTGATGATGAGGGAGCGGTTCTGGGTGAAGCATGCGGTATTGACGGCTTCGGCCCAGAAGTATTTGGGAAGCTTGGCTTCGGCAATCATAGTCTTCCCGGCTTCAATCAAAGTCCTGTTCTTTCTTTCCACTACTCCATTCTGTTGTGGAACTCTAGCGGCAGAGAAATTATGATCAATTCCATGATCATCACAATATTGGGCAACACCATTGTTTGTAAATTCGGTTCCATTATCTGAACGCACGGCAACAATGTCATCCAATTTCTGAGTTTGGAGCTGTCTAAAGAGAGCGGTTACGATGCTATAAGTATCATCTTTAGAGGCCATCATTTCCACCCATGTATATCTTGAATAATCATCAACCACCACAAGTGTATAGCGGTTTCCTCCAATACTGGCGGTTGGGACAGGTCCAAATAAATCCATGTGCAGCAGTTACAAACAGCGGTTCGTTGAAGGCGCGGTTTTACTAGGAAATGACTGTTTGGGCTGCTTTCCAAGCTGGCATGCTTTACACTTTTCATCATGATGGTCAGCCACTTTGGGTAGTCCTTTTACTAGACCATCCCTATGCAGTTTTGCTAGATACTTGAAGTTCAAGTGGCTGAGCCGCTTATGCCATAACCAGCTGCTTTCACTTATATTTTTGGCTACAAAACAGAGGTCAGCAATAGAAACAATATTGCTTAAATCAATTATATAAACATCACCTGTTCTGTTGCCAGTCAGTAGAGTGACTCCAGAGGAAGCATCTTTGATATAACAGCTAGTTGAAGTGAAGATGCAATTCATTCCTTTATCACAAAACTGAGATATGGAGAGAAGGTTGTGCTTGAGTCCTTCTACTAGTGACACTTTTTCAATAGTCACATTTCCTCGTATGATTGCTCCATATCCTACTGTTTCTCCTTTCTTGTTGTTACCAAACACTACTGGGGGACCTTTCATTTGGATGAAACTGCAGAGTAGTTCTGAATCTCCAGTCATGTGTCGTGAGCATCCACTATCCAAATACCAGAGATCCTTCTTCTTCTTAGCGGTTCCAGCCATAAAACATGAAATCTGAAAAATAAACATGAAAGGTTTTGGTCCCCCTTATTCCTTGGGTCCTAGGGTTAGCAGTTTTTTGGGACCCACACCTGTTTGACCTTAGGATTTTTACGTCCCTTGGCATTGGGTGTGAATCTTAAAAGACAATGACCAGCACTATGACCAAAGTCGGCACAGATAGAACAATGAATTAAGCCAGGTTGTGGTTGCGGTTTTACAAATCCATTACTGACCTTCGGTTTATCGTGTTTTACTGGGTCAGCGGTTTTGGCTTTACAAAGTTAACCTTCTCGAGTTCCACCTTTCTCTTAGGTGCGGCTTTAGGAAATATAACAGGATATTCCTTAAACCGACTATGAGCGGTTTCATCACTCAATACTTCTTTGGTTGCCTCAGCCGCTGTGGATTTCTCTTTCCAATTTGGATCTCTCCCAGTCTGGTTTTTAGGATACTCATAGAAATAATTTTTCTTTTTAATTTCTTGTGTTGAGCCCTTTTTACCAGCATGATTCACCTTAGGAATTTCTTTGGTTTGTTCAGTTGGTTTCACACCACCTTCAGCACATAGACAAGGACACTTACACCCATCATCAGTTTTAAATCCCAATCCACTTTTCTCTTTAGAGAGGATTTGTGAATTAACGATTTGTTCCATGGTGACACCAGACTTAGTCCACACATCGGTCACCTTTTGAAGTTCATCCCTTTGTGCAGTAAGATCATGGATTCGGGTGTTAAGAACCTCGGTTCTGTCCTTAAGGTAGCGGTTTTCTTCCACAACAGAAGCTATCCCAACAATTTGGAGCTTGAGTTTTTCAATCTCCTCCTTATGGGACTTGCATTCTTTTTGGGAATATTCAAGTTCCGCAGCCATTAATATATATGCCTTTTTAAGCACAGTGTGTTGTTGACAAATGACATTAGCACGTTCAAGTACCTGGTCATCATGGCTTTGTTCGGTTTGATCCTCAGGAGAGTAGTTTGGTGAAGTAGGAGTTTTGCCTTGTTTAGCTTCAGGAGTTTTTGGTGAAACTGACTTCATTTGATGGAGTGGCAGTGGAAGGCTTTCGTCAATTTCAACCTTTTCTTCAAATCCCATTAGGCAAAGATTTGCAACTCCTTCATCTTCATCACTATCATCTGTATCAGAACCCATCCATGTTAATGGTTGTTCTCCTTGTTCAGCAACCATTCCTCTTCTCTTGAAAAACTTTTTGTTGAACGGTTTCTTGGCAGGAGCGGCTTCATAGCGCGGTTTGGGACAACTGGAGGCAAAATGACCTGGTTGTCTGCAGTTGTAACAAACAAGATCATCCCTTTTCTTAGCATCAGCTGCTTTATTGAATCTGGTTGGAGGGACAAACTTTGCAGGGCCGCCTGACTGAGATTGAGCTCTGTTCTTTCTGAACTTGGTGTAGTTTTTCACATAGAGAGCAAACTCGTCATCATCCATGTCATCAAAGTCAACTTGAGTAGAACTGGATGCTACACTTTGAGAATTTTGAGATGGAGTGTAGGATTGATGAGATTGCTGAGGTTGAGAATAGGGTTGATGATGTTGAGGGTAAGGTTGATGAGGCGGTTGGTAATACTCTGGAGGTGCGGTTTGAGAAATATATCTTGGAATATTTGGATCAAAAGAAGCGGTTTGTAAATGGATATTAGATGCGGTTTGATGATGATCTGGATTGTAAACTGGAGATGTGGCATTGTTGAAAGCGGCAAGAGAAAGAGACTTGAATCTGTTTTCGGTTTCATGAGCTTCCTCAAGCTTGAATTCAAATACCCTTAGCATGGCATAAAGATGACGAAGATCAAGAGCTTCCAGATCTTTGTTGTCTTCTATATTGGTAGTTTTGATCAGCCATTTGCTACCAAGAGATTGCATGAATCTCATGTTCAGGTCAGTATTGGAATACTTGTGCCCTAGAGAGAAACATACATTGACAATTTCCACGAACCGCTCATAGCATTGGCGAAGAGATTCCTTTGGGTCTTTGACAAAGTAATCAAAGAGCCTTCTCTGTTGGTAGAGGCGGTTCTTCTTGGTGTCGGCATCTCCTTCCAGAAAGTCAATGATGCCATCCCATGTTTCCTTTGCGGTATTGCAATCTAGAACCTTTGAGTGAGTTCTTAGATCAATAGCTGATACAAGCATGGACATGGCTCTTCCATCAAAGTCCACATTCAGTTGATCAGTTTCGGTCCATTCAGCTTCCGGCTTCTTGATTTCCGCGGTTTGTCCAGCAGTACCTGCATCAGGGTTAGCCTTCATCGGGACATAGGGTCCATTAACAATTGCAGTCCATAATCTGCGATCCTCAGATATCATGTGCTTCTTCATCCTATCTTTCTAGAAGATGAAACTATCTTCATTAAGAATAGGTAAGTGATTAGAGTTGGATGTCTGCATCATATGGGAGTTTATGTTTGCCATTGGATCAGCACCCAAGCGGTTAAGCTTGTAAAATAATTTTTGGTGGATATGCTCTGATACCACTTGTTGGTCCCAAAAAGCAACAAGGGTATAGAATCGCTAGAGGGGGGGGGTGAATAGCGGTTTAAAATATTTTTCAGAATACCCTTGAAAATCAACCAAGTACTTATCAGTTTGGTCTATTGCGGTTTAAAGCACTAGAACCGCTCAGATAAAATGCACAGCGGAGTTTTGCGGTTTTGTCCAAACTGAATTATAAAGAGTTGGGCGGTTTAAGTGGTTGAAAAGGAATGATGCAACTGACAGGGCACAACTGAAGTATCACAAAAGTATGCAAATCATTTATCAAGTCATTTCACATGAAAGTAAATAAAGCTCATAAACATAAATGTAAATGACAAGACAGAAAATAAAGATCAAGAACACACAATTTGAAGAGGTTCGTTCTTGAAAGAACTACGTCCTCTACCTAGGTGGTTAGCCTAGGATTTTCTAATAGCTACTAGACTTGTATTGATTTAGAGGAGTTTTTACAAGATTACAAATGAATCCAAACTCTAAATAAACAATCTAACCTAACAATGCTATTATAACAACCTGTGTTTTCAAGGTATATAATCTATAAGAAAATATACTCCGGGTGTGTAGTGTGGAAAGAAATCAAGAGCTCAAAATATCTAAGTGATGGTGAGCAAATGATTACTTTCTGTGCAAGGCTTAGTTGTGATGATTTGAAGGCTTGAAGCTTTAATGAAGAACTCTGGGTTTGCTAAGGAGATGATGAAGATATGAGTATCTGGGTTTTCAATCTTCAAAGCAAACTTGAATACTTGGGATATTCTCTTTGAAGCTCAGCAACCTTCAATGTTGAACAATGAAGGCTATTTATAGTGAAGGCATTAGTGACCGTTGGACAATGAGGTGAGTCATTGTATGGCGGTTTAATGCGCTGTCACAATCCCATTGGTTGACCTGTCACTGTCGTCCTTTGCTTTTGCTTTGTGGCAGGAAGTTGTTGGATCACTACCTGACATTGTCCTTTTAGTTGTTGAAAAGTACAACGGTAACTTTTCAAAAAGCTAGACAAACCGACATTCCCAGAATAACTGAACCATGACTTGAAGTTTAAGGACAAGTCACCAGTCATTCATTTTTATGGTTGAAAAGCGAATGTTTGTCTTCAAGGAGTAAATGACAGCAATAACTTCTTCAATATCTTGGTCGGCGGTTCCACCAGATGCATGTGCGGTTTCATCAAAGACACAAACTGCGGTTTGATGAAGGACTTAAGGCACCATGCTGGCGGTTGAAGATGGCGGCTTGAGGGATACTAAACCGCTAAGAGTAAACCGATCATAACTCAGCCTAACTACTAAAAATCTAGAAATGGACTTGTCTAAAAATTGAAGTAAAACTTCATTACAAGTAAACCTAAAGTCCATAAAAAGACACGTGGAATGGGTCAATCAAATCAGGTGGGTGTTCTAACAATGAATCCTAACAAGTTCTTTAAATTAGCAACTAATCATATAAAAATGATCAGGGCGGTGAGTAGATCGTCTCCATCTTTTTCTTACAATTTTTCTTCAAGTTTGATTCCGGAGTGGGTAAGTCACTACTCCCCCTTTCTTGTGATTATTGTTGTATTTGTTAGATATCGTGAATTGCAGGTGAAATCCGGGTTGAGTGAGTAGTATTGAGACTACTAATGTTGTTGGTAAACTTGGTGATCATCCTCTATGTATATTTCTGGGTTCTTGAATTGAAAAACTCAATTTAGGTTATTATGTTGTGTTTTGAGTGTTAGAACGAAAGGAGTAAAATTCTGGTACTTCGAGGGTGTTGTGTGGCCGCCCATTTTGGGTGTGCGACCGCACAATCTTCTGGAAGAATTTGGTCATGAAAAATCCCCTACTATGCGGCCGCACAGTCCCTTTTGGGCGACCGCACAGAGTCCCTGAAATCTGATAATTTCTAGAATCAAGATTTTTAAGTTCCGACTTGGTCTAGAACTTAAGGGTTGACCTCGAATAACTAGATAAACATTATGTGGGCTAAGTAGCTCCGGGGATTAGTCAATGATGAGTATAATTAACGTGTATTAGCTTTAGTACGTACCTAGGAGTACGGGTCCGAATTGTGATTGAAATAGTTCAACAATTATGTGAATGTGATGAATGTGTTGATATCCTTTCAGACACTTAATGTGCTAAATGTGTACTTGTGTATGTGAAATGATTACATGCCAAATTCTTGAAGTAAAAGGGCTAGTCCACTACTTTTGGATTAGTTCCAAGTTGAGATTTGTTTCCCGTTATTTAATATCAAGTAAAAATTACTTGTGTGAATTTGATGTGAGTCCAGCTGGTTTACTTGTTGGGGGTGTATAGGTTTGCACATATTGTGAGAGCTGGGGCTAAGCAATAAACGTAGGCCTATGCATCTGTGGCCGTTGCTCCTACTACCGGCCATAGTAGGGGTCTAGCTTTCCCGATGATTGGAGCCTCAGGCACAATGATTGGATAGCTCTTCTTTTTGTTCTTGGGTTGGGATACTGGGTAACAGATCTCCATCAAAATTGTGAAGCTACATCAAAAATGAGAGCCAACTTCAACGACTGCAACAACATCGTCAGTTATGGTACATGAATGGGTTGGAGGAATAAGGTGCAAGAAATATCCTTTGTAATGTGTTCTTACGCTATACGTGTTGCATAATGAGTTGGTATAACTACCCGTATTGTATGCTACTTGATGATACGTGATACGTGATGTTATTTCGTGTTTCATACTTGCATGTATGCACATCATGTAGTTAAAGTAGTAACTTACTGAGATTTTATCTCACCCCGTTCCTTTTCAATTTGTTTTCCTTAGATCGCAAGAAGGCAAGTGATAGTACGACACAGTGAGGACGTGTTAGCAAGGGTCTTGTGCAAGTTGATCTTGGTGGTGTACCTTTTTGTAATTAAGGTAAATGGTGAGGACGTTGGATTGTATTGGATTATGTAAATCCATTCTTTTGGGGTAGAATTGTAATATATAAATATGTGTACTTGCTAGTGTGTGCCAGCATGTATGCTGAGCTGTTTTTAGAACTTAATTAGCCTTAGTTTTTGCTTAAGTGTAGTGGCATGTTGTCACTGTTGTAAATGGTGTATTAAAGACTAATCAGTCTATAAGTATATTTTAAGCTACAGTTGGTATAAGTAGAGTTAATGGGATGTTATAAAAGTGTATTTCTAGTAGTAACGCAGTCGAGATCGTGGTTACACATAGAACCCCGGAACTCGGGGCGTTACAAACGTAGCAGTGTATGTAAATTTGAAAATAAGTTTATAGGACCACGATATTCAAAATTCTAACTAATTTAGCTGTGTTTTGCGAATTTCACATTAGGGTTATTCTCATCTACCATTTATTTAAAGTCTCCCAAAAGACTTAGAGAGATATATTGTTGTAGATGAGATTTTTTTTAGTCATGTATCATTTCTTCAAACCTTGCCCCCTCTTAAAAAAAACAACTGACATTGGATTTAGAGGCCAATATATTTAAAATTCATGTAATAACTAAAAAAGTATTACATGAAATTCTAATTTATTATAAATAATATTATTGATTATATTTTTCTATGATTAATACAATAAGTATGCACATATACTTAATGATCACATTCAAATATATCTTTAAAGTCAATTTTTCGTGACTATATCCTTAAACTCACAATTTTTTTTAACATAAAATTTGACACACATCAAGTATACATCCAAAATTTAACGAAAATATTAATTTGGTAATGTATGTGAATTTGGAAATAAGCGTGTAGGACTACGATTTGTGAAATTCTAACTAAAATAACTTGCACCATGTTGAATTCCACGCCGTAGTTTTATTGATAATATATTCTATCAAAAATACAATAAGTATCACATGTTGTGGCTGTGTCCTTAAACTCACATTCTTTAACATAAAAATTGACACACATCAAGTTTTCACCCAAAATTTAAAGAAAATACTAACATGGCAGCGTATGTGAATTTGGAACTAAGTCTATAGGACCATGATATGTGAAATTCTAACAAAGCTAGCTTGTGCCATGTGGAATTTTATAATTCCCCATGGTGGACCGTAGAAATTTTATTGAACTCTGCTTTTATGTATTATTACATTAAATTATCTTGATTATAGCTACTCTGATTGAAATATCACCATTTGTTTAATTTTATGCATGAAATTCTTTATTAAATTTATTTATAGACATAAATTTCTAAAAAAAAATATATTAGATATATATATCTCTTTGAAACAAATTATAAAGAAACTATTGAATAATGACAAGTTGATTACTCTTTGCTTAAGCCAAAATAAATTAATAATTTATTTTAAGATAGAAGAAGTACTATATTAAACATAGATACATGCATCAGATTGTTTTTAATAAAGCCTAAAATACGGTCCAAAAATGAGTACTCTTGTTTGCTTGATAAAAATAAAATAAAATTATTTATTTTGAAATGAATAAAATAATACTATATTAATCTATATCCATAGAGACTTGAAACATAGAGACTTGATTAAAATAGAAATCTTTGAAACAAATTCTAACCAACTATCCAAAATAGAGACTTGATTAAAATGAGTACTCTTGTTTGCTTGATAAAAATAAAATAAAATTATTTATTTTGAAATGAATAAAATAATACTATATTAATCTATATACATAGAGACTTGATTAAAATAGAAATCTTTGAAACAAATTCTAACCAACTATCCAAAAATGAATAGTTGATTACCCTTTTCCTAAGCAAACATAAAATTAATTAATTATCTTGAGATGGAGGAAATAGTACTAAACTATTAAATCTATATACATACCGCAGGAATTTTCAAAATAAATTCTCAGTCCAAAAATGAATATTTTGTTTATTTAATAAAAAAATTAATAATTTATTTTGAGGCGGAAAAAATAGTGCTATTTTAATCTATATACATAAAGACTTCTTTAAACTAAAAATCGTTGACACTAATTATGACAAACAATACGAAATTGAATAGTTGATTAGTCTTTAGGCAATAATAAAATTAATTAGTTATTTTGAGACGGAAAGATTAGTACTAAATTAAATCTATGGTACATACATTATACAACATAAATTTTCAAAATAAATTATAAGTTCAAAAAATGAATAATCTTGTTTGTTTATTAAAATTTAAAATTGATGATTTATTTTTGGGACGGAAGAAATAGTACAACTACTTTTCTATCTATAATTCCATACAAAGAGATTTAAAACTTTATTATAAGTAGTCTAATAATAATCTACCAATAGCAGCGGAAAATGACATACATAAAAATCAAACATGGATATTCATATTAAAATTTAATATGACGGATCTTGTCGGATTTGCCAAAGCTTGGAGTTACATTTTTCTTGGAGAATATTGATGGGAAAGAGAAATGAAATAAAATAAAAAATAAATTTGTATAACAGACAACATGTAAAGAAGAATGTTAAAGATTTTATATTAACATAAAAAAATAAGATCTCTAGAGCTAATTTAAATTATTTCAACATATGAGTGTTTAAATATTGATACAATTAATATGTGAATTCTTTCCTTAAATGAGACTAATATGTTGAATTCAAATAATTTGAAATAATGTCCTTAAGTTTAGATGATATTTCAAATTTCAAATTAACTATTAATATTACAATTATTTCCTTAAATGTTAATTACTTGCTTTAACCTATGAAAATACGCCACGTGGACTTACACTTCATAATTCCATGTGGCTGAATGTGGAATGAGTATAGTACTCTGCTATTATATATTATATAGATTCTCAAATTCCATATAAACTTTAATATCTGACGTTAAAGAATCCCTATTCAAACATTTCTTTTTAGGCGTCATATGTTAATGTAAAAATAAATTATTTCATTTTTTCCTTTTATTGATAAGTAGCAACAACAAAATTTGTTTTTTTGTTTTTGTTTTTTTATTGTGAGACCTCTATATTTTCTTAACTTGAAATTTTAATACTCCTTTAATTTCAAAATAAACATATATTTTTTATTTTTAAAATCACAAAAATTTCTTCACTTTCAAACGATAAATCTTATATATATTATTAAGTATGCGGATATTTTAAAATATTCATATATTAATACTATTATGTTTACTTTAAAATTTGTCAAAATAAATATTAAATAATTAATTAAAATTATTTTATAAAATAAAAAATCATGTATCACACGTGCATTGCACGTGTATTAATCTAATATTTCATTTTTTTACTGTGAGACCTCTATATTTTCTTAATTTAAAATTTTAATACTCCTAATTTCTAAAAAAAACATATATTTTTTATTTAAAAAATCACAAAAATTTCTTCACTTTCAAACAATAATTTTATATATATTATGAAGTATGTGGATATTTTTGAAATATTTATGTATTAATGCTATTAAATTTACTTTAAAATTTGTGAAAATAAAAATTCAATATTCATTTAAAAATATTTCATAAAATTAAAAAATCGTGTACCACACGTGCATTGCACGTGTATTAATCTAATATATATGTATATTGGTTTCAAAAAATTATTTGAGTTTGTTTTAAAAATAAGTTTACAAAACAAATAATATTAAGGGCCCTTAATCTAATATCTGGTGAAGACTGGTACAATTTTCTCATCATCATTCTTCAACGCATCACCACCGGTCACAAAAACATCTTCCACATCAAGGCTTACAAAAATAGATGTTGGCTGGAGTTGAATTATCCCTTTGACCAATCCACTAAAATTTAAGCAGAAAAATATATTTTGCTCAGCCCTAATTGATTGTGTGTGCTCGTCAAGTTTGACTCACCTGCATCAGGAGCTGCACGACTCGATGCCCCTGCACCAGGAGCTGCACGACCCGATGCACGACCAGCTCCACGACCAGGAGCCGCCCTTTGTTGAAGGGGAGATTCGCCTTCGCCCAGCCCAAGCACATCAAATCTATTTGTTGAAGACATTCCTAAACAAGAACAAGTCTGTCAGCAAAAAACCACTCTTAAACCTTTGAGGGAGTATAAAAGGTTTTCACTAAAGAATTTTAAAATTTTATACTCCCTCTGTCCCAGAAAGATAGTCTCATTTTTTATTTTTTATGGTCAACAAATATGATTTGACCAAATATTGGTGTCAATCTAATCATTCTTATGAAATTCTAAAAGTTGTAATTGATTAATCATTAAGTGATTTATCATTATCACATTTTAGAATTTTATTGTGATAATTAGATTTACACCAATATTTGGTCAAAGTTAAGTCAAAATAAGACTATCTTTTTGATACAGAGTGAGTAACACTCTATTCATAATTTTGTTCAATATTTTATAAAATCTAGTCAATTGATCTCTTGTGACTAATTTTGCTAAAACTTAATGAAAGTTAAGCCCTAAATCTATTGCTCATAATGAAAGGCATAAAACTAAAATTTTAATGATGCATCATTGTGAAAATAAATATATATATGTACGCATGTATAACTTTTTGATGATGCATCATTGTGAAAATAAAAATTAAATATTCATTTAAAAATATTTCATAAAATTAAAAAATCGTGTATCACACGTGCATTGCACGTGTATTAATCTAATATATATGTATATTGGTTTCAAAAAAATATTTGAGGTTGTTTTAAAAATAAGTTTACAAAACAAATAATATTAAGGGCCCTTAATCTAATATCTGGTGAAGACTGGTACAATTTTCTCATCATCATTCTTCAACGCATCACCACCGGTCACAAAAACATCTTCCACATCAAGGCTTACAAAAATAGATGTTGGCTGGAGTTGAATTATCCCTTTGACCAACCCACTAAAATTTAAGCAAATATATATATATATATATATATATAAAGAGAGAAAAAGCAATCACTATATTTCTTTTAAACCGACTTAAGAAAAGCGAGAATAATACTATTATATTCAGGAACTAATATGAATGTAAAGTAGCTTTTTGTGAACAAAATATTAGTTAAACGTGAACTTCGAATTTGTTTTTGTTTTATATCATTTATGCAATCAAGGATGACTAATTTGTATTCAATTAGAACGACTCACCGTATGATTGATACATACATACGCGACGCACAATAAGCGGCCCCATTATATAGTGTTGCAGAGTAGATTCTTCTTCTCTCGGGCAAGTTGCATCAGACTCACTCCTCTTCCCAGATTAAGGTGAAATGAGTTATCGTCCTTAAAGGTAGGACGAGCAATAATACCGTGTTGGATGTCATGAAGCGCTCGGTACAAATTCATCATCTTGTCTGAGTTCTCGAAATTATGTATGTAGACCTAAAACATGTATTAAAAAAGCTCACAACATGTTATTTTCAACGAATTTTGCATTTAATAAAGTTATAAGATTGATTGACACATGTATTAGCTTATATCTACTTTATGTTTTAAGATTGATTGTGTAACGACTCCAAAATCTGTATTTATTTATTTTATATTTATTTTATATTTTAAGAAATCTAATTTAAATTTATGAGTGCATTTTATGTGTTGCATCATATTATATGAGTTGGACATTTTATTTGATTATTTGTGTTAGTTAAAATGTTAGTAGTAAAGTTTATTTGGGGAGTTAAGTTGTTAGTGGGGAATTATGGGGGGGCCTTTGTAGAATTGTTGGTTAGGGGCTTAAGTGTTAAGTCTAGAACATGAGTGATTTAATTGAGAAATTGGGTAAAGACTTGTTGATCATTTAACACCTCTCCTTCCCCTCTCCCTCTCATGCGCCGGTTTACCCTCACCATTCACTTTACCTTTTCAAAAACCTCCATTGTTGATGAAAGAAAAGCTAGGTAAGGGTTTTGAGCTTTTTCATTTTATTTCTTTTAATTTACAACTCCTTTTTCAAATCTAATTACATATAAATGTTCAGGGAGTTGAATAGATCTTATCTACCGAACAATATATTTTTCTTGACTCATTTCCGAAAAATAGGTAAGTTACTAATCCCCCCTTTAAATGTTAAAATGGTCATACGTATGCTTTATATGCTTTATATGTTATAAAATAATGTTTTGGTATACTTTTTATATACTTGTAATTTTGGGACAGAGGGAGTAGTAGTAACTTGTTATATGTTGGTAATGGTTATAGTAGTATGATATTGGGAAGTGTAAGATGTTACAATGTTGTTGTGCAATGAGAAGGAGTAACAACTTTGGTAAGTGAGAGTGAGTCTTGTAATTTTTCCTGGGAATTTGGCCATTCTGCTTTGGAGCGGCCGAGTATAGTAATACGAGCGGCCGAGCACCCTTAAGTCGAAAGGTTGGGTTCTGGTGATCGGCCGAGCATAAATGGGGACTCGACCGATCCGCTCGGTCGAGTCAATGAGTGCGAGCGGTCGAGTGGTCTTTGTCGAATGGTTGGGTTGTTGGTGAGCGGCCGATCCATTTAAAGGACTCGGCCGATTTGCTCGGTCGAGTCATATGGGTAGAGCGGCCGAGCAGTCTGGATTTTAACAGCTTGTTTGTTTTTCGTTAAGTATTGAGCTAGGTCTTAGGCAATGTCCTAGAATGCCTAGATGATTGTTATGGAGTATCAAAGAGTTAAATTTGGTCCTTTGTGATCGGGTTTGAATTGATATGATTGTGTGGATCACTAAAGTGGTAGAATTGGTTCCTTTGTGAACACAAGTGTTGTGAAATGTGAGTAATTGATTAAGTGAGCATTTTTGAACACTTTGTGATGTGTTGGATTGGTTCATCTTCTTGATGTGTTTGGCATGGTTCCTTACTTTGGAATCATTGTCCCTGATTGTTATTTATGCAAGTATTTTTATATGGTGGTTGCATGTAAAGTCCAGCTGGTACTTTTGTGTGTGTTGGGGCAGTGGTAGGGATTACATCATTGTAAGGCTTCTATCATTGGTTCCCCATTGTTTATGATATCGGGCGGTGGTAGGGATTATAATGGTCTCACGAGCCAAGTACATTATAAGGCTCCTATCATTGGTTTCCCATTTTTGACCCCCTTCCTTAGGCCAAATGTTGGGCACTTTGGGTTATGACTTGGTGTCATTTTCCCCCTTTGTTGTTATTGTTTGGTTCATGAACCCGTCTGAGCCCTTTGGTGCTTCTCAGTTGGTACTTCTTTTGATTTTCGGGATCCCGGCTTCAGCTATGTATGCTTCTCAGATGGTCTTCTCAGATGGTTATGTTGGTTTCGAAAACCTTGGCTCATAGTATCCATGTGTGTGTTTATTTCCGCCTTATGTGCTTCATGATGAGTTGGTCGTTATTTCCAACCGGTATGGGACGGTTGGCGATAGGGAGCCTCTCATGTTATGTGCTATGTTTTTTTACGCTTATTTGTTGATATTGTTTCTTTATGATCATCATATCAGCATGTAATGTAGTTGCATTTTAGTAACTTACTGAGATTCATTTTCACCCCTTATTTGTTTACCGTTTTAGATAAGAAGGAGTCCAAGGGATATGACACATCACAGGGAGGACGTCGTGAAGGAGAATTTGGGTAAGACTTTTGGGAAGTGTTGTATAAAGGATACATTATGTAAATGTAACACCTTTTGGGTAGTGTACCCGTGACTTGGTTTATATCATCCCTTTTAGTAGATGTTAGTGTTTTTAAATAGTAAGTAAAGTTGGTTGTTGTGGCCGTGTGGCTAAGTACTCGTTTGTGAAAGTTTGTTTTGTGACTTAAAGTCATGTTTTAGTAACGTGTTGGTTGTGTGAACCTTTTTATGAAAATATTTCGAAAAATTTTCTTAGAGTTGTTTTATGACGTCTTCCGTGCGTGTCCCGGACATGGGGCCAAGTAGGACCACGGGTCGGGGCGACAGTTGGTATCAGATCTAGGTTGTAGATGGTCTAGAATGACTAAATGACCTAGGAGGGTAGTTGTGTAGAGAGTGAGTAACGTTGAGAGTTTTATGCAGGTACTCATTGAAAATGGTTGGAACAGAAGGAAATCAGTCAGGGCCTTCAGGGTCGGGTAATGCTAGAGAAGAGGTTCGAGCAATGTTCCAAGGAATGTTTGAAGCTGTCATGAAAATAATTGACGATATAGTGGAGCATAAAACCAAGATTGAAACCTCAGATGTGACAAATCGAGAAGGACAGTTAAAACCACAACCCCGGCGTGGAGATAGTAGGGAATATCAAGGAACATCTTCGCAAGCAAGGGAATCTTTTCAAGGGCCACATAATAGAAGAACTCAAAGTAAACGAGTATGTAATTATTGTCAAAGGACAGGACACTTAGAAGAAAAATGTTGGAAGAAGCAAGGCAAATGTTTGAAATGTGGTCAGTTGGGTCATTTTCGGAAGGATTGCCCTAGATTTAGGGTGCAGGCATCAGGAAGTGCAGCTGGGTCTTCTCGGGGCCAAAAGAGGGATGCTTCAGGAAAGGTTAAGGTGCAGGACCGTGTTTCTTCCATCAATCAACAACAGATTTCAAATTCATCTAATGTGACTGGAGGTATAATTTCTATGTCTAGTTTGAGAGCACATACACTTATAGACCCTGGCTCTTCGCATACTTGTGTGTTTGTGCATTTTGTCTCTTGATTACCTGTGTCTCCTGAGTCTCTACCTTATGTGTTAGAGGTGTCTACTCTTAAGGGGAAGTGTTTGGTGATTGATAGAGTGTTGCGAGCTTGTGATGTGCAAAGTTGTGAGCATGTTTTACTTGCTGGTTTAGCTATATTGTTATAGCAAGATTTTGATAGTGTTATGGTGGAATTTTATATGCTAATGTGTTTTAGTTAAGCATGGTAGATATATGTGTTTAGCCTTCATGCTATTTATGCATTAAACATTTGTAAATTGTTGTCACAAGTGCCTGGTGGTTGGTTTATGGAGTTGGTAGTGGAACATCTGCATTTAAACTGAAAGACATCTTTTTCTTGTGAGATTTCAAGTGTATTTTCCCCTTGAGTGGTACTTGTTACTTGATGAGAAGCTTGGGTTATCTTGAGTTGTTATGGTGCGGTGTTGCAGCGTTGATATCTAGTCCAATATGCTTATAACATCGGTTGAGTTACAGGAGTAGAAGCTTTAGCTTGAGTTATTTCTTGATAAGGGATTCATCACGTTTAATATCTCTACGAGGGGTGCATTGATATTGCTAGCATGAAAAGACGTGGATTTATAACTTGTTATCTTATATGAGTGATATGTTTAAATCAACTCCAGAGATCAGTGGTTTATTCAGAATTTGACTTGAAGTGATTATCATCAGTTGAACGTTTGAGTTGAGTATATTTCAAAGACGGCTTTTATACCAGGTATGGACATCATGAATTGTGGTTATATGGTTTGAATTAACAACTGCTTTAGTGGTATTGTTGGATACGTTGAATTGTATAGGTAATCCTAGTTTGATTTCTTTGAGAGAGGTAACAATTTGTAAAATCAGGGCAATATGTCTTCATGTTAGAGGATATATTATTTCGAGGGAAGTTTCAACTCAGGCATGACTATTGATTTTTTTTAAAGATAGAAGCAACAGTAATGGGAAAAATCCTACTGCAGTAACAGAGGTATGTAACTTGTTGAGATTGGCATATGGTTAAAGATTCATTGATGGATTCTCAGGTAGCTGCAGTGTTAACTATTCGATACGGAAAGATACACTCTCTCGATGGATTGGTAAGAGTGAAACGAGTTTAATTGTTGCGAGTTTAATTGATGAATCGAGAGTGGATGATAACTTCAGTATTGTTATTGCTGGATGGATGTGATTAGTATAACAGTTATCTAGAGGATATGATCAGTGTTACTATTTCCTAGTGGATATGTCGAGTTTTACTATAATAGTGGATTTAATAAATTCATTATTCATAGTGATGCCTTAAAGAGTGATTGAGATGTTCATCGCTTCAGAATGGTGTAACGTCCCGAATTCTTAGATTTGATATGAACCATAGAATTCGACACGTCACTAACACTTAAAACCGGGTAAAATTTAAAACTAAATACAATTACACTCCTATAACGGATTAGGAGTTACACTACCGAGGATGGTTCAACACTTGACCACCTCTTACCACTTTCCAAAATCAAAAACTAACTTTTACTTTTCCCATTCTCGGCATACAAGCCGGTAAACAAACGAAGACTACTTAATTACAAATACACAACTGTACCCTAAAAATTCTGAGCGTAACATACTCAGTCTAACCCACGTCCTCACAAACAAAAGTATAATAACCTACCCAAAAGAAACTTCCCTTCTCACAAGAACTGGATACTACGATCCTCACCTCGAGCTATCGCTAGTCTTCTTTGGATCTAAGGAAAACAAAGAAGCAATAAACGGGGTGAGATAAAATCTCAGCAAGTTACTACTATCATAGCATGATATGCACACATGTAAGTATGAAACAAGGAATAACATCACGTAACACGTAATATCAAGTAGCATACAACACGGTTAGTTATACCAACCCATTATGCAACACGTATAGCGGAAGCACACATTACAAAGGATATTTCTTGCACCTTATTCCTCCAACCCATTCATATATCATAACTGACGATGTTGTTGCAGTCGTTGAAGTCAGCTCTCATCTTTGATGTAGCTTCACAATAGCGATGGAGACCTGTTACCCAGTACCCCAATCCAAGAACAAATAATAGCTATCTAACTATTGTGCATGATTGCTCCAATAATTAGGGAAGCAAGACCCTTACTTTGGCCAAAAGTAAGAGCAACGGCCACAGATGCATAGGCCTACGTTTATTGCTTAGCCCCAGCTCTCACAATATGCGCAAACCTATACACCCCCGACAAGTAAACCAGCTGGACTCACATAAAATTCACACAAGTAATATTTACTTGATTGGAAATAACGGGAAACAAATCTCAAATTGGAACTAATCCAAAAGTAGTGGACTAGCCCTTTTTCTTTAAGAATTTGGCATGTAATCATTGCACATACACAAGTACGCATTTAGCACATTAAGCACACCCATTATTGGCCACTTTTCGGAGCTGCTTAGCTCACATAATGTTTATCTAGCTAATCGAGGTCAACCCTTAAGTTCTAGACCAAGTCGGGACCTAAAAGCATTGATTATAGAATTTATAAGTTTTTCAGGATACTGTGCGGTCGCCCAGATTTATCTGTGCGGTCGCACACTTGGAAGAATTTCAAGAACAAAACCTTGCAGAAGATTGTGCGGTCGCATACCCATTCTGGGCGGCCGCACAACACACTCGAAGTACCAGGATTTTACTCCTTTCGTCCTAACACACAAACTCAACATTTTTGTCCCAACTGAGTTTTAGCCAAGAACCAAGTAAACACATAACAAGTGATTTTAAAGTTACAAATGGTACTTGTAGTACCAATACTACTCCTCCATCCCGGATTTCACATGCAATTCAAGATATCTAGCAAACACAACAACAATCACATAAAAGGGGGAGTAGTGACTTACACTCTCCGGAATCAAACTCGATGACAATTGCTAAGAAAAATAGGGGGACGATCTACTCAATGCCCTGATCATTTTTATGTAATTAGTTTCTAATTTAGAGAAGAAATCAAGAGAAAGAAAAATCAAATAAACCCAAACCCTTACCTTCTTCTTCTTCTTGCAAACAAAGAGAGAGAAAGAAATTTGGAAGTGTGTGTGTGTGTCGTTGACTGAGAGAGAGAGGGGGAGGGGATATTATCCCAAAATTCAACTTTCCCAAAATGACCACTAAACCCCTCAAGATTCCAAATTATTCAATCTAATACCAAAACTTCAAGTTAAGCTTCCTAACTTTTCACATTTTATTATTATCTAGTCCTTTAGATAACAAAACTAACACACAATAAATCACAGAGTAAATATAAAATATTATATATTCATATAAAATGCAACTTATTAAAAATGCCATTGGGTGAGGCGCTACAAATGGTATGGTAACAATGTGTGCTTTGAGAATATTGATTCCTTATGAACAAAAAATTATCCTACCCATAAATTGAGATTTATTGCGATTATACATCCATTGCATTAGCAAATGATTTTGATGGAGCTATATTTGAAGTGTTCACCATGTTATGTCATCGGAGAAAGGTAATGTGTTAGAGGATACATTGACTTATAGTTCATGATCGATAAAACTAAATGGGGAATGTTAGAGGAATTAACGTTTTGAAATCTTTGTGAGTTAAGATATGGTGTGATTTTGCGATTGGGAAAGCTTTAAGTCTCTACTCTATTGAAGGATTTCAACTATAGAAAATTACTAGTGGAATGAACGAGAATAGACAACGAGATTTTGTTCGTTGCTAGTGTTGGAATCTTTAACTTTTATTGTAGAGTATGTAGTTAACACTTAGTGGAACCAACTAGCATGACGGAATTCAACTACAGATACTTGAAGTGATATACAAGACCAATTTAATTATGAATCCAAGTAAGTGTAGAGTATTGAGATAAATTTGAAAAGTTACATTTGATTTGTTGATACGAGAAATTCTAAGCATTCAACTAAGTCCTTGAGTTGCGAATGATCTAGAAGTAAAATGTCAGTGATCAGTCGGTTTGTGACAAGCCTTTGAGATTTCTGAGTGGATATGAATCTATTGCGAAAGGTTTCATTGAAGGAGCTACACTGAATAGATGAGACCAATGATGTTGATTGATAGCGGATTGGGTACCAAGTTTTCTCACCTTATCTATCTTGAGAGAGTATAAATATTAATTCCAGTTGTTACTTATTTGTTCAGAAGGTAGTTTGATTTCATGGAATGTCTTCGAGCATGGTATTAGATATGGGTTCCTTATTTACATCTTGATTTTGGCAAGCATTTCAGAAGGTCTTGGGTTCAGAATTGAGACTTAGTATGGCTTTTCATCCTCAAACAGATGGTCAGTTAGAAATAACCATTCAGATTCTTGAGAAGATGTTGAGAACTTGTTCAGTTGATTCTTAGAATTCGAGGGATATACCTTTACTTCTCGTGGAGTTTGCTAAATATATTAGTTATTTTTGAGATTTTGGAAAGAGTTAAAGGTTGAGTTTATCGTCGTGTGTTACTTTCTTCTTTTGACGATGTTTATAATGTATTCTATGTTTCTATGCTCCGAGGGATATGTTTAAAGTTTTAGAGGATATTGAACTCAGTATGAAGCTTCGAGATTGGAAAAAAAGTAAGTATCTTTGGTTGTTTGAGGGATTGAGGTAAGCAATCCTAAAATTCGGATCGAATTTTCTTTAAGGGGGAGTGAGTGTAACGACCCCAAAATCCGTATTTATTTATTTTATATTTATTTTATATTTTAAGAAATCTAATTTAAATTTATGAGTGCATTTTATGTGTTGCATCATATTATATGAGTTTCACATTTTATTTGATTATTTGTGTTAGTTAAAATGTTAATAGTAAAGTTTATTTGGGGAGTTAAGTTGTTAGTGGGGAATTATGGGGGGCCTTTGTAGAATTGTTGGTTAGGGGCTTAAGTGTTAAGTCTAGAACATGAGTGATTTAATTGATAAATTGGGTAAAGACTTGTTGATCATTTAACACCTCTCCTTCCCCTCTCCCTCTCATGCGCCAGTTTACCCTCACCATTCACTTTACCTTTTCAAAAACCTCCATTGTTGATGAAAGAAAAGCTAGGTAAGGGTTTTGAGCTTTTTCATTTTATTTCTTTTAATTTACAACTCCTTTTTCAAATCTAAATACATATAAATGTTCAGGGAGTTGAATAGATCTTATCTACCGAACAATATATTTTTCTTGACTCATTTCCGAAAAATAGGTAAGTTACTAATCCCCCCTTTAAATGTTAAAATGGTCATAAGTATGCTTTATATGCTTTATATGTTATAAAATAATGTTTTGGTATACTTTTTATATACTTGTAATTTTGGGACAGATGGAGTAGTAGTAACTTGTTATATGTTGGTAATGGTTATAGTAGTATGATATTGGGAAGTGTAAGATGTTACAATGTTGTTGTGCAATGAGAAGGAGTAACAACTTTGGTAAGTGAGAGTGAGTCTTGTAATTTTTCCTGGGAATTTGGCCATTCTGCTTTGGAGCGGCCGAGTATAGTAATACGAGCGGCCGAGCACCCTTAAGTCGAAAGGTTGGGTTCTGGTGATCGGCCGAGCATAAATGGGGACTCGACCGATCCGCTCGGCCGATTCAATGAGTGCGAGCGGTCGAGTGGTCTTTGTCGAATGGTTGGGTTGTTGGTGAGCGGCCGATCCATTTATAGGACTCGACCGATCTGCTCGGCCGAGTCATATGGGTAGAGCGGCCGAGCAGTCTGGATTTTAACAGCTTGTTTGTTTTTCGTTAAGTATTGAGCTAGGTCTTAGGCAATGTCCTAGAATGCCTAGATGATTGTTATGGAGTATCAAAGAGTTAAAATTGGTCCTTTGTGATCGGGTTTGAATTGATATGATTGTGTGGATCACTAAAGTGGTAGAATTGGTTCCTTTGTGAACACAAGTGTTGTGGAATGTGAGTAATTGATTAAGTGAGAATTTTTGAACACTTTGTGATGTGTTGGATTGGTTCATCTTCTTGATGTGTTTGGCATGGTTCCTTACTTTGGAATCATTGTCCCTGATTGTTATTTATGCAAGTATTTTTATATGGTGGTTGCATGTAAAGTCCAGCTGGTTCTTTTGTGTGTGTTGGGGCAGTGGTAGGGATTACATCATTGTAAGGCTTCTATCATTGGTTCCCCATTGTTTATGATATCGGGCGGTGGTAGGGATTATAATGGTCTCACGAGCCAAGTACATTATAAGGCTCTTATCATTGGTTTCCCATTTTTGACCCCTTTCCTTAGGCCAAAGGTTGGGCACTTTGGGTTATGACTTGGTGTCATTTCCCCCCTTTGTTGTTATTGTTTGGTTCATGAACCCGTCTGAGCCCTTTGGTGCTACTCAGTTGGTACTTCTTTTGATTTTCGGGATCCCGGCTTCAGCTATGTATGCTTCTCAGATGGTCTTCTCAGATAGTTATGTTGGTTTCGAAAACCTTGGCTCATAGTATCCATGTGTGTGTTTATTTCCGCCTTATGTGCTGCATGATGAGTTGGTCGTTATTTCCAACCGGTATGGGACGGTTGGCGATAGGGAGCCTCTCATGTTATGTGCTATGTGTTTTACGCTTATTTGTTGATATTGTTTCTTTATGATCATCATATCAGCATGTAATGTAGTTGTATTTTAGTAACTTACTGAGATTCATTCCCATCCCTTATTTGTTTACCGTTTTAGATAAGAAGGAGTCCAGGGGATAGGACACATCACAGGGAGGACGTCGTGAAGGAGAATTTGGGTAAGACTTTGGGAAGTGTTGTATAAAGGATACATTATGTAAATGTAACACCTTTTGGGTAGTGTACCCGTGACTTGGTTTATATCATCCCTTTTAGTAGATGTTAGTGTTTTTAAATAGTAAGTAAAGTTGGTTGTTGTGGCCGTGTGGCTAAGTACTCATTTGTGAAAGTTTGTTTTGTGACTTAAAGTCATGTTTTAGTAACGTGTTGGTTGTGTGAACCTTTTTATGAAAATATATTTCGAAAAATTTTCTTAGAGTTGTTTTATGACGTCTTCCGTGCGTGTCCCGGACGTGGGGCCAAGTAGGACCACGGGTCGGGGCGCGACAGATTGAGCACGCCAACAAAAAATGTCATATAATTCGGGTACGCAATTTACTTTTTATGTGTCTGGTATTTCATAGGAGTTTTTGAAGCAGTTTATTTATAGCAATGTCACTTTATTAACAGCTGATTTACCTCAAAACAAATATAACGGTAGAAAAGATAAAATTACGGAAGTAAGGACTTACCTGATGGACGGCAATGGAGAAAGGGAGACTCCGGTGAAGGCGAATGGTTGGTAAGGAAACCGTTGTCGGAAGGCTGAATTTCTTAAACCCTACGTCTCTTTTTAGTTTCTTAAAGTTTTCTCTTTTTTTTAATGCCGAGTAGTATTTGGTAACTCTATGTCAATTTTCTTTTAAACTTTTAAAAGTATTACTCCTTCAATCCTGGACGGCAAAAACTATATACACAGCCCGGTAAATACACAGCCCATTTAATTCCATCGCTGCCCTTGCACGTCTCGTGTATACTTACACGAGATGAGAGCTTACATCTCGTGTACATATACACGAGACACATCTCGTGTAAGTACACACGAGAAGAGATCTCGTGTATGTATACACGAGATGTAAGCTCTCATCTCGTATAAGTATACACGACATAGGCATCTGAGCCTGCTTTTCCACAACCGCAACAGCAAAAGCAACAATAAACATAACTTGGAATGAAATTTGATTCTCAAATAGGACATCTCAACAAAACATCAATAGACCATTACACATATACTATCGCCTAATTGTATACGAAATGAAAGTGTTAACAAGGATAAGCATATAATTCAAATATTCATACAAACTGGATAAATCAAAAACCATTACACATATACTATCCTATATGTAATCTTCTTTGTATTCTTCCATCGGTATCCTCCTCATAGAGTTGACTGAACTCTGCTATCCTATCTTGGTATGGGAGGAGTATTTGGCTTGCGGTTGGATCACAGCGGTTCCGATAAAGGTTTGGTGGTGGTGGTATTGGGTAATCATTGCCTAACATGCGCAGCTGCAAAAGTAATAACAGTTAAATACAAGACAATGAAATATAATGAATATAAGTAAGACAACTAAATATAACTAATATAGATGAGACAATTAAGTTTCATACCGCTATAAAATGGTTTCCATTGACTTTTCCCACCACAACTGTGTTCACCGGTGGTTGTACTGGTGCAGTCACTGGAAGGCATAACATACCACCGCTAGTCGAGTAAGAAATGAACGCCACATTATACCTCGTGGCAATGATGTGCCCAAGATCTGGGAGCTCCATCCAATAATCACTGGCGCCGTCCGGCTATAGCAAGCAATCTTACGTAAGAGTTCTCTTACCGATATCCAAGGTAGAACTCTTTCGTAAAGGTCTTGGCGAGCAAGCACCTCATTGTAACATTCTGTACGCACTTCAGCCCACTTCTCCTCATCTCCGTATATCTGTGCTGCTACGGCTCTATAGCCACAATGTCCATCTGATGCCACATCTATGATGCCTCCAATACGCGGGGTAATGAAAGGCGGAAAAGACTCTACATACGGGGAGCTGTATAAACTAGTATAATTGGGCTGTCCATTTCCCTCCCCACGACCCTGACCCTGACCCTGATCCCGTCCTCGTCCTCGACCTCGACCTCGGCCTCGACCCCGTCCTCTCCCACGACCGGAAGGAGCTACTGGTGGATGAGACGTAGGAGTACTAGCAGGGGTAGATGGTGTGGGTCCTGAAGGTGATTTCCGTTTGCGGGTGGACTCCGAATTCGCTTGGGTTGATGCAATGAATGCACATCTAGACCTGAAATAGGGCAAAGAAAAAGAGTGAGAAGCATTCATACTGTTGTTTGAAAGTGTTTAAAAAAAATTGATGCTGCTGCTGATGTGTCTCGTGTAAGTCCACACGAGACATATCTCGTGTGGTTTTACACGTGACAAGTCTCGTGTAATACAACACGAGATATGTCTCGTATGTACTTACACGAGACACATCAGCAGCAGTTAAACAGTAGCAGCAACACAACAGCACAACAGCAACAATACAACAGCAAAAAATTTGAGACATAATTGAATGAAGATATATACCCTTTGCCAGTCGAGGATGGTGTAGCGGGGACTCCAAAAAATTTGTTAGTATGCTCCCAATCTGACAGTTCTCTGGAACTTCCGGCCGGGGTTCATTCGGCTTTGAAATATGATCCGGCTCCATCGTTTTGAATAACTGTCTCCTTACCGGTTCAGGCTCCTTAGATGAAGGGTTGTCTACTTCAATGTCCAACTTCTTCCAAAACTCATGAATCGTGGACAGCTCAATCCGTCCCTGACACTCCTCTATCTGTGCAATCTCATGACTACATGGAAGTCCATGTGTCCGCCTGTAGTAACACCCGCAGGCAGCCTCAGTGATTACATAACCCCCATTATGACGCTGCTTGATTTTCTGAATTCGATATGCCTCCGACACAAGAAGTGTGCGGTGTGGGGAAAAACTGTACGGAGAGCGCTGATGAAACCCAACTCACGATCAGTGACAAAAACTGTAGGCAACCGGGGAGGTGTAAACAGACTGTGCAAATTGTTCAATGCCCATTCGTAATCACCCGTACTCTGATGCCTGAGGAACACAGACGCTATTGTGAAATTATGCCCGGTGGAAGTAAAACCTACAAACTGCAAGTAGTACAGTCCGTAGCAGTTGGTGTTGTGAGTGCAGTCACCCTGTACAACATATGGAAAACAGTTTAGAATCTTCATTGCTAATGGGTGAGAGAAGAATATGTCTTCGATCATGCCAGTCTCAGCGTCTTCCCTCGTGTAGCTAGTATATTCATTATCTCTGAGTAACTTAAGGAATTGTTGTAGCGGGTTCCTCCCTTGTCGTTCCCCTTCTCTATATTTTGACACGGCATTCCGGACGTGCATCGGAGTGCTCACGTTCTTCTCATCCTGCATCTTTAGCATTGCCACAATGTCATTTGGACGCACTGAACATTCACTTGCGGTACACACAGCGTCATATTCCCCAGGTGTCAATTTCCCGAGAGGAAAACCTTCTGGGTACAAAGGAAAGGCATGATTATGTATGCCATTCCTCACAACATAACCCCATGACCCATCAACACCCCTCTCTGTGGCGTATAGTTTAAAACTGCAATCTCTTTTCTTTGTACTAGTCTTCCTAATGTTATTTGATCTTCCGGCCCTGTGTTGTCCACCAAAATGACATGTGATGTAAGCATATGCTAGTTTATTTCCACGTCTATTCCTCGAGCTGTGTATAACTAGGTGTATATTTCGACCCCTCGCTATTTCCCGTACATGTGCAAGAAGCGCATCCCGAGTTTGAAATATTTCTGATGTCGTGAATTCATCACTGGTATCCGGGAATGGACCCTGCAAAATACGAGATGAAAAGTCAGTTTCAAAGCCCCAGCATACATCTATCTCGTGTAAGTCTACACGAGTTTCATCTCGTGTATGTCTACACGAGATTAATCTCGAGTAGAGGCACACGAGATGAAATTCGTGTAGACTTACACGAGATACTCCCTGTACAGATTGAAAAAAAATTTTGAAAACTGGAATTTGATCTGATATTTCATTGTTATTGTCATGTGTATTTGAAGATTGTATAAATAAATATCATGTGATTTAATTCAAGATGGGATTTTTAAAACAAGATGAGATTTTTATTTTGATTTTGATCACAATACACAAAAAAACATTAAAAACTTACTTCATCGAAGCTAGGATCATTGAAACTTGGAGAATGTTGATGTGGAGGAATATTTTGTAAGATTTCTTCTTCTTCATCAACGAGAAAATCTATCATATCAAGGTCAATACAATCATAAGAATTTTGTGGAGAATTATGTGAGGAATCCATGTTATTATGTGAGTAATCCATGTTATGAACTTAAAGATTGAATTTTTGAATGATAAAGGGCTATTGTGTGGTTTCTGTTCAGAATGGGTGTGTTTTAGTAGGGTTTAATCGTCAAATTCATGCAATGGTCGCGGAAAAAGGGTTTATGGAATTTAAACATCTCGTGTATACCTACACGAGATTAACTTGACCATCTCGTGTATACCTACACGAGATGTCATAAACTCCAAATGACAAGTTGTTTATTTATTTTTTAATTTTTTTCTAGGCTCTAGATGACATTTTAAGACATTTCCATTAGTATGACATTGGTCAAATTCTAAACGGAAATGGAGTTACAAATATGTCTCATTTCTCTAGGTTTTAAGGAATATGTCCCGATCTTATGAAAGTGGTACATGTCTAAGTTGTTTATTTTTTTTAATTTTTTCTAGGCTCTAAATGACATTTAAAGTGTTTTTCATTATTATCACTTTCCTCAAAATCCAAATGGAAATTGAGTTAGAAATTTGTGACATTATTAGGGTTTTTAGGAAAATGTCCCGATGTTGTGAAAATGGTATACGACTACCTAGTTTATTTTTTTTAATTTTTTTCTAGGCTCTAAATGACATTTAAAGTGTTTTTCATTAGTATCACTTTCCTCAAAATCCAAATGGAAATTGAGTTAGAAATTTGTGACATTATTAGGGTTTTTAGGAAAATGTCCCGATGTTGTGAAAATGGTATACGACTACCTAGTTTATTTATTTTTTATTTTTTTCTAGGATCTAAATGACATTTAAAGTGTTTTTCATTAGTATCACTTTCCTCAAAATCCAAATGGAAATTGAGTTAGAAATTTGTGACATTATTAGGGTTTTAAGGAAAATGTCCCGATATTGTGAAAATGGTATACGACTACCTAGTTTATTTTTTTTTATTTTTTTTCTAGGCTCTAAATGACATTTAAAGTGTTTTTCATTATTATCACTTTCCTCAAAATCCAAATGGAAATTGAGTTAGAAATTTGTGACATTATTAGGGTTTTAAGGAAAATGTCCCGATGTGTGAAAATGGTATACGACTACCTAGTTTATTTTTTTTAAATTTTTTTCTAGGCTCTAAATGACATTTAAAGTGTTTTTCATTAGTATCACTTTCCTCAAAATCCAAATGGAAATTGAGTTAAAAATTGTGACATTATTAGGGTTTTAAGGAAAATGTCCCGATGTTGTGAAAATGGTATACGACTACCTAGTTTATTTTTTTTTTTTTTTTTCTCGTGTAAACCCACACGAGACACATCTCGTGTGGGTTTACACGAGATACATCAGTAGTCTCAACACCAGCAACAACACAACAGCAACAACAACAAAAACAACAACAACAACAGCAACAGCAAAACATCATGTCCTCGGGAGGGGGGAGGGGGGTTTTACGAAACACTAGAATAAACTATTGAATCGGGGGGGGGGGGAGGGGGATTTTACAAAACACTAGAATAAACTATTGAATCGGGAGGGGGATTTAAAACGATAACTAAAATAAAAATACCATCATATTAACAAACTTGTAGAGGCGTCAATAAAAACTAGAATAAAATGTGTCCATTACAATACAATGAAAAGCAAAAATAAAATAAAATCCTAAGGCTGCGGTGGAAGTCCAAAAATCTCACCGGCCCGTCTAAGACCAACTAGCCAGTGCTCGGGGGCACTGGGATCCGACAAAAATGGAAGTATGATAGCTCGCAACTCCGCAATCCCTGCGACAGAAGGCTGCGGTGGAACATCAGGTGGGGGAGGTGGAATGTCACCGGGTGGATCGTGTATCGGATTAGCTATCCGAACATGACTCCTAGCCCTAAACCAAGACATATAATCTGGAGTCACGAAGGGAACAGCCACGGGATGATCTCCAGTAAATAGTGGCCCCCAACGGACATCGGCCCTAAACTCCGCCATGCCAAAAGCCACCCACTCCTGCCAAACCTGATCTCCGTCACCGTAACGCTTCTGGTACCCCTTCTGACCCTTTGCCAAAACGCATAACTCGGTCGCCATGGGGGGCAGTCTGGGGATCCTCTGCTGGTACCCGAACTGCCTAGTCACACGATCAGGCATATACGCCTCTGTGATGTCACAAAAGCGTATAACACCCCTGTAGTATGAAACATGCAGTATCGCGTCCGACCCGGTCCCATAAGGAGTCCAAATAACCTGTGAGTAGACATTGTTAGGCAAAGTCAACAGAATATCGGAAGGAACGACACAAAAACGTATAATAGTTTTAATATGAATAACTCACACTGTCAGCCCCCATCCTGTCAAGAATGCGGCGATACTGCACAAGATGATCGAACGTCCTCCCAGCCGAATCATCACGAGACCATCTACGGGCTCTCGGCTGCCCCTGCTGCCAATGGGGGTCAGTAACTCGCCGAAAACCCGGAAAGTACTCGTATATCCAGGCCTGAGATGTATGTAAAAAAGTATTAAATACTACTCAAATGCAACATTTAATAACAGAGGGGGGGGGGAGTAAACAGTAAAAAGATAGTGAATAGAGTAAGATGTACCTCTAGGAGAGCCGCACAACCGCCCATCTGCTTGCATCCGGATCTGGACGCCTTCCCCAACTCTCGGTACATATATGCCAAAGTGGCTAATCCCCAGGAAAGAGTGGGGAGGCTGGCTAGATCCATGCACAGGGGCAGGTAGGCTGCGGGTACCTTATCCCCGCTCTTGTCCACGAACATCGTGCAACCCAATAGGTGTAGGATATACGCGGACGCACGATGGGCATCTGTCATGCCGCCTCTACGCTGAGTAAATAGACGCCTGACATCCCTCAATAAATAACCAGTGCCGCTCAACTGGAGGTGTCTAGAGATGCCAGATACGTCAGGCGCTGGATCCGTATAGCGAACAACTCCACCATCAATCCTGATACCTGTAAATTGAAGATGCAATAACACATTTTAGTATAAGAGATGAATGTAGACAGTTCATATAATATATGTAGACAGTTATATAATTGTGAATGGAGTATCGAAGCGATGTTATAAAAACATACCCAGGATATGAAAACTGTCATGTAAAGTAATCGTCATCTCCCCCCACGGCATGTGGAACGAGTTAGTCTCAGGAGACCACCGTTCCAAAAATGCCGTTAGGAGGGGCATGGTTAGGCCTATGAATGACGGAATCATGCAGATGCTGGAGGCCAGATGCATCTACGAGGGCCAGCCAGGCTCTATCAGCAACCGGCTGCTCATCACGCTTGAACCTGTTCATTCGAAACAAAAAATATTATCAGTACTCAAGAAAAGCAGCATAGGATGATAATTAATGGAATATTTAGAGTGTGTGGTATAAATAACTTCAATATTTAAAACATTTCACATTAATGCTAAGCATACTGTGCAAGATGCGTGAGTCTCGTATGGAAAGTCACCAATCCCTCAGTAGTAGAGTCACCCCAAATCTGTCTGGCTCGGTGGTCACCGAACCCGTACATCAGTGAAACATCCTTTGGCCCACCACCGGGGTCCCTCTGAAGCTGCCATGATGGTGGCGCATCCTGACCCCGCCTCCTCCCGTGTCTCAGAGGTCTAGGCGGCTCTACTACATCATCATCCTCATCATCCTCCTCCTCCTGCACCCCCACCTCCACCTCCTCCTCCCCCTCCTCATCATCCTGCCCCCCCTCCTGCCCCTCCCCATCCTCCTCCCCATCATCACTATCACTCTCCTCCTCCCCATCATCACTATCCTCCTCCTCCTCCTCACTATCCCCATCGACCGCCGCCTCCTCCTCCTGAACATCATCAGCTGCTGCCGCCTCCTCCTCCCTCTCCTCCTGCTCATCATCAGCTGTGGCATCCTCATCATTCCTAGCCTTGCTCCGGTTTTCTCCTCTCTCCAAACGCTCTTCAGCCTTCCTCTTTCTAGCTGAAACGGTCATAGGATCACGTGCCTACAAAAAACACAAATAAGAGACAATACATTAGCGACAGTTACAGTAGATTAAATAAATGAACACAATGCTGACTGATAATTCACAATGCTGATATTCAGAAGGATCACATCTCGTGTAACACCACTCGAGATGCATCTCGAGTGGGTTTACACGAGATGACATCTCGTGTAACACCACTCGAGATGCATCTCGAGTGGGTTTATACGAGACTTGTCTCGTGTAAACACACCCGAGATGCATCTCGAGTGGTGTTATACGAGACACACCAAAGCCATAAAACCCAAACATCCCAGATTAATAACAGAAAAAAAATAATCCCAAAGAGTGTGTTGTGTACATTTTGTTCGCAATTTGAATAATTTTGTAGTTGAATCCAATTTCAATTTTACATTTTTCAAATTATGTTTAATTGGGAATATAGAAATGTAAAATAAGGTTAAAAATTGCTTACCTTTTTCACAGGCGCTGTAGACGAGCTAATCCCGGCGGCGATGTGGGCAGCGGTTGTGGCGGCGGCGGTCCCGGCGGCGGTCTTGGGTATTTTAACTTTCACCATTTCAATTTCGAAAGGTTTTTTTTTTTTACTGTGAGAGAGAGAGGTGAGAGAGAAGAACAGAGCGAGAGAAAGAACGACGGTGAGCGACGACGGTGACAGAGACGGTGAGAGAGAGACATTAGAGAGAGACTGTTCGTTTCTTTCTTCCTCGCTGTTTCAAACTGAGAGAGAGAGAGGGGGGTTAGGGAGCGAACGTGAGGGAGAGTGAAATTGAAAAAAAATAAAAATAAGATATATATATGGGTACTTTGGTAATTTAATGGGGCTGTGGAAATAAGGGGCTGTGTATATAAACCAAACCATCCTGGACTAAAGTTCTTAGTTTGACTTCATAGGGATATTAAGAAAAAATAAATATTATGAGTATGTAAAAGTAAGTAAGAGAAAATAGAAGAAATAAAGTTGGTTGAGAGTTTTTGTTGTGAGAATGACAAGTGGGTTTCATAATCCATTTTAGGTAATAAAGCAACTAAGAACCTTAGTCTGGGACAAACCAAAAAAGAAAGTAAGAACCTTAGTATGGGACAGAGGGAGTATAAAAGGTTTTCACTAAAGAATTTTAAAATTTTATACCCACTATATCCCAGAAAGATAGTCTCATTTTTGATTTTTTATGGTCAACAAATATGATTTGACCAAACATTGGTGTCAATCTAATCATTCTTATGAAATTCTAAAAGTTGTAATTGATTAATCATTAAGTGATTTATCATTATCACATTTTAGAATTTTATTGTGATAATTAGATTTACACCAATATTTGGTCAAAGTTAAGTCAAAATAAGACTATCTTTCTGAGACAGAGTGAGTAACACTCTATTCATAATTTTGTTCAATATTTTATGAAATCTAGTCAACTGATCTCTTGTGACTAATTTTGCTAAAACTTAATGAAAGTTAAGCCCTAAATATATTGCTCATAATGATAATGAAAGGCATAAAACTAAAATTTTAATCATCGACATGTTTAGTAACTAGACTTTGTTATATATTTAATTAGTGAAATAATTGATAAAGTGATTAAGTGAGCACATTGGATAATTTTTTTTAAAAAATGAGAACATTCTAAAAAGATACTCCCTCTATCCCAAAATGAGTGTACGAATTTCATTTTAAAGGACATAACTTTTCGTACAATTTGGTGGCAAAATACATATATAATCTTGTAATCTTCTGTACAAACATCTAGTTTTTGCAAGTGTAAAGAGACCGGTGAAAAAAAATGAAAAAAAAAACCATTTCGGGACAAAGTTAGGATCAAAATGGACACTCATTTTGGGACAAAAATTTTCTAAATTTAGACACTCATTTAAAGACAAAAGAGTATAATTCAATGAGAACATGAGAAATTGACCTATATTTCAAGGACCAAAATACAAGTGCTGCTTAAAGAAATCGTATTATTATGTTACTCCCTCTGTCTAGACTAAGATTCTTACTTTCCTTTTTGGTTTGTCCTAAACTAAGGTTCTTAGATGCTTTATTACCTAAAATAGACAATGGGACCCACTTATCATTCTCATAACAAAAACTCCCTAGCCACTTTATCTCTCCTACTTTCTATTACTTACTTTTTCATACTCACAATATTTACTTTTTCTTAATCTCCATGTAAAGTCAAATTAAGAAACTTTGTCCGGAACGGAAGGAGTAATTTTTAGACAATCTGTCTTTAAACCCTAAGTCACATGTTTCCTTTCAGACAAGGTTCCTCCTAAATAGCTTTGTTTTCATAAAATGCTCATATGCTTTACACTAATTATCAATCATATACTTAAGGGTATATTAAAGATCTTAGTTCATTTATTGTGTGAAACTAGAACAAGTCACGGATTTAACCAACTTTTAACATGTGTAAAGTTAGTTATTACTCCCTCCGTCCTAAAACACCTTGAACACTTAAGGGGATGCACGAGAATTAACGAATGGGTATATATATATTCAAAAGTATTATGAGTAGGAAAGATGTTGTGAGTATGATAAGTTGAGTGAGATTTACAAGTGGGGCCTAAAAGCAAGTGTGTGAGTGTGACAAGTGGGTTAGAGAAAATAGAAAAACAATAAATTATAAATATTTTAGGAAATGTGACTTACCAATGGGACACTCAAAAAAAAAATAAAAAAAAAATGAAAAGTGTTTTGCGACGGAGAGAGTATAACTTATGAATAAGGTTGAAAGGAATCATTTGTTGACCATAAAATTTTGCTCATGCAACCTACTCCCTCCGGTCCAAAATAACGTAGCTTTTGGTTAATAAGATGTAACTTTGACCAATAATTTAAATAAAAATAATGATGCTTATAAAAATCTAAAATTTATTATTGTATTATAATTAATAATAATTTTTAGATTTTCATTAATATCATTATTTTTTGTTTAAATTCATTGGCAGATTGATCAAAAATTACAGTTATTTTGGAACAAATGGAGTAAATAATTGGCAAATAAAAAGAAGAAAAAAAAACTAAGACACTTAAAAACGCAAACCAGTTTAATTAAGGTGATATTTGAGTGAATGTATTAATTGTTGGCTAGAATACATAAGTTTTGACGAAAATGACTATGATACTTTTAAATTAAAAGTAGCAATAAAACTATGATATATCATGATGCACTCTTCTAAGAATAAGAATAATAGAATTCTCTTAAGCGAGAATGCTTAATCATCAAGTGTAGATGGACTCATCTATTTTAGTAAAGAGACTCGTCCGTGATTGGTGCTTTTAACACTCCTTCTCCGAGTAAAGATTTGAAGATAATCTTCCTTGAATATCTTCTCCATCCTTTCCATACTTGAAGCCTTCCGGTCTTTAGAGAAATACCTACAAAATAATTAAAGATATACACAAACACTAAACAACCAAGGGGCATTCTCCTGTACACCCGTCGCACCTGCGACGGGATTTTTTTTTTTTTTTTTGGCCATGTGCGACGTGCTTTTTCCATTTTTTTTTTTAACCACTCCTAACTTTTTTTCCTCCCAACAAAAGTAACACTTATTATAACGAAATGTAACACTTTTTCCTTTTTCAAATGTAACATTTTTTAAAAAAAAATGTACCACAATTTTGCTGCAATACATTAAAGATAACATAAAAATTGACAACTAAAACAATGTCACACTTTTTATAAAGGAATGTAACACTATTTTTTAAATGTAATGCTTTTTTTTTTCAAATGTAACACCTATTTTTTTAAAAATGTTCCACAATTTTGCTGCAATAGATTAAAGATTGACAACTAAACCAATGTCACACATTTTATAAAGGAATGTAACACTCTGTTTTTCAAATGTAACACTTTTTTTCTCCCCAAAATTAACATATGATTGACAACTAAACTAATGTTACATTTTATAAAAATTGAATGTAACATTTTTTTTTCAATTGTAATAGTTTATATTCTTATATGTAACATTAGTATATGAAATGTAACAATTTTTTATTGAGAGAGTAACAATTGGAATGCAAAACCCATTTTTTTGTTGTAAAAAACTGTTGTTACATTTAACAGTTTTTGTGTTACTTTTTGAAGAAAAAAGTGTTATTTTTATCAGTACAAAGTGTTATATTTGAGCTAACAAGCAGATCAATTTTTTTTTGTGTCTTAAAAAGTATGTTTGTTTTTAAAAAAAAAAATCAAACCATATCATGACCTATGTAGTTTTCTTCGTCTTGTCGAGACGAACACAACGGTATTTTTAAATATTTTTTTCGACTTATAAAACTCAAGATATAGCATTTTAATGTTTTTGGAGGTTTTTTTTTAACCGCTGGACAAATTGATGTACCAGTTTTAAGAAGAACCGCTGGGTAATAACCGATGGATAACGCCTTGGACCGCCGAACAACGCCTTGGACCGCTGGACAAAAACCGTTTGAGTGGGTTGCCCCACGGGTTTGGCCCGTTGCACCATGTGCAACGGTTGTATATAAGAATTTGTCAACAACCAATTAGAATGTTAGTAAATTAAACTATTATTTACAACTTATTTCTAAAAAAGTAACAAATCTTAAAATAAACAAAATACTAAAATTAACTTAATTAAAAACCGTGTGATTTACATCACACTTTCACGATCAATGCAACACCTTGACACTTTTTTGTTTTGTGTTCACTTATGTAACCTTTTATTTTTCAGAAAAATAATTGTAAGACTTTTATGTGTTTATGTCTGTCAATTTGACACTTTGATGTTATGTGTAGGTCAATATAACACTTCTACGTTTTATATCTGTCAATGCTAACACTTTTCATCAAAATATAAGCACCGTCATATACATGAGACACCTCATAGAAGGCTTACCCAAAAATAAAATTAGTTACAGAAAATAATGAAAATAAAATAAATGAATGAAGTATTTTTATAATTAAAAGAAAAATAAGAACAAAGTTGTCTAAGCGAATCATTTCAAAAAAAAGAAAATATAATGTAAAATTCAAACGATTTTATGTAAAAAGGAGAGCATAAGTTCAAACTCAACCTTGAAAAAGTATAATTTTGTGATACATTAGTACGAAGAAACCTTGAGTAATAATTGTAAGTTAATGTAATCATTCTAATAAAAAAAAATTAAAAATGGCTATTGATAGTATTTATATTGGGTATGAATAACAATGTTTACAATTTTATTAAGATGATTAAATCAATTTAAATATAATTCTTTTGTACAAAAGTTTTTTAAAAAAATGACAACATTTATTTTGAGACAGATGAAGTATAAAATTAATGAGCAATGCTAGGAGCACAAAATAAAGTCAATGTGTTGGCGATATTTTATTGGTTGCATTGATTGATAGTGGATACGTCACACTTTAATTAAAAACACCAATAAAATTATTTTATTTCGGATTTGTGAGCAATATTTTGTGCCCTAAAAAATACTAAAAATTCATACCTACTTGCGCTGCTACTAGGCATCGAAACCAAGACCTCCGACATGCAATATTTCGACTGGACTGGGCATTATAATTGCAGTATAAACTTAACATCTTGTGTTTTCAAAATGTTTATACGGAAAAGAGTCATACAAAGAAATAAGAGCCACACACCGTCATAGTAACTGTCACGTGAATAGCAACTTTTCTACTAACCCTACTCCTCAGACCACAGACTCAGAGTGTAATGATAATTGTCAAAATAGCACTTTTTCTCGCTTCTTTAGGGCAGGGGTTATTTCTAGCCAAACGACGAAAATAAGCTCTTTTAATGAAACATTATACTATGGGAAAGTGAAGTTTTCGCAGCAAGTGCTCCCTCTATTCAAAAACAATTTGCACTTATTTTTCTTTTGGGTGTCCCATTAATAAGTCTCATTTCTTAAAATGTTCAAAATATATTGTTTTTTTATTATATCTACCCCACTTGTCATTCTCGCACACTTACTTTTGGGCCCCACTTATAAATCTCACTCAACTTATCATACTCACAACCTCTTTCCCAGTCACAATACTTTTGAATATATATATATATATATATATATATATATATATATATATATATATATATATATATATATATATCCATTCCTTAATTCTCATGCATCCTCAAAAGTGTGCGAGGTGTTTTAGGACGGAGCGAGTACTCTCTGCGGTCTCAGATTAATAAGACTCATACTTTATATTTTTATATGTCTAGCTTAAAATGACGAATTTTATGTTTTGGCATGTCCTGTTAGTATAAATTTTATGTTAAGTTTTGGCACGGATGGAGTATCTTTTGAGAAAATTTTGGGAGAAACTAGTTCTTCTATAAGTTATAAAAAATCATGTTTTTATAGGGTTTAAGGTTTAGGGACTAGGGTTTCATGTTTAAGGGTTAAAAACAGAACTTTTTATAACTTATAAAGGAACTATTTTCACCCAAAATACTTCAACTTTTTGACTTTTATTTCTATTTTGATGAATTACTGTGGAGGATGAATACTTCAATTTTTTGACTTTTATTTCTATTTTGATGAATTACTGTGGAGGATGAATTTTGGCATGTTCTTCGTTGTGTTGTGATTCTAAGTACAAGAGATTCAAGCCAAATATTCTATTCTCTGACCTGAAAGTCATGGCGTTGATAGGCTAAATCGCACACCTAACAAATTAAACCTGGACTAGGTTCTAAAAATATAGCTAGGGCAAGTCCAGAATCGATCCACGATGAACGGTTATTTATTTACGAACGGTCACTTAACCAGATTGGGGGAAATATGATTTATTAATCCTAAAACAATAAATAAATTGGACAAAAACAATTATTAAAGAATACTTCAGATTTGTTTCCGTCCCCACATTTTTAATCAATTATCATCGGTACATCAATTCACTTTTAACCCTATTCACTTAATCCGAGATTTATTTCAATCTCTGTTTCTTCTTTCAGAATAGTTACTAGCAGTGGCACACTCACTAGAAACCCTAATTAATAAATTAACCTAACTGGCACAGTATAGATCGCAAAATTAATTGATGAACGATTTAAGAAACATAAATCAAGAACACTTTCTACAATTATTTCATATAGATATTTGCTTAATTTTACCCTAATCACAATTTACCATGGCACATGCATAAATCATGAAATTGCTACGGTGCAAACCCTAATTCTGGCACAGAACAGAGAATTCTAGCAAAGATCCAATCACAAAGATAAATAAATTGATCAGGTTTATAAACCCTAGCAACGGATCTAGAATTAAGAACAAGTAAAATTATGAATAGAAATCAAATTGTGAAAAGAAAATTACCTCAAATTGATATAAAGATGGTTCAAGATTCAAACCCAAAGTTGAGTTTTTAGTTCTCCATGGAAGAAAGTAAAAACCTAGATCTAAAATTATTGTCTAAAAGTTGTAGAATAAAAAAAAAAAAAAAAAATACAAAAGAGAAAACCTAGTATTTATATCTAGAAAAAGTCCTAAATTAATAAGGAATGAAAAGAAATAAAAGAAAATACAAAAAAATATGAAAATCTGGCTGCCAGGCCGACAACACGCGCGAGTCACGCGCCCTCACGCTCAGTCCACGCCGCCCACGCGCCTGCAATCGCTGAAATCGCGCCTGCTAAGTGCGCTTCATCTTCGGCCTTCACGATTCGTGCCGGCGCGCGCGACTCGTGCCAATCCGCCGCACTCGTGCTCCCGTGTGCTTCAGACGTGCAGGGGTTTGGGCCTAAGTGGTGTTGGGCCGCCTCCTTTGTCCGCTTTTTGTGCCGCTGGTGTGGGTTTCTCCTAGCTTGGGCCCGCCTCCTACCTTCTTTATCTGGGATTCGTGTGCTCTTGATCTGGGCCGAGTGGTTTGGGCCATTTTGGTCTGGTTGTTCTGGGCCGAGCGCTGGACTCCCCCCATACTTGATCCAATTCCCTTGGGCTGCACCTTCTTTATTTCTTCAACAAATTTAACTCCTCAACCCATCTTTCTTTTGGCCAGCCCTTGTGGCACAAGGACTGGGTGAAATTTTTCAATCCATCTATCTCTCTTCATTAATCTTGGGCATTTACATTTAAATTCCATTTTGGAGTTTCTTTTGAATAATAAAATATCTAATTTGGGTAAAAATATTAAAATACTTAAATAACCCCCAAATTACAATTAAACCCCAAAAATACATAATTGCCCAAAATTACATAAAATCTAACTAAAATACATAAAATTCATCTTTTAAGCTCATAAAATCCTAGGAATAAAGTGTATCAAATCCATCTCATCAAATTCCCCCACGCTTAGACCTTTACTCGTCCCTGAGTAAAATCCTAACTCCCCTCTAAACACCGGTCTAACAGCATAGCATGGAGAAAAATGATTCCTAGTCTCCTCTAAACCACCAATCAAACATCAATAAATAAAATCGAAGTGTAGAAACTCCGTCTCCTTATAACTCCTCAAAAAATGACATTAGCTTGATACCAACACCATAATAAACGGTATCCAAACTAAATATCCACTCAAAAGCCAAGGGGAACTAAAAATGTCCTAATTTTCCCTCACGCTTATCTCACACTACAATCTCCGTCATAAAAACAAAAGTTTGTGTATGATTTATATAATTAAGCACAAAACTTTACCTCGTAACAAAACACCAACACCCCCTTATATCTCCAGAAAAGAACGAGGATTTCTAACCTAAACTCCACTATCCGAACCTCCTACTCCAATAGTGTATAACCTACCCGAAACTCCAAACCCTCCTTATGTCTTCTCTCCGGTGGATGTAAGATATTTTATTACTCAAACCTCACCTTTTCCCTAAGCGCCCTTTCGGGTTTTCACTTAGCCTCTCTATTTTTTTTTATGCACACCCTAGTTTTTGCCTAGACTGCCCTTTCGGGTTTTCAATCTAGCGGGCTTCTTTTCTTGTGCGTTTTTTTTTTTTTTTTTGAAAGAAAAACTAACTATCTAGAATAAAAAAATGCATACTATACATCTACAAATCCTTCCCCCACGCTTAAACTACACAGTGTCCTCAGTGTGTAAAAATGAATGAAAAATAAGGACAGTTTAAACGTAAGGGAATAAATGGTACCTCATTAGTGCACACTCCACCCCGTTTGAGATCGAATTGTCTCCATGAATCCTTTCTTCTTTTTGGTCATCGTGCTCAAACTTCCATGCGTCTCCAACGGACCACTAGCCATCATCACTACTTCCTCACCTCCAAATGCATGTTTTCGGTGCTCAGGAAGATTCCTCACCTTTCTTGGCCCATGTTTTACTGCAGGAATCTCTAAACCAATCTTCACATCATCATCCCCACTACAAACCTTGGATACCTCCTCTATCTTTTGCTCAACTACACCCATGAAACATAAACCACGAACATCCTCAGGGTCTTTCTTGGAGTCAAATATGTTAAACTCCATTAAATCCCCATCAAACTCCATGGTCAAAGATCCATTCGACACATCTAGCTTAGTATGAGCCGTAGACATAAAAGGCCTCCCCAACAGAATGGGAGCCTTAGGATCCGTATCCATCTCTAACACATAAAAATCAGCGGGAAAAATGAATTTACCAACTCGGACTAGAACATCCTCAACTTTCCCCTTAGGGTATGCATTCGACCTATCTGCCAACTGAATCACCACCCTAGTATCCTGAAGAGATCCCAACTTGAGCTTTTCAAACAATGCATAAGGCATGACATTGATTGAAGCACCCAAGTCAAGCATAGCATTATGCTCACTATCATCACCCAAAGACACAGGAATAACAAACATACCCGGATCAGTACACTTCTTGGGCATCTTCTTATGATAGACCGTGGACACATGCTCTTTCATCTTCACCTTTTTTCTGACTCCTCGCCTTCTGATCCCTCTTCAATGTACATAGCGCCTTAAGGAACTTGGCATATCTTGGGACAGTTTGCAACAAGTCTAAAAATGAGATGTTTACCTCAAGCCTTTTGAAAGTGTCATAAATAGCCTTGTCAGGCTCATGTTCTCGCGATATTTTCCATGCCTCAAGAAATGGAACATCCGGCACAAAAACTGTGGGCTCCGGTGTAGCTTTCTTCTCATCCTCCGGGGTTTTCTCAGTAGACACAACCTCCTTAACCTCTTACACTGGCTCCTCCGGTACAACTTCCTTCCCAATCTCCTTACCACTACGCAAAGTCATGGCACATGCACTCTGTTTCGGGTTCGGTTCTGTTCTAGACTGTACCTTCTCTGCCTCTCTAATCTCTAATCTCCCAACCGCATCAGCTATCTGACCAATCTGTCTCTCTAGATTACCGATACTCGCACCGGTCTTCTGTTGATACTGCTGGAAATTGTTATTCATCATGCTCACTGATTGTGCTAAGGAGTGAATCATGTCATCTGTAGACTGTCTCGGAGCTGCACATATGGTGGTGGTCTGTACTGGTTATACTGATTAGTCGGATACTGCAGATTCTGTGGTGGACCCATCAACAATTGCTTCATCATCCCCTTAAGGTCCTCAACATCTGTCTCAAGCTTATTCGTCACACCACTACTAGAATTCGCAACACCGACCTGTCTGAAACTTGACCTCCTGCCATGTGTCTGAGTGCTCTTAGCCAACTCATCTATGATCTCATTAGCCTCCTCAGTGGTCTTGTTCAGAATAATACCCCCACAGCAAGAATCCACCAAGTGCTTATCCTGAACTGTTAATCCCCTATAGAAATATACTATCAGCTGTTCATCATCAAATCCATGATACGGGCAACTCCTGCACAACTTATGGAACCTGTTGTAATAATCATATAGAGTCTCATCTATCTTCTGCTCCATGTTGCTAATGTCCCGCTTCATTACATTGATCTGATAGGGAGGAAAGAACTCATCCAAGAAAACCTCCTTCATCTCCTGCCATGTGGTAATGCTGTTGGGTGGTAAATGATAATACCACGCACTAGCATCATCTTTCAGAGTGAAAGAAAATGCTCTAAGGAGGAGGTGCTCAATCGGGAGTGCTGTAGGCTTCATACTATGACAAATCTGCACAAATTGGGATATATGTTGATTCGGGTTCTCACCGGGCATACCCATGAAGTGTGTGTAGATACCCCGATCTCGCACCCCTAAAAACAAACCCTGAATCGGTCTAAACCCTGAAATTGACCTAAAGCCCTCGATTTGGCTGTGCGGGACTGCCGTGAGCCTTATCGGTGCATCGTATAGATAAACGGACTTCAAATTCATGATCAGAGCGAAAAAACGAGTAAACAGGCAAAAATTTCATTTTTTAAGCTGCGGGACCGGAAACGGGGCCCGCACCCCTCGAACTGCTCGTTATTATCCATTCTGTGCATAAAAATATATTATTGCCTTTCCTTGCTTATTGAAATATTTTAGATATACCGGCGTGACCGCAAAATTATTTCAAGCAACTTTCATGTTGGGCCCGCGGACAACCGGGACACCGGAGCGCGCACGACGGAGCAGTTGCGAAGCGGAAAACCGGAGCAGGAAAGATGATTATCGACATAAAAAATATCTAAAAAATATCTCAGCAAGTGGTGGACCGATCACGGCCTGACACGTGGCAGTCAAACAGGTCAGAAAAGTCAACACTGGCCGTACGGCCAAATGAAAGGATTACGGCCAGAAACAAGCCGTACGGCTCCCTCTTCTGGAACAGAAAATACTGAAAATTCGACGTTTTTGTGTAACAAGAGAAGGCGTTTTGGGACATTGAGCAACCTCGATTTCAGGCGTGGCCGACCTAACAAGAAAGCTTAGTGACCAAGGCTTGATGAATCACCAAAAACCACCTCCCTCCTCCCAAAATAACCCCCCTCCAATGACATAAAAGGTGGGACCTCAACTTGACCAAAAAGAGACACACAACCCTACCATATTCTCTACCACTCTCCTATCTCATTTTCTCTCAACCAAACCACACAACCACCACACCACCACAACACCACCACTATCCCACCACTCATACACCACCTCTACACCACCCAAAAAAACCACCAAACAACCACAAAAAACACAACAAACCAACTTTGATCAAACACAAAACAAAAAGAAAAGAAAAGTCTTCCCTTGGTTGACAAAGTGAGCACACCCTAACCTCAAAGCTAGGTAAAACCTCTATGTAAACCTTGCCTCTTTAGCTATGTAAGTATTAATGGGAGTGGTTTGGAACCTAGCCAAATAATGACTAGGTTTCCTTCATCTTCCATGTTTTTTATCTATGTAAAGCTTAGTATATGTATATGATGTTAATATTCAGTTCATTATGTTTATATATGTTCATAATAGTCAAAATATTCATTTGCTTTGAGTTGTGTATGAAAATCCCCATATTTCTCTCAAAGGGCGTAAATCTGCCCTCTTTGGCTTTTATCAATGATCATGCATGTGAAAATCGATCTTTGTTGAGAAATAACTCTTGTATAATGTTATTAACATGTTAAATGTTAGAGTCCTTGAGTATCATGTCTTGGTTTGAAGATTTTATAGTGTTTTGAGGTCCATGATCATGCCTCATGTCATCAGTTTTTACTTTCTGTCCAGAGTCTTGATTTTGATGCTCTTGTAAATCTATCTTAGAGTGGTTTTCTGGTTTAGGTCAAAGAACAAAAGTTGTTCATAACATGTTTAAATATATTACCCTGAAGTTTCATGTTCATATTCCATGTATAGATCATATTTTCATGCATAAATTTGGGTCCCTGTGATTCTGAGTTGCTTGTTCTCTATGGTACCTTGCTGTGTTCTTGGGCTTCAAACTTGATGAAAACTTATTTTATGGACAAAGATCAAAACATGTATTTTGTTCTAAAAAAACTCAGGAGGATTATTGTATTTTTAAAACATTTTTTGGACCACTGGAAGTTCTCCTTTTAAACGTTTGTTTCAAACTCAAAACTTCAGATTCTGCATTTCCAGTCTCTGACATTGAGATGTCAGAGACCTTTTGAAGCACTAAAACTCATCCTATGAACTCCAAATTTTGGGAGATTCATTTTTTCCGTTTTTTATTAAACTTTTGTTCTTTGTGTTTTGTCAGATTACTAGGATAAAATGGTGAAAATTGGTAACCAAAGTGCTAAGTTTTCTGTGTGCCTTTTCTGGGCTGAATCTTGTGATGAACTTTCTTTCATGTGTTTGGGGTCTAAATTTGATCCAAAAAAGTCTATAAAAACTTCCTTGTGATCCCTAACATTCAGGGATTAACCCCAAATTTTTAGTTTTGGAATCGGATCATTTTTAGGGCAGGTACGATGGCTCGGGGACGGAGAATGATACCGAAATCAACAAGAGCCCCGACGAGGATATTCATTTTATTTGTGGGATTTGTCTCCCCTTTTGTATATTTGTATATGTGTAATTGTGTATAACCTCCCCTCCCGTGGATGTTTTATTGCTAAGCATGATTAAACAAGTCTCGAAAACCAGTCGGGGAATCCACCCAAACCGATTCCCCGGTTGCGAATAAAAATGAACATACTTAGAATAGGAAGACCTCCGTAAACATTAAATCACCATTTTTTTGATAGGGCATAAAATCCAAGAAAAAGGCATAAAATGAATCTAAGTGGCATGCATATAGAGACCATTATGGGCGAGGAGAGTGCCTAACCCCTTCTCTCTTCGTAACTTAGCCCCCGAACCCATTTTCTCAAACAAAAGGTTTTTTCTTCGTTTTTCCTAAAATTAAAATGAGGTGGCGACTCTTGCAATCAAATCACAGCATCAAGAGGAAACCATTGTGTGAGAACCGAGCGCATTTCCAAAAGCGCATCAGCACAAGACGGACGCGAATCGCTTTCACGAGCGATCATTTCGTGGTTCCGGCTTTTTCGGGCGCGGGCTCTCACAGTGGCGACTCTGCTGGGGATTGTTTTAAAGTGGGCTTGACTCTAAATCTTTGTGTGTGCCATGCTTTACTTGCCTTGTTTGGGTTATATATATTTGTGCCCTAACCTCTGTTTTGTAGGGGCGTTTTTTCGCTTATCTTATTTATATATATATATATGCATGCGTGGTGGGTGATTCCCTTAATGGGGTAAAACAGATAAAAAAGGAAAAAAGAGGATTTTCTTGTTTTCTTTACTTGCTTTCAAAATCTTTTTTCGAACTCATAGATACCTCACACACATGCACGTTTTTGAAAATAGCGTCTTGTAGAATCTCAAACCCGAGAAGGTAAACCGGGGGCATAAGGGAGCTCACTTGACTTCCCCATAGGGCCCGCGGTATACTGTCTCCCCCTAAGCAGCGCCCAATGGTCGCTGTGATGGGTGTAAGCCAAGCTCCAAAAGCCACGATGTCCATATTCTTTCAAAAAAATAACACGTCCCAGACTTCATGTCGGTTTTTGTCTAAACAATTTTATTTCAATCCTATGAGTTCCCAAAAGGTTATAATTGACCTCAATTGTGGATATCATGTTGAATTCTTGGATTGACTTGAAATTGTCAAGACCCTTACATAGACCGTAATCGAATGGTGGATCCCAGAAAGAGTATAGTCCCTTCGCTAGGGGCTCGGACGGCCAATAGTACAGGTGAAAAACGTTGGTCCTATACTTTGGAGACGGTATCCACTATTCCAGGATTTCATGCGAAAACGTGTCAAAATAAAGCAAGTGCTTATCCGGCATTCTAGGTTTGATTTTGATTTTTGAACTCCTTTTGAATCAAGCTCGGAAAATCTCGATCCTTTTCCACTCTCTAATCAGCCCTAAACACCATCCCTTTCAAATACTCTAAACCTGGCATCTACTTGGAAAGGGGGAGCTAGAAACAGTAAGGGGAGGTTGATCCGAGTTACCGAGATAGTGCCTATACCCGAAGAAGCTATTGCAATGGCCCAGGAAGGAGATGAGGAAGTTTATGTACCGCCACCAGGTCTTCAAGCATGGTTGGAACAGAATGTGTTGGGTCAGATGAGAATTCAGCAAGATGAGCTACTGGCTACACTTGTGCAGATGCAGAATCAGAATAGTAATGGGGCTCCCAATGGCAACCCCAACAGAAATCCCAATGGCGATCAGAACGTTAATCAGACCGGTAATGGGGTTCCCAATCCTAATCCCAATGGCAATACAGGTCCCAATGGAAGTGGCATCCCTACCACCAACTTGAATCCTATTGGTAGCAACACCATTGGCCAGAGTCATCACCAGAACATCCATCCCCATGGTAATGTGGTTCATCCAGACTTCAGTGGCACCCACCAGCCCTTCATCCCGAATCAAGCAAACTTCGCTGTACATCCGTCTCAGTATCCACCTGATCATAATGCCTTTGCTCAGTATATGCAGACTCTGTATCCGAATCAGCAACCCAACGCCTATGGTGCGTTTGCTAGTGGTGCCTCTCTGATCAATCAAGGAACTTCCCAAGGGCAAGATCCTAACCTGGTCCGCCAAATGGAAGCATTCTACAAGGGTGTCCCATATGTACCCCTTACTAAAGCTGAGATTGAAATGAGCGAAATGAAAGAAATGTTGAGAAAAGTCATGAATAAAGGGGAGTTTTCTGCAGATTCCTTGAAATTATCTCCGTTTGCTGTTCTGCCTCCTAAAATTCAAAATGCCCGATATGGAGAAATTTGACGGTACAGGTTGCCCAATGGCCCACCTGAAATCTTATGCTCATGCAATGCAGTCCCGTGGGGCTAATGTTGGTGCGATGGCCTCCAACTTCCATCTGACTTTGATAGGAGCCGCTAAGCAATGGTTCATGACTGTGGATGCCAATCTAGTCGACAATTGGGGAAAGCTTGTGGATGAATTCCAGAAGAGGTACAAAGATAAGTCCAACTGGGAGAAGAGCCGCCGTGACCTAGATTCATGTGCCCAGTGTGAGAAGGAATCCTTTTCTGAATTTACAAGTAGGTGGAGGAAGAAGGTTGCTCAAACTCTGGAGAGGCCTGACAGTGGCGAGCAAACTCGCATTTTCCTTAAGAATCTTCAGCCGGTGTATGCAGATAAGATGAAATATCTCCCGTTTCCAGATTTTGCTTCTATCCTAGATGTGGGTTCTCGTATTGACGAAGATGTCCGAACTGGGGCGATAAAGCTAGATCCTTCTCCTAGCTCCTACAGATTCCGACCTGCTGCTAAAGCCCCGGCGCCAGTTGTGAACAATGTTGTCATGACCCCTTCTCCTTTTTGGAACAGAAATGTGGGCCCGAGCCGAAGCAGCTACAATAGGGCACCTCCATGTTATAATCAAGACGGGTCTGTGAACTCTATCACCGGTCAGCGAAGGAATGGTGGAAATCGGAGAGATCGCCATTTTGATAAATTCAGCGCTCCATTGTCTACTATCTTTCAAGGATTGGTCGCCCAAGGAGTACTAAAGCCGATAGAAGGATACCGCCCGCCTAATCCGCCTCCTAAGAATTGGGATGCAAGTAAATATTGTGCATACCACGTATCACCTGGTCATGCGACAAATGATTGTTGGAGTTTGAGACACACTCTGCAAGACATGATCGACGATGGACTCATTCAGAAGCCACCTTAACCTAATGTGGTGACTAATCCCTTTGCCAGGGATCCATGTGATCGAGTTTGAAGGAAACTACTCAAGGACTAGTTTCATCGTTTCGAAGAAAGCTTTGAACTACACCGTGACTCCTGTTATCTCCGAAGATTTTGAATGCCATATGATCTCTTGGGATTCGATTTTGTCTAGTGCTAAAGCCATTGAGGAGCAGAGGGCCCCTGTTAAAAAGGCCCCTTGGATCGGCGGAAATGTGAATCACCTCACTCGCTCGGGAAGAGCCTATCAGCCTCCAAATCCCGAGGTAAGTGAATTGGGAAAGGATAAGGAAGAAGTCCCCGCTCAGAAAGAAAAGGTCGCTGAGAACCCCGGTCTTAACCCAGTTAAATAAAACCCAGGCTAATATATCCATTTGGGGTTTGCTTTCGTCTTCACAGGAGCACCGAGACACATTGGTTAAAGCTCTTACTCAAGCTGTCATCCCGATCGATACTTCTCCCAATGACCTTGTCCACATGGTCGGCAACATTCATTTTGGGAATATTATCACTTTTACCGATCTCGATGCACCAAAAATTGGTCTTAATCATGTCGAGGCTCTGCACATCACAGTTGGGGTCGGAGGTGAGCACTTGGCTCGTGTTTTGATCGATAATGGCTCTTCAGTCAATGTATGTCCCGTATATGTTCTCGCAGATTTGGGAATCAAGATAACTGATTTGGCTCCATCTTCTCAAGTGGTCCATGCTTACGATAGCACCAGTCGATGTGTTCTGGGTGTTGTCTCTCTCACTCTCACCATTGGCCCTCTTGTTATGCCAATTGAATTTCAAGTGATTGACATCAAGTCTTCATTCAGTCTACTCTTGGGATGCCCTTGGATCCATGGAGTGAGAGGGGTAGCTTCCTGCTACCATCAGTGCATCAAGTTCATCCACGACAATCATGTAGTGGTAGTTCACGCCCAAGATGATACACAAGTTCATGACCTCCCGATCTTGGGAATTGAGCACAAAGATACTGGCATTTTATTGAGTGGTTTTGAGGTGATCACACAAGCTCGGATCCATGCTATTGAATATGTCAAGGAGACCGATCTAATTGGGGGAAAGCGGACTAGGTATGGAGACGCGATGGCCTTGAATATGGTAAAGAAGATGAAATTCCTGCCTATTATGGGGCTTGGGAAAGAGCAGCAAGGGTGTGTTGAAGCCATTAAAGATGATGTTCCGGTTTTCTTCCCTCCTTTTGGCCTGGGCTACAGACCAACTCCTGCTGAAATCGCCGAAGCTACGCGTCAGAAAAGGGAGAAACAGACTGCTATCAAAAGTGGAAGGACCTATAAGCTCCCCCCACTCCGTCCCTATGAAAAGTCCTGGAAGGGATATTTTGTTTGCAAAGGCGAAGATGTCGCGTATGTTATGCCTTTTGAGCCAGTTATTGGCATTGATAAAAATCCTCATGCTGGATGGGAAGTATTCGAGAATGTCAAGATGGACGATGAAAACTTTGATGTGGGCAGTTCCTATAAGCAACTGGACCCGGTTATTCCGTGGAATATTGATGAAGAAGATGACGTCTTCGGGTTGTTTGAAGGAATGGGTCTTGAAGATGGATATGTGGTTATGATCGAAGATGGTAATGGTGAAGCTTATGACCCGGTAAAGCACCTCAAGCCGGCAGTGGCACCACTTAATAACTGGTCCAAAACCAGTGGCCCGCTCGCTACTACTGACACTCTGGTGGAACAGTTTGGTTATGTTCGCCCTGATGGTCCCGCTTTTGAGCCCTTTGTACTCTCTAATGTTGTTTCCGGGACTCCCGAAGAGGACCTCACTGTCGAGGACCTCGACGCGGTCGCCGAGCTTGTACTTCCCTCTTTTGTGAATGAAGTTTCCTCTATTTTCGCTTACTCCTCGGTTGCCAATATTTTAAAAAATTACTTAACAAATGAAAATTTAACAACAAACGAAGTTAATCATGAATCTTTAAAAGACATAAGCCAAGATGAAAAAGACTATTTAATTGAGTTAAACAGGTTAGCAAGACAGCGTGGGGAACGAAAGTTAGAAGCCTGTGGGGAAAATTTATCTACCATCAATCTGGGGCTGAACGAAGAAGTCAAAGAGATGAAGATCGGAAGCTTCATGCAAGGGGCTGACAGGGAACAGTTAATCAGTTTACTCAAAGAATTTGTTGATGTGTTTGCTTGGTCATATGAAGACATGCCAGGGTTAGATCCGATGATCGTGGAACACCGAATTCCTACCTTTCCCGACGCCAAACCGGTCAAACAGAAACTTCGCAGAATCAAGCCGCAGTGGGCCCTTCAGGTTAAAGAAGAGATCGAGAGGCTGCTACAAGTAGGCTTCATCCTAGTTGTGGAGTACCCCCAATGGCTGTCCAATATGGTCACAGTCGAAAAGGCGAACGGCAAAGTCCGGATATGTGTTGATTTCAGAGACCTCAACAAGGCTTGCCCGAAGGATGATTTCCCGTTACCAAATATTGACATTTTGGTAGACTCGGTTGCGATGCACAAAGTGAAGTCGTTCGTTGATGGAATGGCGGGTTATAATCAAATTAAGATGGCAGTAGAAGATCAAGAGAAAACTTCCTTCATCACCCCGTGGGGGACGTTCTGCTACACCGTGATGCCTTTCGGTCTTAAAAATGCCGGAACCACTTATCAACGAGGTGCTACGACCCTTTTCCATGACATGATCCACAAAGAGCTTGAAATCTACGTGGATGACATGATCGTGCACTCAGTTGAAGAAGACGCTCAGTATCTGGTTGACCTCAGAAAGTTCTTTGAAAGGTTGAGGAAGTACCACATGAAATTGAATCCTGCTAAATGCACATTCGGTACTGTCCGAGGCAAAGTCTTAGGTTTCTTGGTAACTGAAAAAGGGATTGAAGTCGACCCCGACAAAATAAAGGCCATCACAGAAATGCCCCAACCCCGAACTCAAAAAGAGGTGAAAGGTTTCTTGGGAAGAATTCAGTACATCAGCAGATTCATACGGCAGTTAACCATGATGTGTGAACCGCTCTTCAAGCTCCTAAAAAAGGACACCGACCGATCATGGGATGAAGAATGCCAAATTGCTTTTGAAAAGGTCAAAGAATACTTGACAAGCCCACCGGTCTTGGCCCCGCCTCATTCGCACAAACCTTTACGACTGTACCTAACAGTTACTGATACTGCAGTAGGAGCAATGCTTGCACAAGAAAAGGAAGACTCCTGGGTTGAAAGTGCCATCTATTTTGTTAGCAGAAAGCTACAAGGGAGTGAATTGAACTACTCAGCATTGGAAAAGGCCTGTACCGGGTTAGTTTGGATCTCGCAGCGATTAAAAATTTATCTGCAATCCTTGCCTGTTCAGATTATATCCCGAATGGATCCAGTGAAGTACATCCTCGAAAGGCCAACCATGTCCAATCGAGTGGCAAAGTGGGCCTTTCTTTTAAGTGAATTTGATATGACTTACGCAACGCCTAAGTCCATTAAAGGAAGGGTGATAGCAGACCAGCTTGCAGATTTGGCTCTTGATCTTGAGCCCGAACCTGAGGCTCAGTTTCCAGATGAAGGGATCTACACCGTTGATTGTTCGGAGAATAAGTGGCAACTTTTCTTTGATGGGGCTGCCAACAAGAGAGGTTTTGGGATTGGAATTCTGCTCATTGATCCAAGTGATGCGCACACGCCCATTACTATCCGGTTAGACTTCGACTGTTCGAATAATACAGCAGAGTATGAGGCTTGCATCGCCGGCCTTGGAGAAGCATTAAATCGAGGGATCAAAGAAATTGAAGTGTTCGGGGACTCCGCCTTAATCATCAATCAAGTCGAGGGGAAATGGAAGATCATGGATCCCAGACTACAGCAGTATCACATTCGACTGGTAGCGCTCACAGAACGCTTCTCAGATATCTCATTCCATTACCTCCCAAGAGACCGAAACAGATTCGCAGATGCGTTGGCTACCCTAGCCTCCATCATGGAATTCCCTGCTGATGTCATGGTAAAGCCGCTTGTGGTTAGTAAAAGATCGATCCCAGCCTACTGCCTGGACATTGAGTTAGAAAGCGAAGAGAATGAAGAGCCGTGGTATACAGACGTATGGAATGTGCTCAGGAATGGGACCTACCCTCCAGAAAAGGACAAAAGGGCAAGGATTGCAATGCGAAGATGGGCCTCCCAATTTGTGATTTCCGGAGATCGGTTGTACAAAAGGTATCATCACGGACCAAATTTGCTCTGTGTAGACAAGACTGAAGCGAATAGAATCATGGATGAAATCCATGGGGGACTGTGTGGACCTCATATGAATGGGCACATGCTCGCTAAGAAGATAGTGAGGCAAGGGTACTACTGGACCACGATGGAAAAGGATTGTATGATGAAAGTGCGAACCTGTGATCAATGTCAGCGGTACGCTAGTCTGCAACATCTGCCGCCGCATGTTCTCTATCAATCAACTGCTCCTTGGCCTTTCTCCACATGGGGGATAGATGTTATTGGTCAGGTCAAATCGAAAGGTTCGGGTGGGCAAGAATACGTGCTCGTAGCTATCGACTACTTCACCAAGTGGGTTGAGGCAGCTGCTTACAAGGTCTTGAATGCCAAGAAGGTAGCCGAGTTCATTCGTACCAACATTTTCTACAGATATGGGGTCCCTTATGAGATGATCTCAGATAATGGAACTCACTTTGAAGGGGAAGTCAACTGATTGCTTGACGAATTCCGTGTGGTCAGACACAAGTCCTCCCCCTATCGACCCCAAGCCAATGGAGCGGTAGAAGCGGGGAACAAAACCCTTGAGAACATCATTAGAAAGATGGTTGTCACCGGAAAGGATTGGTCTGAGAAGTTACCGTTAGCCTTGTGGGGATACCGCACATCTGTCCGGACACCGACCGGGGCTACTCCTTATTCACTTACATATGGCATGGAAGCAGTTCTCCCGATTGAGCTTGAAATCCCTTCCATGAGAGTGCAACTTGAGAATCAAGTGTCTGAAGTTGATTGGCTACAAAGTCGCCATGAAGAGTTAGCATTGCTCGATGAAAAGCGATTGCTGGCCTTAGAACACAATCGTGCGTACCAACGCAGAATTGCCAGAGCCTTCAACAAGAAAGTAAAAGATCGCAATGTCAAAGTGGGAGATCTTGTGCTGCGAGAAAAGCCACCAAGTTATGTCGACCCCCGAGGAAAATGGAAGTCTCTGTGGTTGGGCCCTTACATTGTCAAGAAGATACAGTCCGGTGGAGCCGTGTTCTTGCAAACTGAATTTGGAGAAGACCTTGTTCAGCCCTGCAACCTCAGCAAATTGAAGAAATATTTTGCGTAGAAGACGCAGAGTTTAGTGTTTCCTATCGAGTCTGTAAAAAAAAAAAAAAAGAGCGCAAAAAACAGTCCCACTAGAGGTGAAAACCCGAAAGGGCAGTTCTAGGTAAAAAACAGGAGGCGCGCAAAATTTCATGTGACTGTGTCGAACTACGCTGACCTGAGCCTCTTAGTCCATTGTAAAAGAGGAACGTAGGCAACCTTCGGGTCCGGTCATTAATAGTAAGAAAACCTTTTATTCCCCACGTTGAACTTGCAAACATTACATTCAAAAAGAAAAAACAAACAAACACAACAAACTTTGAAATAAAAAAAAAACACATCATCTTGGCGTGGCAACCAAAGATTAAAGCGAAAATAACTGAAATTTTATTCAGGGACTGAGGCGATCGAACACGTTCGGATAAGGACCCGTCGAGCTTTCTCCCCTTTGATTCTCAGAGTTGGTTGCATCGGGATGGGTATTCCGTGAAGTTGGACCCCGATCATTTCTACGGCGTCCGGACCGATGGCTGCTGCGTGGTTGACTCCCGCCAATTTGATTCTGGAAAACTGTCGGACCCATTATCTGGGAATAGTAATCCCCAGACAGAATTTCTGGACCTACGAGCTCCAGTACCAAAGCTGCAATGGTAGCGGTTTCTTCAGCAATTTGAGGGCCCAACCACTTAAGATATTCCAAAGTGGGTTCATAAAATGTGTCCCCTTCACCCCGGCGCCTGCCTCGACCAATGTGTGCACCATTCTGGTACCAAACCTCCTTGATCAAGTTGCATATGTTGGTGTTCACCGACAAATTATCTGTGATAGGGAGGTCAGAAAAGGGGATCCCTTGGACTTGTCCGAACTGGCGAGCCACCCGTTGACCTAAGTAGAAAGTGGTGGAGCGAAGCCCGGCCAGCCAGATAAAGGAATGACCAGCACTCGTAATGAGATACCTGCTCAAACCCCAATGCGGAGGCACCCACGTGATGTCTGCCGATTTGATCCGCCAAAAGTGCCCAACCCACTCCTTGACGGTAGTGCAGTTTTGCCTATATAAACCTCGCCTTGGAAGCATAGAAGGGGTATAGTCTGGATTTGACACCGGCCGAATGATCTTGAGATGCTCCTGGAGCCATATCTGCAGTAGAATGGGGCTGCCCGACGTGAAAGCATCACCTCTGGGATAGTAACCGTCCAGCCCGTGCAAAGTCTCTGCCAAGAAGACAGTCATCACATTGCCGACACCATGCTTGCAAAAACTGACGATGTCCACCATCCTTGAGTCGATGAAGCCATCGTAAGAAACGAAAAACATTTCTGCAAAGAGGCACATGACCAAGGCAAAGTCCCTACGGTCGGAGTACACCAGGTTATGAGGGTCGGCCTCACCAAAGAGTCCGGGGAAGCAAGTAATGTCAAAGTGGGTCCTATAAAGGAGCCCCCTTGAGAACTCAAGATCAAAGCCGAAGGTTTCAGTGAGCCACCGAGCAGGAACCTGCGGGAAGTGGGCACCATGGCCTCGCCACGGATTGAGTTTCCCGTAATGGCACATAGTTCCTCAAAAGTAGGACACAGTTCGTCTTGGTTGAAATTGAACAAATGAGTCCGTGTTGACTAGAAAACGGAGGCACCTCGGATCATCTCCCACTGAATGGGAAGCTTCCTCAAGGCAAAGAGCAGCTTGAAATGATAGTTTTCTTCTAGCACCGCTCGTGCATTATTTGGGTATGAATTCACCCAGCAGTCGAGCCCTACCCGGTATTCCTCGATACTAACCAGGGTTTGGTCAAAATTAGCCATTTTAGAAGGGAAATGAGCTAAAGGATGCAAAGCAAGAGAGAAGGAGAAGTTGGTTGGTGTGAGAAATAAGAAAAGCTCCCCCTCCCCTTTTATAGCCTCCCAAAAGCTATCCTGAGTCGTCAGTTTTCCAAAGGGGTTGTCCCCCCGTCCCCCTAGCCAAAAACAAGGTTCGAAAAGTCAAAAATCCAGCAGAAGTTGTCAGGCGTCCGTATGGCGGATCTTAAGACGAACGACTGAAATTGAGCCGTACGGCGGCTCTTAGAAAAATCTGAAATTTTCCTTGTCCGCATCCCTAGGCATTGAACCTTGTCCCCTTTGTCATAAATATAGCAGCATCCGCCCCCTTTAATCCGGGTTTGATTCATTGTTGGTCATTAATCGCGAATCTGCGTCATTTTAATAAGAGCGTTTAATAAAAAATTTAGTTGGTCCGATTTCAAAGAAAGCTTGTGCTCGGTCAGAGTAATCCAATTTTTATCTATGTGAATCATATCCGCCACTGCATGCAAAGCTAACTTGCAGATCAACGGACGAAGTCGATCTTGTTATCCCTCCCAATAACAGAAAGAAATCAGTCGGGGCTAAAACAGCACCAATGGATCACACAAAGCGGTGGTTTCTTGCTTAATAGAGCACAAAAATCTCATCACACAGCAAAACAAAGGCAGAAGAATCTGGACGGCGCAGAATGCAGCGTATCCTTGATTTTATTTTGTGCATAAATAGCTTCAGTTGTTTATTGCCCTTGGTCTTCTCGAAAGATCGGGATTACCTCCCTTGAAACTGCGCAACGTCGTACGTTCTCCCTTCATGATTTCCATCCCCTAGCAAAGAGAGATCGAATCTCAATGCACCCTCTACTCGGATTGTACCTTGCGTCAATCCTTGAGTCATGTTGAACTTAAACCTTCTCTCAAATGTTGAGTCGGTTCTAATCAGAACTACGACTCGACTTGATTCCCATGGAGGGATACGTAGGCAGTTCACACCGTTGGACTCAGTCGCCCATTCTCGCATTTGGTTGGTCAAATACCAAACCTCCCAGCAAAGAGATTTCGCTTCTCAATGCAACCTCCCAGCAAAGAGATTTCGCTTCTCAATGCAACCCCAGCAAAGAGATTTCGCTTCTCAATGCAACCTCCCAGCAAAGAGATTTCGCTTCTGAATGCAACCTCCCAGCAAAGAGATTTCGCTTCTCAATGCAACCCCCAGCAAAGAGATTTCGCTTCTCAATGCAACCCTCCAGCAAAAAGATTTCGCTTCTCAATGCAACCCCCAGCAAAGAGATTTCACTTCTCAATGCAACCTCCATCCCCAGCAAAGAGAGATCGCTTCTCAATTCTCCCCCCTGCATCTTTAAATTTTAATAAACCTGAACTACGTTTGGTCTGATTCTCGAAAAAGATACGTAGGTAAACCGGGAGACCGGAACCGACCATTGTCTATGTTTGATTGATAGTTGGAGTTAGAACTACGGAGGCTTGATTCTCGAAAGAGATACGTAGGAAGTCCTACCCTGGACCCAGCCGTTACACCCTAGACGAGATCGAGTGTTTCTTAGTGAATCGTAGAATCCCCTTTAACAAGGAGATTCGACGAGGGGCTCTGTAGATACCCCGATCTCGCACCCCTAAAACCAAACCCTGAATCGGTCTAAACCTTGAAATGACCTAAAGCCCTCGATTTGGCTGTGCGGGACTGCTGTGAGCCTTATCGGTGCATCGAATGGATAAACGGACTTCAAATTCATGATCAGAGCGAAAAAACGAGTAAACAGGCAAAAATTTCATTTTTTAAGCTGCGGGACCGGAAACGGGGCCCGCACCACTCGAACTGCTCGTTATTATCCATTCTGTGCATAAAAATATATTATTGCCTTTCCTTGCTTATTGAAATATTTCAGATATACCGGCGTGACCGCAAAATTATTTCAAGCAACTTTCATGTTGGGCCCGCGGACAACCGGGACACCGGAGCGCGCACGACGGAGCAGTTGCGAAGCGGAAAACCGGAGCAGGAAAGATGATTATCGACATAAAAAATATCTAAAAAATATCTCAGCAAGTGGTGGACCAATCACGGCCTGACACGTGGCTGTCAAACAGGTCAGAAAAGTCAACACTGGCCGTACGGCCAAATGAAAGGATTACGGCCAGAAACAAGCCGTACGGCTCCCTCTTCTGGAACAGAAAATACTGAAAATTCGACGTTTTTGTGTAACAAGAGAAGGCGTTTTGGGACATCGAGCAACCTCGATTTCAGGCGTGGCCGACCTAACAAGAAAGCTTAGTGACCAAGGCTTGATGAATCACCAAAAACCACCTCCCTCCTCCCAAAATAACCCCCCTCCAATGACATAAAAGGTGGGACCTCAACTTGACCAAAAAGAGACACACAACCCTACCATATTCTCTACCACTCTCCTATCTCATTTTCTCTCAACCAAACCACACAACCACCACACCACCACAACACCACCACTATCCCACCACTCATACACCACCTCTACACCACCCAAAAAAACCACCAAACAACCACAAAAAACACAACAAACCAACTTTGATCAAACACAAAACAAAAAGAAAAGAAAAGTCTTCCCTTGGTTGACAAAGGGAGCACACCCTAACCTCAAAGCTAGGTAAAACCTCTATGTAAACCTTGCCTCTTTAGCTATGTAAGTATTAATGGGAGTGGTTTGGAACCTAGTCAAATAATGACTAGGTTTCCTTCATCTTCCATGTTTTTTATCTATGTAAAGCTTAGTATATGTATATGATGTTAATATTCAGTTCATTATGTTTATATATGTTCATAATAGTCAAAATATTCATTTGCTTTGAGTTGTGTATGAAAATCCCCATATTTCTCTCAAAGGGCGTAAATCTGCCCTCTTTGGCTTTTATCAATGATCATGCATGTGAAAATCGATCTTTGTTGAGAAATAACTCTTGGATAATGTTATTAACATGTTAAATGTTAGAGTCCTTGAGTTTCATGTCTTGGTTTGAAGATTTTATAGTGTTTTGAGGTCCATGATCATGCCTCATGTCATCAGTTTTTACTTTCTGTCCAGAGTATTGATTTTGATGCTCTTGTAAATCTATCTTAGAGTGGTTTTCTGGTTTAGGTCAAAGAACAAAAGTTGTTCATAACATGTTGAAATATATGAACATGAAGTTTAATGTTCATATTCCATGTATAGATCATATTTTAATGCATAAATTTGGGTCCCTGTGATTCTGAGTTGCTTGTTCTCTATGGTACCTTGCTGTGTTCTTGGGATTCAAACTTGATGAAAACTTATTTTATGGACAAATATCAAAACATGGATTTTTTTCTACAAAAACTCAGGAGGATGATTGTATTTTTAAAACATTTTTTGGACCAATGGAAGTTCTCCTTTTAAACGTTTGTTTCAAACTCAAAACTTCAGATTCTGCATTTCCAGTCTCTGACATTTAGATGTCAGAGACCTTTTGAAGCACTAAAACTCATCCTATGAACTCCAAATTTTGGGAGATTCATTTTTTCTGTGTGTTATTAAAATTTGGTTCTTTGTATTTTGTCAGATTACTAGGATAAAATGGTGAAAATTGGTAACCAAAGTGCTAGGTTTTCTGTGTGCCTTTTCTGGGCTGAATCTTGTGATGAACTTTCTTGCATGTGTTTGGGGTCTAAATTTGATCCAAAAAAGTCTATAAAAACTTCCTTGTGATACCTAACATTCAGGGACTAACCCCCAATTTTTAGTTTTGGAATCGGATCATTTTTAGGGCAGGTACGATGGATCGGGGACGGAGAATGATACCGAAATCAACAAGAGCCCCGACGAGGGTATTCATTTTATTTGTGGGATTTGTCTCCCCTTTTGTATATTTGTATATGTGTAATTGTGTATAATATCCCCTCCCGTGGATGTTTTATTGCTAAGCATGATTAAACAAGTCTCGAAAACCAGTCGGGGAATCCACCCAAACCGATTCCCCGGTTGCGAATAAAAATGAACATGCTTAGAATAGGAAGACCTCCGTAAACATTAAATCACCATTTTTTTGATAGGGTATAAAATCCAAGTAAAAAGGCATAAAATGAATCTAAGTGGCATGCATATAGAGACCATCACGGGCGAGGAGAGTGCCTAACCCCTTCTCTCTTCGTAACTTAGCCCCCGAACCCATTTTCTCAAACAAAAGGTTTTTTCTTCGTTTTTCCTAAAATTAAAATGAGGTGGCGACTCTTGCAATCAAATCACAGCATCAAGAGGAAACCATTGCGTGAGAACCGAGCGCATTTCCAAAAGCGCATCAGCACGAGACGGACGCGAATCGCTTTCACGAGCGATCATTTCGCGGTTCTGGCTTTTTCGGGCGCGGGCTCTCACAGTGTGGTAATTGACTCAACAAACCCGGCTTCAACTCAAATGTAACCCCAGTAGGCAGATCAGGGAATTTAACTGCATGAGGTTGCTCGCTCCAATTTGGGGCAGTTTTCTGCCTTAATGTCTGAGCCGCCATTTTTTCAGTTGACACAATTGCTTTGGATTTCCTGCTTTGTTGTTGTCTCTTCCTAAAAGTTCTTTCGATTTTTGGGTCAAGACTTGCAAGCAATTCGTCAGTAGAACGGGTGTGGACCATAAAAGGTACCACACTAAAAACAAATAATAAAATAAAATAAATTAAAACTAACTAACTAAAAATAAAAATAAACTAAATTAAAACAAATAAAAAGAAAATGAACACTAAAATAAGAACGTAAACAAATAAACACCGTTCCCCGGCAACGGCGCCAAAATTTGATAGGCTAAATCGCACACCTAACAAATTAAACCTGGACTAGATTCTAAAAATATAGCTAGGGCAAGTCCAGAATCGATCCACGAAGAACGGTTATTTATTTACGAACGGTCACTTAACCATATTGGGGGGAAATATGATTTATTAATCCTAAAACAATAATTAAATTGGACAAAAACAATTATTAAAGAATACTTCAGATTTGTTTCCGTCCCCACCTTTTTAATCAATTATCATCGGTACATCAATTCACTTTTAACCCTATTCACTTGATCCGAGATTTATTTCAATCTCTGTTTCTTCTTTCAGAATAGTTACTAGCAGTGGCACACTCACTAGAAACCCTAATTAATAAATTAACCTAACTGGCACAGTATAGATCGCAAAATTAATTAATGAACGATTTAAGAAACATAAATCAAGAACACTTCTACAATTATTTCATATAGATAATTGCTTAATTTTACCATAATCACAATTTACCATGGCACATGCATAAATCATGAAATTGCTACGGTGCAAACCCTAATTCTGGCACAGAACAGAGAATTATAGCAAAGATCCAATCACAAAGATAAATAAATTGATCAGGTTTATAAACCCTAGCAACGGATCTAGAATTAAGAACAAGTAAAATTATGAATAGAAATCAAATTGTGAAAAGAAAATTACCTCAAATTGATATAAAGATGGTTCAAGATTCAAACCCAAAGTTGAGTTCTTAGTTCTCCATGGAAGAAAGTAAAAACCTAGATCTAAAATTATTGTCTAAAAGTTGTAGAATAAAAAAAAAAAAAAAATACAAAAGAGAAAACCTAGTATTTATATCTAGAAAAAGTCCTAAATTAATAAGGAATGAAAAGAAATAAAAGAAAATACAAAAAAATATGAAAATCTGGCTGCCAGGCAGTCCACACGCGCGAGTCACGCGCCCTACACTCAGTCCACGCCGCCCACGCGCCAGACTCGTTGTCCCACGCGCCTGCAATCGCTGAAATCGCGCCTGCTAAGTGCGCTTCATCTTCGGCCTTCACGATTCGTGCCGGCGCGCGCGACTCGTGCCAATCCGCCGCACTCGTGCTCCCGTGTGCTTCAGACGTGCAGGGGTTTGGGCCTAAGTGGTGTTGGGCCGCCTCCTTTGTCCGCTTTTTGGGCCGCTGGTGTGGGTTTCTCCTAGCTTGGGCCCGCCTCCTACCTTCTTTATCTGGGCTTCGTGTGCTCTTGATCTGGGCCGAGTGGTTTGGGCCATGCTGGTCTGGTTGTTCTGGGCCGAGCGCTGGACTCCCCCCATACTTGATCCAATTCCCTTGGGCTGCACCTTCTTTATTTCTTCAACAAATTTAACTCCTCAACCCATCTTTCTTTTGGCCAGCACTTGTGGCACAAGGATTGAGCACTTGTGGCACAAGGACTGGGTGAAATTTTTCAATCCATCTATCTCTCTTCATTAATCTTGGGCATTTACATTTAGATTCCATTTTGGAGTTTCTTTTGAATAATAAAATATCTAATTTGGGTAAAAATATTAAAATACTAAAATAACCCCCAAATTACAATTAAACCCCAAAAATACATAATTGCCCAAAATTACATAAAATCTAACTAAAATACATAAAATTCATCTTTTAAGCTCATAAAATCCTAGGAATAAAGTGTATCAAATCCATCTCATCAAATTCCCCCACGCTTAGACCTTTACTCGTCCCTGAGTAAAATCCTAACTCCCCTCTAAACACCGGTCTAACAGCGTAGCATGGAGAAAAATGATTCCTAGTCTCCTCTAAACCACCAATCAAACATCAATAAATAAAATCGAAGTGTAGAAACTCCGTCTCCTTATAACTCCTCAAAAAATGACATTAGCTTGATACGAACACCATAATAAACGGTATCCAAACTAAATATCCACTCAAAAGCCAAGGGGAACTAAAAATGTCCTAATTTTCCCTCACGCTTATCTCACACTACAATCTCCGTCATAAAAACAAAAGTTTGTGTATGATTTATATAATTAAGCACAAAACTTTACCTCGTAACAAAACACCAACACCCCCTTATATCTCCAGAAAAGAACGAGGATTTCTAACCTAAACTCCACTATCCGAACCTCCTACTCCAATAGCGTATAACCTACCCGAAACTCCAAACCCCCCTTATGTCTTCTCTCCGGTGGATGTAAGATATTTTATTACTCAAACCTCACCTTTTGCCTAAGCGCCCTTTCGGGTTTTCACTTAGCCTCTCTATTTTTTTTTATGCACTTTAATATTTTATTGGTTGCATTGATTGATAGTGGATACGCCACACTTTAATTAAAAACACCAATAAAATTATTTTATTTCGGATTTGTGAGCAATATTTTGTGCCCTAAAAAATACTAAAAATTCATACCTACTTGCGCTGTTACTAGGCATCGAAACCAAGACCTCCGACATGAAATATTTCGACTGGACTGGGCATTATAATTGCAGTATAAACTTAACATCTTGTGTTTTCAAAATGTTTATACGGAAAAGAGTCATACAAAGAAATAAGAGCCACACACCGTCATAGTAACTGTCACGTGAATAGCAACTTTTCTACTAACCCTACTCCTCAGACCACAGACTCAGAGTGTAATGATAATTGTCAAAATAGCATTTTTTTTTTTCTCGCTTCTTTAGGGCAGGGGTTATTTCTAGCCAAACGACGAAAATAAGCTCTTTTAATGAAACATTATACTATGGGAAAGTGAAGTTTTCGCAGCAAGTGCTCCCTCTATCCAAAAACAATTTGCACTTATTTTTCTCTTGGGTGTCCCATTAATAAGTCTCATTTCTTAAAATGTTCAAAATATATTGTTTTTTTATTATATCTACCCCACTTGTCATACTCACACACTTACTTTTGGGCCCCACTTATAAATCTCACTCAACTTATCATACTCACAACCTCTTTCCCAGTCACAATACGTTTGAATATATATATATATATATATATATCCATTCCTTAATTCTCATGCATCCTCAAAAGTGTGCGAGGTGTTTTAGGACGGAGCGAGTACTCTCTGCGGTCTCAGACTAATAAGACTCATACTTTATATTTTTATATGTCTAGCTTAAAATGACGAATTTTATGTTTTGGCATGTCCCGTTAGTATAAATTTTATGTTAAGTTTTGGCACGGATGGAGTATCTTTTGAGAAAATTTTGGGAGAAACTAGTTCTTCTATAAGTTATAAAAAATCATGTTTTTATAGGGTTTAAGGTTTAGGGACTAGGGTTTCATGTTTAAGGGTTAAAAACAGAACTTTTTATAACTTATAAAGGAACTATTTTCACCCAAAATACTTCAACTTTTTGACTTTTATTTCTATTTTGATGAATTACTGTGGAGGATGAATTTTGGCATGTTCTTCGTTGTGTTGTGATTCTAAGTACAAGAGATTCAAGCCAAATATTCTATTCTCTGACCTGAAAGTCATGGCGTCATCAGTAATAAAATATTACATAGATCTCAAGAATTATTCATACACACACACACACACACACACACACACACACATATATATATACTCCATCCGTCCCACTCGAATTAGGACATATTTCCATTTTGGGTGTCTAATTCGAATTAGGACAACCCAAAAATGGAAATGTTTTATTTAATGAGACCCACATTCACACTCACAACAACTTTTCACTCATTATTCTCTACCCCACTTTCTCTCTCCTACTTTACTTTTCAAACTCACAACACCTACTCCACTAACACTTTTTCCTTAATCCCCATGCCCAATCCAAAAATCTTAATTCGGGTGGGACGGAGGGAGTATATATATATATAATCTCTATATGTGCCAGTTTATAGTTCTTATTTTCCTTTTTGGTTTGTCCTAGTTTAATGTTCTTAGTGTTTTGGACAATCTTGTCCTCGTAAAAGTACAAAAAAAAAAAAAAAAAAAAAAAATTAATTATTTTCATCCACTTAATTTATGAATAATATTTTGGACAATTATATCCTTTAACTCCCTACTTTGTTGACCAATTTTACATTTGTTTTTCATTGGTATCTTAATAACCATGTAAAATCAAATTTAAAACCTTAAACCGGGAAGGAGTACACATTTATAATCGTTCAGTTTTTCTCTTGAGAAAATGGATGAATTTTTTTATTTAAGAAATTGTGTAAAAATTAGGCCACCACAATAAGTTAAAAGCAAATTTGGCCACCACAATAAGTTAAAAGCAAGAGAAAATCAAGTTTTTCTCTTGAGAAAGTAATAATTAAACATAACAGACTATTTATATAAGCATATTTTGTTATACAAATGGATGTAACGGTTTTTGTAGTAAATGTTGTTTTTTTAAAAAATAAAAAATAAGAATTCTTGTATAATATCAGTTCCACTTCAATTGTTACTTGCTCCATTTCATTTTTTTTTTCAAAATTATTATGTTACATTACATAATTGATGTTGTTACATTCAACTTTGTAATAGATAAATCATTTAGTGTTTTACTAGTAAAAAGTTTTCCCAAAGGAATGTATCAGTTTTAATAATAAAATATAAAGTTTTGATGTAAATCTTTTGTTATCCTCAATCATTTTTGTGCACCTATTATTACATTTCAAAATTACAATAATTAAATGTTACATTTCAGAACAGAAATTGTTACTATTGAGAAAAATATTGCATTCATTTATTATAAAATGTAACAATTGTTTTGCAGTCAATGTTATGTTATCTTTATTCTAGTTTCTGCAAAGCAATGACTACTGCAAAGCTATGATTACTATTCTGAATAGACACTGAAAGATATTTAGCTAGGACTGTTTTCTGGGAACCAATCACTTGACAGTTGACAGTACAGTTGATCTCACAAGTGTCAAGTCAACTGGCGTATCAACTGGCGACGAACAGAGTAAATAAAAATTGCCGCGGAATAAAATCAAACTCAGAATAAACACTTCAGCAAGAAATTACTTGCTGGAAAACTTTCATTAATCAAAAGGTCTTGCAGAATACAAGACAATGAAATAAACAAACAACGAAAAGATCAAACCTATTCTAGATGTCTAGAATATATGAAAACACTCAAACACCTTGAAGTCTTGATGAACAAGAGCTTCAAGAACACAAGGACTCTCACAAAAACGAAAATAACACTCTCTAAATCTCAGAATCCGTGAAGAATGACTGAATGAGATCGGCTTCTTATAGACACGGGAATGAGAAGTTTTCTTGGAGAGGAGATCTTCTTGGATGTCAATCTTTAATGCCATCCAATCATTCCATATGAAGAGAGTCCATCTTTACCTAAAATACACAATACTAACTACCAAATATAAACATTAGTAGGTTAGTAAATCAAATCAAATATATCCTAATTTAACTAATCCTAAGATAAATATTACTATATCCTAAAATAAATATATAAATAAAATAATATACAATCTAATTATAAATAAACTATTCACAATATAATTAACTAATTTACTTTAAAAATCAGAATCACAAATATTTAACATAATAGAGTATTTTCATACTCTTCAATCTCCCCCTATCTTTGTGGTTCTGATCAAAACATCCAAACTAATAATCTCTACCCCTGAATTTGTACATTGGATTCTCCTCCCCCTAAAAAAAACATCTTTAGAACAGATTTTTCTCCCCCTGAATATGAAGACCATATTTTTCTCCCCCTTTTTGAGAAGAACCATCAAACCCAAAGAAAGAAAAATTCAAATATCTTCCACTCCCCCTAAAATTGAATCTCCCCAACAAAATTACCTCTAAGAGCATCATCAATCTTAACTCATATCCCAGAAAAGCTTTATAGACCAGAAAGTTCGGCGGAATGTGTACTTACCCCTTAAAGCATTCGGAGACTTACCAGTTGACTGTCCAGTTGAGTAACCAATTGTCCGCACAATTGCACGAACAAGTTGCTTAGCACCAGCTGGATGCTAAACAAAAAAAAATGCCTGATCTTGATCAGAGCTGCGGCAAACAATCATTTTGAGTCACAGTCACTCAGAGTTTCTCCTGAACTCTCGGATATATCTGCAAAAATGTTAGAGAGAAAGCATTTGCAGGATAGGAACAAGATGAGATAAGAGAAATGAATATAGAAAGCATGAGGAAGGAGATACACTAAACCACAATTCACAACCAGATTCGACATGGAGGAAATATCAAGGGAGGACAAAGATTCTTCCTAAGAACTCGGGTAGACCAAGGAGTAGGGAGAACCGAGAAACATTGAAGTACCCATTTGAATTACAAAACAAACAAGGATTTTGATTTTAAAATTAAAACTTTTTCCATGTTTTGTGATAAATTGTCCGTCCCAGAATTAGAATATGACAAAAACAACTGAATCCATTTATCCAATGTACCATAATTTCCACCAACTGCACAATGAAACTTGAGCAACACGCCATTAGATTATCGTTAATCACATGAAAAGCATCAACCTTTAACACATAAGAACAACAATTCAATTTGCTGATGGAAATACCAAGGGAGAAAAAAAAAAACTTAGAAAAATTATACATAAACACACAAGTGAAGATTGTCTCAATTTTGGTGTGACATAGTATGATCAACTCAGTTCATGACTCGGTTTCAACTCACAGGAAGTCAATGAGAATTTCCTTCAATCATGAAGCCTCTAGAACACATTCATATTAAGCAATTAACTTGTTACGGGGAGGAGCTTTTCACTCTCTCAATAAAGTGTCACCATACTTTTCTTTCTCAAGTGAAGTTTTTTCAAACAACGTCGGCATTTTGCCTAAATGAGTAGTGACTTCAAAGATTGGAGGCAGCTTGTTTTCCCCGTAAACAAAGATAGATTGTGCACTTCATGATAAACAGCACGGAGGAATTAACAGGATAATTTTATTATCAAGTTAAGAAGGATCTCACATTTAAGGGTCAAAACACAGAGTCAAAGAACAAGTTAACCAAGTGATCACAAGAGACAATCGTGCAGGGAATGAATGCAGTTTTTTTTTTTTTTTTTTTACTGTAATATACAATTATACAGATGCAAACAGTTGACTGCACACTTGTGCAATCAAGTGGTATCACACAGTCCGAGAGATTTCTTAAGTGAAGAAAATCTCTCGAAATCCAAAGCCTTGGTAAAGATATCAGCAAGTTGACCCGTTGTGCTTACATGTTCTAGAGTAATGATTTTTTGTTCAACGAGATCTCTAATAAAATGATGCCTAATATCTATGTGCTTTGTTCGGAAATGTTGTACCGGATTCTTGGCAAAATTCTGAGCAATTAAACTATCACAAAATACAGTCAATGTTTCACTTCTAATACCATAATCCTTGATTATTTGGTTCATCCTCAACAAATGAGTACAACAAGTAACAACTCCCATATAATCAGTATTGGATGGCCTACGAACCAAGAACCTAACATCTTTCCTTTCAAATTTTACCACTTCCTCTTGCATGACATTGGTCCAATCATTAACTTTTAAGGATTCTGACCCATTCTCATGCTTAAAATTAGCAACGAAACAACAAGAGCTTACATGATGGTACGCGGATTCCATGCATACCAAACCGGCTAATTCCCGGTAATTTATTTGTTTCCCTCTTGTTTTTATTCCTTCATCCACTCCCCCAATGACCTGGGAAGTGGGATGATCTCCCTGTATCCTTGCAGCAGCATCAGTGCCTCTGCTTTCCTGATCTTCAATGATTTCAGAATCTGAACTGGAATCTGCTGCTGTCTGACCATCTGTCGTGGCGGTTGATTGTTCATCTGGTCTGTCAAGTGGTAAATCTGCAGATTCTTTTGTACTCTTCTGTTCAGATTCATCATTAATCTGTTCAGGCACCCAAGTGCACTATGTAATACAATTCTCAACACAATTGACAGTAAGATCAGGAGCATTATCAAAAATTGAGTTAAAACTTGAATGATTTTCAACCAATTTGTAACAATGATCAGAGGATCTTACACCTTTCAAAACACATCTGTTTGAATCATCAAAGACCTCACAGATCTTCTTATCAAACTTGACATGTAGATCATCATCACACAATTGGCTTATGCTAATTAGGTTTGCCTTTAACCCATCAACATGCAAGACATTATGCAAGTTAGGCAAACCATTAACATTCAGCGTACCTTTTCCAATAACCTCACCTTGAGCACCTCCACCAAAATTGACTTTTCCACCTTTAAAGGCTTCATAGTCTTTGAAATGCTCAAGAGAGCCGGTCATGTGGCGGGAGCAGCCACTGTCAAAGTACCAGGCTCCTTCCACACTGCTCTTGAAGGAGGTAAACGCCACTTGACACTTTAGAAATAACCCCTGCCCTAAAGAAGCGAGAAAAAGTGCTATTTTGACAATTATCATTACACTCTGAGTCTGTGGTCTGAGGAGTAGGGTTAGTAGAAAAGTTGCTATTCACGTGACAGTTACTATGACGGTGTGTGGCTCTTATTTCTTTGTATGACTATTTTCCGTATAAACATTTTGAAAACACAAGATGTTAAGTTTATACTGCAATTATAATGCCCAGTCCAGTCGAAATATTGCATGTCGGAGGTCTTGGTTTCGATGCCTAGTAGAAGCGCAAGTAGGTATGAATTTTTAGTATTTTTTAGGGCACAAAATATTGCTCACAAATCCGAAATAAAATAATTTTATTGGTGTTTTTAATTAAAGTGTGGCGTATCCACTATCAATCAATGCAACCAATAACATATCGCCAACACATTGACTTTATTTTGTGCTCCTAGCATTGCTCATTAATTTTATACTTCATCTGTCTCAAAATAAATGTTGTCGTTTTTTAAAAAAACTTTTGTACAAAAGAATTATATTTAAATTGATTTAATCATCTTAATAAAATTGTAAACATTGTTATTCATACCCAATATAAATACTATCAATAACCATTTTTATTTTATTTTTTTATTAGAATGATTACATTAACTTACAATTATTACTCAAGGTTTCTTCGTACTAATGTATCACAAAATTATACTTTTTCAAAATAACTGTAATTTTTGATCAATCTGCCAATGAATTTAAACAAAAAATAATGATATTAATGAAAATCTAAAAATTATTATTAATTATAATACAATAATAAATTTTAGATTTTTATAAGCATCATTATTTTTATTTAAATTATTGGTCAAAGTTACATCTTATTAACCAAAAAAATTAATATCAAAGTCTCTGTCATTGAATTTAATATCAAAGTCTCTGTAATTTTTGATCAATCTGCAATTGAAATTATTGGGTTGTCCTAATTCGAATTAGACACCCAAAATAGAATTTTTTCCTAATTCGAATTAGACACCCAAAATAGAAATTTGTCCTAATTCGAGTGAGACGGAGGGAGCATATATATATATATATGTGTGTGTGTGTGTGTGTGTGTGTGTATGAATAATTCTTGAGATCTATGTAATATTTTATTACTGATGACGCCATGACTATCAGGTGAGAGAATAGAATATTTGGCTTGAATCTCTTGTACTTAGAATCACAACACAACGAAGAACATGCCAAAATTCATCCTCCACAGTAATTCATCAAAATAGAAATAAAAGTCAAAAAATTGAAGTATTCATCCTCCACAGTAATTCATCAAAATAGAAATAAAAGTCAAAAAGTTGAAGTATTTTGGGTGAAAATAGTTCCTTTATAAGTTATAAAAAGTTCTGTTTTTAACCCTTAAACATGAAACCCTAGTCCCTAAACCTTAAACCCTATAAAAACATGATTTTTTATAACTTATAGAAGAACTAGTTTCTCCCAAAATTTTCTCAAAAGATACTCCATCCGTGCCAAAACTTAACATAAAATTTATACTAACGGGACATGCCAAAACATAAAATTCGTCATTTTAAGCTAGACATATAAAAATATAAAGTATGAGTCTTATTAGTCTGAGACCGCAGAGAGTACTCGCTCCGTCCTAAAACACCTCGCACACTTTTGAGGATGCATGAGAATTAAGGAATGGATATATATATATATATTCAAAAGTATTGTGACTGGGAAAGAGGTTGTGAGTATGATAAGCTGAGTGAGATTTATAAGTGGGGCCCAAAAGTAAGTGTGTGAGTATGACAAGTGGGGTAGATATAATAAAAAAACAATATATTTTGAACATTTTAAGAAATGAGACTTATTAATGGGACACCCAAAAGAAAAATAAGTGCAAATTGTTTTTGAATAGAGGGAGCACTTGCTGCGAAAACTTCACTTTCCCATAGTATAATGTTTCATTAAAAGAGCATATTTTCGCCGTTTGGCTAGAAATAACCCCTGCCCTAAAGAAGCGAGAAAAAGTGCTATTTTGACAATTATCATTACACTCTGAGTCTGTGGTCTGAGGTGTAGGGTTAGTAGAAAAGTTGCTATTCACGTGACAGTTACTATGACGGTGTGTGGCTCTTATTTCTTTGTATGACTCTTTTCCGTATAAACATTTTGAAAACACAAGATGTTAAGTTTATACTGCAATTATAATGCCCAGTCCAGTCGAAATATTGCATGTCGGAGGTCTTGGTTTCGATGCCTAGTAGCAGCGCAAGTAGGTATGAATTTTTAGTATTTTTTAGGGCACAAAATATTGCTCACAAATCCAAAATAAAATAATTTTATTGGTGTTTTTAATTAAAGTGTGGCGTATCCACTATCAATCAATGCAACCAATAAAATATCGCCAACACATTGACTTTATTTTGTGCTCCTAGCATTGCTCATTAATTTTATACTTCATCTGTCTCAAAATAAATGTTGTCATTTTTTTAAAAAACTTTTGTATAAAAGAATTATATTTAAATTGATTTAATCGTCTTAATAAAATTGTAAACATTGTTATTCATACCCAATATAAATACTATCAATAGCCATTTTTAATTTTTTTTATTAGAATGATTACATTAACTTACAATTATTACTCAAGGTTTCTTCGTACTAATGTATCACAAAATTATACTTTTTCAAGGTTGAGTTTGAACTTATGCTCTCCTTTTTACATAAAATCGTTTGAATTTTACATTATATTTTCTTTTTTTGAAATGATTCGCTTAGACAACTTTGTTCTTATTTTTCTTTTAATTATAAAAATACTTCATTCATTTATTTTATTTTCATTATTTTCTGTAACTAATTTTATTTTTGGGTAAGCCTTCTATGAGGTGTCTCATGTATATGACGGTGCTTATATTTTGATGAAAAGTGTTAGCATTGACAGATATAAAACGTAGAAGTGTTATATTGACCTACACATAACATCAAAGTGTCAAATTGACAGACATAAACACATAAAAGTCTTACAATTATTTTTCTGAAAAATAAAAGGTTACATAAGTGAACACAAAACAAAAAAGTGTCAAGGTGTTGCATTGATCGTGAAAGTGTGATGTAAATCACACGGTTTTTAATTAAGTTAATTTTAGTATTTTGTTTATTTTAAGATTTGTTACTTTTTTAGAAATAAGTTGTAAATAATAGTTTTATTCACTAACATTCTAATTGGTTGTTGACAAATTCTTATATACAACCGTTGCACATGGTCCAACGGGCCAAACCCGTGGGGCAACCCACTCAAACGGTTTTTGTCCAGCGGTCCAAGGCGTTGTTCGGCGGTCCAAGGCGTTATCCATCGGTTTTTACTCAGCGGTTCTTCTTAAAACTGGTCCATCCATTTGTCCAGCGGTTAAAAAAAACCCTCCAAAAACATTAAAATGCTATATCTTGAGTTTTATAAGTCGAAAAAAATATTTAAAAATACCGTTGTGTTCGTCTCGACAAGACGAAGAATACTACATAGGTCATGATATGGTTTGATTTTTTTTTTTAAAAAAACATACTTTTTAAGACACAAAAAAATTTGATCTGCTTGTTAGCTCAAATATAACACTCTGTACTGATAAAAGTAACACTTTTATCTTCAAAAAGTAACACAAAAACTGTTAAATGTAACATCAGTTTTTTACAACAAAAAAAGGGTTTGCATTCCATTTGTTACTTTCTCAATAAAAAATTGTTACATTTCATATACTAATGTTACATATAAGAATATAAACTATTACAATTGAAAAAAAAAAAATGTTACATTCAATTTTTATAAAATGTAACATTAGTTTAGTTGTCAATCATATGTTAATTTTGGGGAGAAAAAAAGTGTTACATTTGAAAAACAGAGTGTTACATTCCTTTATAAAATGTGTGACATTGGTTTAGTTGTCAATCTTTAATCTATTGCAGCAAAATTGTGGAACATTTTTGAAAAATTAGTGTTACATTTGAAAAAAAAAAAAGCATTACATTTAAAAAAATAGTGTTACATTCCTTTATAAAAAGTGTGACATTGTTTTAGTTGTCAATTTTTATGTTATCTTTAATGTATTGCAGCAAAATTGTGGTACATTTTTTTAAAAAAAATGTTACATTTGAAAAAGGAAAAAGTGTTACATTTCGTTTTAATAAGTGTTACTTTTGTTGGGAGGAAAAAAGTTAGGGGTGGTTAAAAAAAAAAATGGAAAAAGCACGTCGCACATGGCCAAAAAAAAAAAAAAAAAATCCCGTCGCACGGTGCGACGGGTGTACAGGAGAATGCCCCTTGGTTGTTTAGTGTTTGTGTATATCTTTAATTATTTTGTAGGTATTTCTCTAAAGACCGGAAGGCTTCAAGTATGGAAAGGATGGAGAAGATATTCAAGGAAGATTATCTTCAAATCTCTACTCGGAGAAGGAGTGTTAAAAGCACCAATCACGAACGAGTCTCTTTACTAAAATAGATGAGTCCATCTACACTTGATGATTAAGCATTCTCGCTTAAGAGAATTCTATTATTCTTATTCTTAGAAGAGTGCATCATGATATATCATAATTTTATTGCTACTTTTAATTTAAAAGTATCATAGTTATTTTCGTCAAAACTTATGTATTCTAGCCAACAATTAATACATTCACTCAAATATCACCTTAATTAAACTGGTTTGCGTTTTTAAGTGTCTTAGTTTTTTTTTCTTCTTTTTATTTTGCCAATTTTTTCCTCCATTTGTTCCAAAATAACTGTAATTTTTGATCAATCTGCCAATGAATTTAAACAAAAATAATGATATTAATGAAAATCTAAAAATTATTATTAATTATAATACAATAATAAATTTTAGATTTTTATAAGCATCATTATTTTTATTTAAATTATTGGTCAAAGTTACATCTTATTAACCAAAAAAATTAATATCAAAGTCTCTGTCATTGAATTTAATATCAAAGTCTCTGTAATTTTTGATCAATCTGCAATTGAAATTATTGGGTTGTCCTAATTCGAATTAGACACCCAAAATAGAAATTTTTCCTAATTCGAATTAGACACCCAAAATAGAAATTTGTCCTAATTCGAGTGAGACGGAGGGAGTAAATATATATATATATATGTGTGTGTGTGTGTGTGTATGAATAATTCTTGAGATCTATGTAATATTTTATTACTGATGACGCCATGACTATCAGGTGAGAGAATATAATATTTGGCTTGAATCTCTTGTACTTAGAATCACAACACAACGAAGAACATGCCAAAATTCATCCTCCACAGTAATTCATCAAAATAGAAATAAAAGTCAAAAAATTGAAGTATTCATCCTCCACAGTAATTCATCAAAATAGAAATAAAAGTCAAAAAGTTGAAGTATTTTGGGTGAAAATAGTTCCTTTATAAGTTATAAAAAGTTCTGTTTTTAACCCTTAAACATGAAACCCTAGTCCCTAAACCTTAAACCCTATAAAAACATGATTTTTTATAACTTATAGAAGAACTAGTTTCTCCCAAATTTTCTCAAAAGATACTCCATCCGTGCCAAAACTTAACATAAAATTTATACTAACGGGACATGCCAAAACATAAAATTCGTCATTTTAAGCTAGACATATAAAAATATAAAGTATGAGTCTTATTAGTCTGAGACCGCAGAGAGTACTCGCTCCGTCCTAAAACACCTCGCACACTTTTGAGGATGCATGAGAATTAAGGAATGGATATATATATATATATTCAAAAGTATTGTGACTGGGAAAGAGGTTGTGAGTATGATAAGCTGAGTGAGATTTATAAGTGGGGCCCAAAAGTAAGTGTGTGAGTATGACAAGTGGGGTAGATATAATAAAAAAAACAATATATTTTGAACATTTTAAGAAATGAGACTTATTAATGGGACACCCAAAAGAAAAATAAGTGCAAATTGTTTTTGAATAGAGGGAGCACTTGCTGCGAAAACTTCACTTTCCCATAGTATAATGTTTCATTAAAAGAGCATATTTTCGCCGTTTGGCTAGAAATAACCCCTGCCCTAAAGAAGCGAGAAAAAGTGCTATTTTGACAATTATCATTACACTCTGAGTCTGTGGTCTGAGGTGTAGGGTTAGTAGAAAAGTTGCTATTCACGTGACAGTTACTATGACGGTGTGTGGCTCTTATTTCTTTGTATGACTCTTTTCCGTATAAACATTTTGAAAACACAAGATGTTAAGTTTATACTGCAATTATAATGCCCAGTCCAGTCGAAATATTGCATGTCGGAGGTCTTGGTTTCGATGCCTAGTAGCAGCGCAAGTAGGTATGAATTTTTAGTATTTTTTAGGGCACAAAATATTGCTCACAAATCCAAAATAAAATAATTTTATTGGTGTTTTTAATTAAAGTGTGGCGTATCCACTATCAATCAATGCAACCAATAAAATATCGCCAACACATTGACTTTATTTTGTGCTCCTAGCATTGCTCATTAATTTTATACTTCATCTGTCTCAAAATAAATGTTGTCATTTTTTTAAAAAACTTTTGTATAAAAGAATTATATTTAAATTGATTTAATCGTCTTAATAAAATTGTAAACATTGTTATTCATACCCAATATAAATACTATCAATAGCCATTTTTAATTTTTTTATTAGAATGATTACATTAACTTACAATTATTACTCAAGGTTTCTTCGTACTAATGTATCACAAAATTATACTTTTTCAAGGTTGAGTTTGAACTTATGCTCTCCTTTTACATAAAATCGTTTGAATTTTACATTATATTTTCTTTTTTTGAAATGATTCGCTTAGACAACTTTGTTCTTATTTTTCTTTTAATTATAAAAATACTTCATTCATTTATTTTATTTTCATTATTTTCTGTAACTAATTTTATTTTTGGGTAAGCCTTCTATGAGGTGTCTCATGTATATGACGGTGCTTATATTTTGATGAAAAGTGTTAGCATTGACAGATATAAAACGTAGAAGTGTTATATTGACCTACACATAACATCAAAGTGTCAAATTGACAGACATAAACACATAAAAGTCTTACAATTATTTTTCTGAAAAATAAAAGGTTACATAAGTGAACACAAAACAAAAAAGTGTCAAGGTGTTGCATTGATCGTGAAAGTGTGATGTAAATCACACGGTTTTTAATTAAGTTAATTTTAGTATTTTGTTTATTTTAAGATTTGTTACTTTTTTAGAAATAAGTTGTAAATAATAGTTTTATTCACTAACATTCTAATTGGTTGTTGACAAATTCTTATATACAACCGTTGCACATGGTCCAACGGGCCAAACCCGTGGGGCAACCCACTCAAACGGTTTTTGTCCAGCGGTCCAAGGCGTTGTTCGGCGGTCCAAGGCGTTATCCATCGGTTTTTACTCAGCGGTTCTTCTTAAAACTGGTCCATCCATTTGTCCAGCGGTTAAAAAAAAAACCTCCAAAAACATTAAAATGCTATATCTTGAGTTTTATAAGTCGAAAAAATATTTAAAAATACCGTTGTGTTCGTCTCGACAAGACGAAGAATACTACATAGGTCATGATATGGTTTGATTTTTTTTTTAAAAAAAACATACTTTTTAAGACACAAAAAAATTTGATCTGCTTGTTAGCTCAAATATAACACTCTGTACTGATAAAAGTAACACTTTTATCTTCAAAAAGTAACACAAAAACTGTTAAATGTAACATCAGTTTTTTACAACAAAAAAATGGGTTTTGCATTCCAATTGTTACTTTCTCAAAAAAAATTGTTACATTTCATATACTAATGTTACATATAAGAATATAAACTATTACAATTGAAAAAAAAAATGTTACATTCAATTTTTATAAAATGTAACATTAGTTTAGTTGTCAATCATATGTTAATTTTGGGGAGAAAAAAAGTGTTACATTTGAAAAACAGAGTGTTACATTCCTTTATAAAATGTGTGACATTGGTTTAGTTGTCAATCTTTAATCTATTGCAGCAAAATTGTGGAACATTTTTGAAAAATTAGTGTTACATTTGAAAAAAAAAAAGCATTACATTTAAAAAAATAGTGTTACATTCCTTTATAAAAAAGTGTGACATTGTTTTAGTTGTCAATTTTTATGTTATCTTTAATGTATTGCAGCAAAATTGTGGTACATTTTTTTAAAAAAAATGTTACATTTGAAAAAGGAAAAAGTGTTACATTTCGTTTTAATAAGTGTTACTTTTGTTGGGAGGAAAAAAGTTAGGGGTGGTTAAAAAAAAAAAATGGAAAAAAGCACGTCGCACATGGCCAAAAAAAAAAAAAAAAATCCCGTCGCACGGTGCGACGGGTGTACAAGAGAATGCCCCTTGGTTGTTTAGTGTTTGTGTATATCTTTAATTATTTTGTAGGTATTTCTCTAAAGACCGGAAGGCTTCAAGTATGGAAAGGATGGAGAAGATATTCAAGGAAGATTATCTTCAAATCTCTACTCGGAGAAGGAGTGTTAAAAGCACCAATCACGAACGAGTCTCTTTACTAAAATAGATGAGTCCATCTACACTTGATGATTAAGCATTCTCGCTTAAGAGAATTCTATTATTCTTATTCTTAGAAGAGTGCATCATGATATATCATAATTTTATTGCTACTTTTAATTTAAAAGTATCATAGTTATTTTCGTCAAAACTTATGTATTCTAGCCAACAATTAATACATTCACTCAAATATCACCTTAATTAAACTGGTTTGCGTTTTTAAGTGTCTTAGTTTTTTTTTCTTCTTTTTATTTGCCAATTTTTTCCTCCATTTGTTCCAAAATAACTGTAATTTTTGATCAATCTGCCAATGAATTTAAACAAAAAATAATGATATTAATGAAAATCTAAAAATTATTATTAATTATAATACAATAATAAATTTTAGATTTTTATAAGCATCATTATTTTTATTTAAATTATTGGTCAAAGTTACATCTTATTAACCAAAAAAATTAATATCAAAGTCTCTGTCATTGAATTTAATATCAAAGTCTCTGTAATTTTTGATCAATCTGCAATTGAAATTATTGGGTTGTCCTAATTCGAATTAGACACCCAAAATAGAAATTTTTCCTAATTCGAATTAGACACCCAAAATAGAAATTTGTCCTAATTCGAGTGAGACGGAGGGAGTATATATATATATATATATGTGTGTGTGTGTGTGTGTATGAATAATTCTTGAGATCTATGTAATATTTTATTACTGATGACGCCATGACTATCAGGTGAGAGAATATAATATTTGGCTTGAATCTCTTGTACTTAGAATCACAACACAACGAAGAACATGCCAAAATTCATCCTCCACAGTAATTCATCAAAATAGAAATAAAAGTCAAAAATTGAAGTATTCATCCTCCACAGTAATTCATCAAAATAGAAATAAAAGTCAAAAAGTTGAAGTATTTTGGGTGAAAATAGTTCCTTTATAAGTTATAAAAAGTTCTGTTTTTAACCCTTAAACATGAAACCCTAGTCCCTAAACCTTAAACCCTATAAAAACATGATTTTTATAACTTATAGAAGAACTAGTTTCTCCCAAAATTTTCTCAAAAGATACTCCATCCGTGCCAAAACTTAACATAAAATTTATACTAACGGGACATGCCAAAACATAAAATTCGTCATTTTAAGCTAGACATATAAAAATATAAAGTATGAGTCTTATTAGTCTGAGACCGCAGAGAGTACTCGCTCCGTCCTAAAACACCTCGCACACTTTTGAGGATGCATGAGAATTAAGGAATGGATATATATATATATATTCAAAAGTATTGTGACTGGGAAAGAGGTTGTGAGTATGATAAGCTGAGTGAGATTTATAAGTGGGGCCCAAAAGTAAGTGTGTGAGTATGACAAGTGGGGTAGATATAAAAAAAAACAATATATTTTGAACATTTTAAGAAATGAGACTTATTAATGGGACACCCAAAAGAAAAATAAGTGCAAATTGTTTTTGAATAGAGGGAGCACTTGCTGCGAAAACTTCACTTTCCCATAGTATAATGTTTCATTAAAAGAGCATATTTTCGTCGTTTGGCTAGAAATAACCCCTGCCCTAAAGAAGCGAGAAAAAGTGCTATTTTGACAATTATCATTACACTCTGAGTCTGTGGTCTGAGGAGTAGGGTTAGTAGAAAAGTTGCTATTCACGTGACAGTTACTATGACGGTGTGTGGCTCTTATTTCTTTGTATGACTCTTTTCCGTATAAACATTTTGAAAACACAAGATGTTAAGTTTATACTGCAATTATAATGCCCAGTCCAGTCGAAATATTGCATGTCGGAGGTCTTGGTTTCGATGCCTAGTAGCAGCGCAAGTAGGTATGAATTTTTAGTATTTTTTAGGGCACAAAATATTGCTCACAAATCCGAAATAAAATAATTTTATTGGTGTTTTTAATTAAAGTGTGGCGTATCCACTATCAATCAATGCAACCAATAAATATCGCCAACACATTGACTTTATTTTGTGCTCCTAGCATTGCTCATTAATTTTATACTTCATCTGTCTCAAAATAAATGTTTGTCATTTTTTTTAAAAACTTTTGTACAAAAGAATTATATTTAAATTGATTTAATCATCTTAATAAAATTGTAAACATTGTTATTCATACCCAATATAAATACTATCAATAGCCATTTTTAATTTTTTTTATTAGAATGATTACATTAACTTACAATTATTACTCAAGGTTTCTTCGTACTAATGTATCACTAAATTATACTTTTTCAAGGTTGAGTTTGAACTTATGCTCTCCTTTTTACATAAAATCGTTTGAATTTTACATTATTTTTTTTTTTTTTTGAAATGATTCGCTTAGACAACTTTGTTCTTATTTTTCTTTTAATTATAAAAATACTTCATTCATTTATTTTATTTTCATTATTTTCTGTAACTAATTTTATTTTTGGGTAAGCCTTCTATGAGGTATCTCATGTATATGACGGTGCTTATATTTTGATGAAAAGTGTTAGCATTGACAGATATAAAAGTAGAAGTGTTATATTGACCTACACATAACATCAAAGTGTCAAATTGACAGACATAAACACATAAAAGTCTTACAATTATTTTTCTGAAAAATAAAAGGTTACATAAGTGAACACAAAACAAAAAAAGTGTCAAGGTGTTGCATTGATCGTGAAAGTGTGATGTAAATCACACGGTTTTTAATTAAGTTAATTTTAGTATTTTGTTTATTTTAAGATTTGTTACTTTTTTAGAAATAAGTTGTAAATAATAGTTTTATTCACTAACATTCTAATTGGTTGTTGACAAATTCTTATATACAACCGTTCACATGGTCCAACGGGCCAAACCCGTGGGGCAACCCACTCAAACGGTTTTTGTCCAGCGGTCCAAGGCGTTGTTCGGCGGTCCAAGGTGTTATCCATCGGTTTTTACTCAGCGGTTCTTCTTAAAACTGGTCCATCCATTTGTCCAGCGGTTAAAAAAAAACCTCCAAAAACATTAAAATGCTATATCTTGAGTTTTATAAGTCGAAAAAAATATTTAAAAATACCGTTGTGTTCGTCTCGACAAGACGAAGAAAACTACATAGGTCATGATATGGTTTGATTTTTTTTTTTAGAAAAAAACATACTTTTTAAGACACAAAAAAAATTTGATCTGCTTGTTAGCTCAAATATAACACTCTGTACTGATAAAAGTAACACTTTTATCTTCAAAAAGTAACACAAAAACTGTTAAATGTAACATCAGTTTTTTACAACAAAAAAATGGGTTTTGCATTCCAATTGTTACTTTCTCAATAAAAAATTGTTACATTTCATATACTAATGTTACATATAAGAATATAAACTATTACAATTGAAAAAAAAAAATGTTACATTCAATTTTTATAAAATGTAACATTAGTTTAGTTGTCAATCATATGTTAATTTTGGGGAGAAAAAAAGTGTTACATTTGAAAAACAGAGTGTTACATTCCTTTATAAAATGTGTGACATTGGTTTAGTTGTCAATCTTTAATCTATTGCAGCAAAATTGTGAAACATTTTTGAAAAATTAGTGTTACATTTGAAAAAAAAAAAGCATTACATTTAAAAAAATAGTGTTACATTCCTTTATAAAAAGTGTGACATTGTTTTAGTTGTCAATTTTTATGTTATCTTTAATGTATTGCAGCAAAATTGTGGTACATTTTTTTAAAAAAAATGTACATTTTAAAAAGGAAAAAGTGTTACATTTCGTTTTAATAAGTGTTACTTTTGTTGGGAGGAAAAATGTTAGGGGTGGTTAAAAAAAAAAATGGAAAAAGCACGTCGCACATGGCCAAAAAAAAAAAAAAAAAATCCCGTCGCACGGTGCGACGGGTGTACAGGAGAATGCCCCTTGGTTGTTTAGTGTTTGTGTATATCTTTAATTATTTTGTAGGTATTTCTCTAAAGACCGGAAGGCTTCAAGTATGGAAAGGATGGGAAGATATTCAAGGAAGATTATCTTCAAATCTCTACTCGGAGAAGGAGTGTTAAAAGCACCAATCACGGACGAGTCTCTTTACTAAAATAGATGAGTCCATCTACACTTGATGATTAAGCATTCTCGCTTAAGAGAATTCTATTATTCTTATTCTTAGAAGAGTGCATCATGATATATCATAATTTTATTGCTACTTTTAATTTAAAAGTATCATAGTTATTTTCGTCAAAACTTATGTATTCTAGCCAACAATTAATACATTCACTCAAATATCACCTTAATTAAACTGGTTTGCGTTTTTAAGTGTCTTAGTTTTTTTTCTTCTTTTTATTTGCCAATTATTTACTCCATTTGTTCCAAAATAACTGTAATTTTTGATCAATCTGCCAATGAATTTAAACAAAAAATTATGATATTAATGAAAATCTAAAAATTATTATTAATTATAATACAATAATAAATTTTAGATTTTTATAAGCATCATTATTTTTATTTAAATTATTGGTCAAAGTTACATCTTATTAACCAAAAAAATTAATATCAAAGTCTCTGTCATTGAATTTAATATCAAAGTCTCTGTAATTTTTGATCAATCTGCAATTGAAATTATTGGGTTGTCCTAATTCGAATTAGACACCCAAAATAGAAATTTTTCCTAATTCGAATTAGACACCCAAAATAGAAATTTGTCCTAATTCGAGTGAGACGGAGGGAGTGTAACGACCCGAGTCCGCAGACCCGACCCGCCACATAGGTACCATACACTAGCCCACCAAGCATCTCCTCAATTGGGTCAACCACAAGCCCATTACAGGCCTCCAAAAGTCCAATGGATGATTTGATGCTTAGTAGGAGTGTATGGGCCTTCTATATAGCACACTCAATTCCCACATATTCCGATGTGGGATGGGGGATATCACAATCTCCCCCACTCAAACCCTTGTCGTCCTGGCAAGGTCAATCAATACCCAGATCGTACCCCCAGGCTAGCTCGCAAGCCTTAAGGCCGGGTTCCGCTCTGATACCAACTGTAACACCCAACTTTTCACTACAATTAAATAATAACTTAATACGAATAATCCCAAAATCAGAATGCCCAACGGCTACAAATAACCACAATTCAAACTTTAACCAACGTTCAAATCCACAACGGCTAGTACAAACCACTAGCTCAAACGGTAACTAACGGAAAGTAAAGTTTATAACTTAACCGTACGGAAACATAACCACTAATTAACTTTATTAAAAGATAACTCCTAAGCCGCCAAACCTTGCGACTCTTGATCTGCTTATTTATAACCTGGAGAGAAAAGAAAAATGAAAGGAATGAGCGAACAATGCCAGTAATTTCATACGGTATCCCCTCGGGTACTAGAGGAGATGACCGAAACGAACGGTAACAATGAATTACAATGAACGGATATAACTCAAGGATCAAACTAACACTCAGTTTGAAAAGGACATTTACTTGATGAAAAACAATTCATTACTTGAAAAACACGTGGCTTCAGAGGCAGTTTCCAAAACACAACATTTTACTCACTTTCTTTTTTCTTTACTTTACTTTACTTCATTTAGGGATTAAGCACGTGCTGTACCCAGGGCTCGGGTTTCCTACTGACCGCACCCAAAATCGGTATATCATGATAACCTACGTTACTTCATCAAGCAACGCAAAGGGGTCCACATGTTCAACTTAGAACTATGGATAACTGTAAGGGGTCCACTTATCCGTTTCGGGATTATGGATAACTGTAGTCACTTTACTTATTATAAAAATTCACTTTAAAGAGCTTTTACAAAACAAAGCTTAACTTTACAAACTTTACTTGATCACTTTTAAAAGATACACATCTCACTTGGACACCAAGGTTACCAAATCAATCATACACATGATACCCCTATTGAACAATAACAATATCAATAGAGTGGATAACAAAGGACGGAATAATTCGCAGAACGGAATAGTTATTAAAAGACTATCTAGCCACACAGATAGTTTACTTTATAAAAACAAAGATTGGGAATCCTAACAAGGATTAAGAATCAATACACAACTAAGAGCGTAATCCCTTACCTTAGCTTCGTGTTCTACTAGCTTGCTTTACTCCGCTTGGACAATCTACAATATGAAATAGTCTAGCCTTAGACATGAGAAAAATACTATTTTACTTCCGTCCCAATTCACTTCTTTTTACTCGATTAATTCCATGGTTTAGTCATCTATCACCCTTTCCTAGTTAACCAATAACTTTAAGAATGACTACAACACCCCTAGGGTTTTTATTAGTCAATCCCCAATTCTCAATTTCACTACACAAATTACACACACTGATTTCACACTTTCTGCACACACTTACTGAGTACACCTACTGACAGACACACCCACCACTCTGAATTCACACACCCTCTGGTACACCCACCACTCTGAACACACCCACACATTCAGACACGCACACACCCACCATCAGCACACACACACCCACCATCAGCACACCCACACACCCACCATCAGCACACCCACACACACACGCACACATACATTAACGCATACACACAGCGCACGCATACTCACTCTAATACACGATCATACACACGAGTCACCATGGCGGCCATTGCCGCCTCAACCCACCTCCAACCATCCTCTTCTTCCTTCTTAATTTCACACTACTAAACCCTAGTTCAAGAATTCTCATTTAGGGTTCTAAGATTGATTTTCTAGGGAGAAGGAGAAGAGCAAAAGTCTTTGGGTTTTACCTTAATGGATTGGATTTCTCTTCTTCTTCCTTCCTTTCTTCCCGATCGATCTCCTCCTCCGGCTTTCTTCCCGTGCGGCGCTCTGTTCTCTCCCTCGCACTCTCTGTTTTTTTTTTTTTTTTTTTTTGTGGAGGAAGCAGTAATAGGTTTAGGGATTTAAGAGGGAGTATTTATATTAATAGGGCTTCCCAAATCCCTAATTTAAATTGGACTCCTAATCCTCCTAGTTAATGAATTGGGCTTTCTTCTTTTGACCCAATAACTAAACTAAACTAATTATTAAAGTTTGGCCCATTAATAATTTAGAGTTTAAAATAAATAAAATAAAAAGGTAAGTTCGGGTTATTACAGGGAGTATATATATATATATATATATATATGTGTGTGTGTGTGTGTGTGTGTGTGTATGAATAATTCTTGAGATCTATGTAATATTTTATTACTGATGACGCCATGACTATCAGGTGAGAGAATAGAATATTTGGCTTGAATCTCTTGTACTTAGAATCACAACACAACGAAGAACATGCCAAAATTCATCCTCCACAGTAATTCATCAAAATAGAAATAAAAGTCAAAAAATTGAAGTATTCATCCTCCACAGTAATTCATCAAAATAGAAATAAAAGTCAAAAAGTTGAAGTATTTTGGGTGAAAATAGTTCCTTTATAAGTTATAAAAAGTTCTGTTTTTAACCCTTAAACATGAAACCCTAGTCCCTAAACCTTAAAACCCTATAAAAACATGATTTTTATAACTTATAGAAGAACTAGTTTCTCCCAAAATTTTCTCAAAAGATACTCCATCCGTGCCAAAACTTAACATAAAATTTATACTAACGGGACATGCCAAAACATAAAATTCGTCATTTTAAGCTAGACATATAAAAATATAAAGTATGATTCTTATTAGTCTGAGACCGCAGAGAGTACTCGCTCCGTCCTAAAACACCTCGCACACTTTTGAGGATGCATGAGAATTAAGGAATGGATATATATATATATATTCAAAAGTATTGTGACTGGGAAAGAGGTTGTGAGTATGATAAGCTGAGTGAGATTTATAAGTGGGGCCCAAAAGTAAGTGTGTGAGTATGACAAGGGGGTAGAGATAATAAAAAAAAACAATATATTTTGAACATTTTAAGAAATGAGACTTATTAATGGGACACCCAAAAGAAAAATAAGTGCAAATTGTTTTTGAATAGAGGGAGCACTTGTTGCGAAAACTTCACTTTCCCATAGTATAATGTTTCATTAAAAGAGCTTATTTTCGCCGTTTGGCTAGAAATAACCCCTGCCCTAAAGAAGCGAGAAAAAGTGCTATTTTGACAATTTCATACACTCTACACTCTGAGTCTGTGGTCTGAGGAGTAGGGTTAGTAGAAAAGTTGCTATTCACGTGACAGTTACTATGACGGTGTGTGGCTCTTATTTCTTTGTATGACTCTTTTCCGTATAAACATTTTGAAAACACAAGATGTTAAGTTTATACTGCAATTATAATGCCCAGTCCAGTCGAAATATTGCATGTCGGAGGTCTTGGTTTCGATGCCTAGTAGCAGCGCAAGTAGGTATGAATTTTTAGTATTTTTTAGGGCACAAAATATTGCTCACAAATCCGAAATAAAATAATTTTATTGGTGTTTTTAATTAAAGTGTGGCGTATCCACTATCAATCAATGCAACCAATAAAATATCGCCAACACATTGACTTTATTTTGTGCTCCTAGCATTGCTCATTAATTTTATACTTCATCTGTCTCAAAATAAATGTTGTCATTTTTTTAAAAAACTTTTGTACAAAAGAATTATATTTAAATTGATTTAATCATCTTAATAAAATTGTAAACATTGTTATTCATACCCAATATAAATACTATCAATAGCCATTTTTAATTTTTTTTTTATTAGAATGATTACATTAACTTACAATTATTACTCAAGGTTTCTTCGTACTAATGTATCACAAAATTATACTTTTTCAAGGTTGAGTTTGAACTTATGCTCTCCATTTTACATAAAATCGTTTGAATTTTACATTATATTTTCTTTTTTTGAAATGATTCGCTTAGACAACTTTGTTCTTATTTTTCTTTTAATTATAAAAATACTTCATTCATTTATTTTATTTTCATTTTTTTCTGTAACTAATTTTATTTTGGGTAAGCCTTCTATGGTGTCTCATGTATATGACGGTGCTTATATTTTGATGAAAAGTGTTAGCATTGACAGATATAAAACGTAGAAGTGTTATATTGACCTACACATAACATCAAAGTGTCAAATTGACAGACATAAACACATAAAAGTCTTACAATTATTTTTCTGAAAAATAAAAGGTTACATAAGTGAACACAAAACAAAAAAGTGTCAAGGTGTTGCATTGATCGTGAAAGTGTGATGTAAATCACACGGTTTTTAATTAAGTTAATTTTAGTATTTTGTTTATTTTAAGATTTGTTACTTTTTTAGAAATAAGTTGTAAATAATAGTTTTATTCACTAACATTCAATTGGTTGTTGACAAATTCTTATATACAACCGTTGCACATGGTCCAACGGGCCAAACCCGTGGGGCAACCCACTCAAACGGTTTTTGTCCAGCGGTCCAAGGCGTTGTTCGGCGGTCCAAGGCGTTATCCATCGTTTTTACTCAGCGGTTCTTCTTAAAACTGGTCCATCCATTTGTCCAGCGGTTAAAAAAAAACCTCCAAAAACATTAAAATGCTATATCTTGAGTTTTATAGTCGAAAAAAATATTTAAAAATACCGTTGTGTTCGTCTCGACAAGACGAAGAAAACTACATAGGTCATGATATGGTTTGATATTTTTTAAAAAAAACATATTTTTTAAGACACAAAAAAAAATTGATCTGCTTGTTAGCTCCAAATATAACACTCTGTACTGATAAAAGTAACACTTTTATCTTCAAAAAGCAACACAAAAACTGTTAAATGTAACATCAGTTTTTTACAACAAAAAAATGGGTTTTGCATTCCAATTGTTACTTTCTCAATAAAAAATTGTTACATTTCATATACTAATGTTACATATAAGAATATAAACTATTACAATTGAAAAAAAAAATGTTACATTCAATTTTATAAAATGTAACATTAGTTTAGTTGTCAATCATATGTTAATTTTGGGGAGAAAAAAAGTGTTACATTTGAAAAACAGAGTGTTACATTCCTTTATAAAATGTGTGACATTGGTTTAGTTGTCAATCTTTAATCTATTGCAGCAAAATTGTGGAACATTTTTGAAAAAATAGGTGTTACATTTGAAAAAAAAAGCATTACATTTAAAAAAATAGTGTTACATTCCTTTATAAAAAGTGTGACATTGTTTTAGTTGTCAAGTTTTATGTTATCTTTAATGTATTGCAGCAAAATTGTGGTACATTTTTTTAAAAAAATGTTACATTTGAAAAAGGAAAAGTGTTACATTTCGTTATAATAAGTGTTACTTTTGTTGGGAGGAAAAAAGTTAGGGGTTGGTTAAAAAAAAAAAATGGAAAAAGCACGTCGCACATGGCCAAAAAAAAAAAAAAAAATCCCGTCGCACGGTGCGACGGGTGTACAGGAGAATGCCCCTTGGTTGTTTAGTGTTTGTGTATATCTTTAATTATTTTGTAGGTATTTCTCTAAAGACCGGAAGGCTTCAAGTATGGAAAGGATGGAGAAGATATTCAAGGAAGATTATCTTCAAATCTCTACTCGGAGAAGGAGTGTTAAAAGCACCAATCACGGACGAGTCTCTTTACTAAAATAGATGAGTCCATCTACACTTGATGATTAAGCATTCTCGCTTAAGAGAATTCTATTATTCTTATTCTTAGAAGAGTGCATCATGATATATCATAATTTTATTGCTACTTTTAATTTAAAAGTATCATAGTTATTTTCGTCAAAACTTATGTATTCTAGCCAACAATTAATACATTCACTCAAATATCACCTTAATTAAACTGGTTTGCGTTTTTAAGTGTCTTAGTTTTTTTTTCTTCTTTTTATTTTGCCAATTATTTACTCCATTTGTTCCAAAATAACTGTAATTTTGATCAATCTGCCAATGAATTTAAACAAAAATAATGATATTAATGAAAATCTAAAAATTATTATTAATTATAATACAATAATAATTTTAGATTTTTATAAGCATCATTATTTTTATTAAATTATTGGTCAAAGTTACATCTTATTAACCAAAAAAATTAATATCAAAGTCTCTGTCATTGAATTTAATATCAAAGTCTCTGTAATTTTTGATCAATCTGCAATTGAATTATTGGGTTGTCCTAATTCGAATTAGACACCCAAATAGAAATTTTTCCTAATCGAATTAGACACCCAAAATAGAAATTTGTCCTAATTCGAGTGAGACGGAGGGAGTATATATATATATATGTGTGTGTGTGTGTGTGTGTGTGTATGAATAATTCTTGAGATCTATATAATATTTTATTACTGATGACGCCATGACTATCAGGTGAGAGAATATAATATTTGGCTTGAATCTCTTGTACTTAGAATCACAACACAACGAAGAAACATGCCAAAATTCATCCTCCACAGTAATTCATCAAAATAGAAATAAAAGTCAAAAATTGAAGTATTCATCCTCCACAGTAATTCATCAAAATAGAAATAAAAGTCAAAAAGTTGAAGTATTTTGGGTGAAAATAGTTCCTTTATAAGTTATAAAAAGTTCTGTTTTTAACCCTTAAACATGAAACCCTAGTCCCTAAACCTTAAACCCTATAAAAACATGATTTTTTATAACTTATAGAAGAACTAGTTTCTCCCAAAATTTTCTCAAAAGATACTCCATCCGTGCCAAAACTTAACATAAAATTTATACTAACGGGACATGCCAAAACATAAAATTCGTCATTTTAAGCTAGACATATAAAAATATAAAGTATGAGTCTTATTAGTCTGAGACCGCAGAGAGTACTCGCTCCGTCCTAAAACACCTCGCACACTTTGAGGATGCATGAGAATTAAGGAATGGATATATATATATATATATTCAAAAGTATTGTGACTGGGAAAGAGGTTGTGAGTATGAAAAGCTGAGTGAGATTTATAAGTGGGGCCCAAAAGTAAGTGTGTGAGTATGATAAGTGGGGTAGATATAATAAAAAAACAATATATTTTGAACATTTTAAGAAATGAGACTTATTAATGGGACACCCAAAGAAAAATAAGTGCAAATTGTTTTTGAATAGAGGAGCACTTGCTGCGAAAACTTCACTTTCCCATAGTATAATGTTTCATTAAAAGAGCTTATTTTCGTCGTTTGGCTAGAAATAACCCCTGCCCTAAAGAAGCGAGAAAAAGTGCTATTTTGACAATTATCATTACACTCTGAGTCTGTGGTCTGAGGAGTAGGGTTAGTAGAAAAGTTGCTATTCACGTGACAGTTACTATGACGGTGTGTGGCTCTTATTTCTTTGTATGACTCTTTTCCGTATAAACATTTTGAAAACACAAGATGTTAAGTTTATACTGCAATTATAATGCCCAGTCCAGTCGAAATATTGCATGTCGGAGGTCTTGGTTTCGATGCCTAGTAGCAGCGCAAGTAGGTATGAATTTTTAGTATTTTTTAGGGCACAAAATATTACTCACAAATCCGAAATAAAATAATTTTATTGGTGTTTTTAATTAAAGTGTGGCGTATCCACTATCAATCAATGCAACCAATAAAATATCGCCAACACATTGACTTTATTTTGTGCTCCTAGCATTGCTCATTAATTTTATACTTCATCTGTCTCAAAATAAATGTTGTCATTTTTATAAAAAACTTTTGTACAAAAGAATTATATTTAAATTGATTTAATCATCTTAATAAAATTGTAAACATTGTTATTCATACCCAATATAAATACTATCAATAGCCATTTTTAATTTTTTTATTAGAATGATTACATTAACTTACAATTATTACTCAAGGTTTCTTCGTACTAATGTATCACAAAATTATACTTTTTCAAGGTTGAGTTTGAACTTATGCTCTCCATTTTACATAAAATCGTTTGAATTTTACATTATATTTCTTTTTTGAAATGATTCGCTTAGACAACTTTGTTCTTGTTTTTCTTTTAATTATAAAAATACTTCATTCATTTATTTGATTTTCATTATTTTCTGTAACTAATTTTATTTTTGGGTAAGCCTTCTATGAGGTGTCTCATGTATATGACGGTGCTTATATTTTGATGAAAAGTGTTAGCATTGACAGATATAAAACGTAGAAGTGTTATATTGACCTACACATAACATCAAAGTGTCAAATTGACAGACATAAACACATAAAAGTCTTACAATTATTTTTCTGAAAATAAAAGGTTACATAAGTGAACACAAAACAAAAAAGTGTCAAGGTGTTGCATTGATCGTGAAAGTGTGATGTAAATCACACGGTTTTTAATTAAGTTAATTTTAGTATTTTGTTTATTTTAAGATTTGTTACTTTTTTAGAAATAAGTTGTAAATAATAGTTTTATTCACTAACATTCTAATTGGTTGTTGACAAATTCTTATATACAACCGTTGCACATGGTCCAACGGGCCAAACCCGTGGGGCAACCCACTCAAACGGTTTTTGTCCAGCGGTCCAAGGCGTTGTTCGGCGGTCCAAGGCGTTATCCATCGGTTTTTACTCAGCGGTTCTTCTTAAAACTGGTCCATCCATTTGTCCAGCGGTTAAAAAAAAACCTCCAAAAACATTAAAATGCTATATCTTGAGTTTTATAAGTCGAAAAAAATATTTGAAAATACCGTTGTGTTCGTCTCGACAAGACGAAGAAAACTACATAGGTCATGATATGGTTTGATTTTTTAAAAAAAAAAAACATACTTTTTAAGACACAAAAAAATTTGATCTGCTTGTTAGCTCAAATATAACACTCTGTACTGATAAAAGTAACACTTTTATCTTCAAAAAGTAACACAAAAACTGTTAAATGTAACATCAGTTTTTTACAACAAAAAAATGGGTTTTGCATTCCAATTGTTACTTTCTCAATAAAAAATTGTTACATTTCATATACTAATGTTACATATAAGAATATAAACTATTACAATTGAAAAAAAAAATGTTACATTCAATTTTTATAAAATGTAACATTAGTTTAGTTGTCAATCATATGTTAATTTTGGGGAGAAAAAAAGTGTTACATTTGAAAAACAGAGTGTTACATTCCTTTATAAAATGTGTGACATTGGTTTAGTTGTCAATCTTTAATCTATTGCAGCAAAATTGTGGAACATTTTTGAAAAAATAGGTGTTACATTTGAAAAAAAAAAGCATTACATTTAAAAAAATAGTGTTACATTCCTTTATAAAAAGTGTGACATTGTTTTAGTTGTCAATTTTTATGTTATCTTTAATGTATTGCAGCAAAATTGTGGTACATTTTTTAAAAAAAAATGTTACATTTGAAAAAGGAAAAAGTGTTACATTTCGTTATAATAAGTGTTACTTTTGTTGGGAGGAAAAAAGTTAGGGGTGGTTAAAAAAAAAAATGGAAAAAGCACGTCGCACATGGCCAAAAAAAAAAAAAAAATCCCGTCGCACGGTGCGACGGGTGTACAGGAGAATGCCCCTTGGTTGTTTAGTGTTTGTGTATATCTTTAATTATTTTGTAGGTATTTCTCTAAAGACCGGAAGGCTTCAAGTATGGAAAGGACGGAGAAGATATTCAAGGAAGATTATCTTCAAATCTCTACTCGGAGAAGGAGTGTTAAAAGCACCAATCACGGACGAGTCTCTTTACTAAAATAGATGAGTCCATCTACACTTGATGATTAAGCATTCTCGCTTAAGAGAATTCTATTATTCTTATTCTTAGAAGAGTGCATCATGATATATCATAATTTTATTGCTACTTTTAATTTAAAAGTATCATAGTTATTTTCGTCAAAACTTATGTATTCTAGCCAACAATTAATACATTCACTCAAATATCACCTTAATTAAACTGGTTTGCGTTTTTAAGTGTCTTAGTTTTTTTTTCTTCTTTTTATTTGCCAATTATTTACTCCATTTGTTCCAAAATAACTGTAATTTTTGATCAATCTGCCAATGAATTTAAACAAAAAATAATGATATTAATGAAAATCTAAAAATTATTATTAATTATAATACAATAATAAATTTTAGATTTTTATAAGCATCATTATTTTTATTTAAATTATTGGTCAAAGTTACATCTTATTAACCAAAAAAATTAATATCAAAGTCTCTGTCATTGAATTTAATATCAAAGTCTCTTATCATGATGCACTCTTCTAATAAGATAATAATAGAATTCTCGAATGCTTAATCATCAAGTGTAGAATAGATGGACTCATCTATTTTACTAAAGAAATTCGTCCGTGATTGGTTCTTTTAACACTCCTTCTCTGAGTAGAGATTTGAAGATAAGATCTTCCTTGAATATCTTCTCCATACTTGAAAGACTTTTATGTGTTAGTCTGTCAATTTTAATTTTACTAAAGTGTGATTTACATCACACTTTCACGATTAATGCACACTTTTTTGTTTTGTGTAAACTTATGTAACCTTTTATTTTTCAGAAAATTGATTGTAAGACTTTTATGTGTAAGTCTGTCAATTTGACAATTTTTCGTGATACTTATGTTGTGTGTCAATGTAACGCAACACTTTTCATCAAAAAATAAGCACCGTCATATACATGAGACACCTCATAGAAGACTTACCCAAAAATAAAATTAGATACTGAAAATATGAAAAAAAAAAAAAAAAAAAAAAAAAAATGAACGAAATATTTTTATAATTAAAAGAAAAAAACAAGAACAAAGTTGTCTAAGTGAAGTCTTTAATAATTCAAAAAAGAAAATATAATGTAAAATTCAAACTATTTTATGTAAAAAGGAGAGCATAAACTGAAACTCAACCTTGAAAAAGTATAATTTTGCGATACATTGGTACGAATAAACTTTGAGTAAAAATTTTAAGTTAATGTAATCATTCTAATAAAAAAAAAAGGCTATTGATATTATTTATATTGGGTAAGAATAACAATGTTTACAATTTTATTAAAATGATTAAATCAATTTAATATATTTTATTGGTTGCATTGCTTGATAGTGGATACGCCACAATCTAATTAAAAACACTAATAAAATTATTTTATTTCGTATTTTGTGAACAATATTTTAGGCCGCAAAAATTACTACTCCCTCCTCACTACAAGAAAAAAAGCTTTTCGCGATTGCCAAAAGCCATCGCCTAAATAGTAAAAGCCGTCGCGGAAAGCTAACGCGATTGGGATTTCAAATCGCCAAGGCAATCACGTAAAGCCTTGTCGCGGAAAGATAACGAGATGGGAAAAGCGGTCGCTTTAGCAAAAAAAAAAATTCCAAGACTGCAATTCCCGTCGCATAATGGATATTTTTATTTTTTGTTTTAAACAAATCAAAAGCCATCGCGTTTGCTTGTACAGGGGAATGGCCAAAGCAGTCACAGAAGGCTAAAAGCATTATTCAACTGCTTTAGCAATCGCATAAAATCTGGGCTTTTATCCCTAAATTTCCCCATTTTTGTCTCATTTTATTCATTATTGCAATAAAAAAATAGCCACATAAAAGTAAAAAAGTTCTAATGAATAAAATATTTTCCATTAGCATTAATTATAACATAATTATCCAAAAACTCCGTATACAACAATCATCACATTCGTCAAAAATTGCAATACCCTATTACGTTCATACAAAACAATGATCACACAACTTGTACCTAACTTCACTCCTTTAATAGTCAGAAGATCCAACTTATGCAATTTGTGCCAGATTTGATGTGTTCTCCCAAAGATGTTGTCATGCTAGAAACATGTTGCCAGATAGCCTCCTCTCTTGATGAAACAGAGTACAAATATTTTCTGAAAGAAATGAAAACAATTTAGTTTGAAGTTTTATTTACTAATTAAAGTAAAGCATTATACTATTATAGTTACAGAAACAAAAAAAAAAAAAAAAAAAAAAAACTTTCATGCTAAAACAAAACAGCAATGCAAAATTTGTATTGTGCTTCCTGTTTACTTTTTTACTTGAGCAATCGTATTTGAATCGATATGAGACTCTGATAATTTCATTTGCAACATTTATATGAGAATATTAATAAGAACAACTAAATGATTTGTCCTGAATACTACTCTCTCCGTCCCTAAATGAATGTCCAAATTTCATTTTAAAGGACATCAAGAAAATGTTCACATTTTATACAATTCAGTGGGAAAGATATATACATATTCTTTTCCACTTCCTAAGTATTTAGTTTTGCATGTAGAAAAGGACTAGTGAAAAAATTTGGGCAAAAAAAATTTAAACGCAAAGGTATTTTTCGAGAAAGACGTTCATTTTGAGACAAAAAAATCTTGAAAACGGACACTCATTTAGGGACAGAGGGAGTAGCATTTTACAGCAAAACAAGACAACCATTCAATGAAGTAATTAATATATTTTAAAGACTTATTCATAATACCTCTTATGCATCATTGCTTGGTTTTCTTGGCTAAGCCCCCGCCTCCATCTTCTTGTGCCATTCCATCTGATTCGTTTGTGCTCTCCTTCCCATGACTAGATGCTATAATGAAATGACATATTGTTACCCAAGACTATTGTTACTAACAAACAAAACAAAATGTTAAGCATGGTTGGACTTAACAAAGATTTAAACACCTTACTTACAAGTTCTAATAGTTTAAACTTGCACTAAAGTGTCCCCATAGAAATACTCTTTTTTTACTCCCAAACTTCCAATATTCAGGTCTGCAATACCTACCTTGTTCCAGGACAGGCATGATTGTGTGACTAAAAGTTACAAAGGAGCTGTTATGTCCAAAAGCATACACAATTCAAGGCATCCCTAATATAAACGGCAGTGGCAAAGTATATCTTTGTCTTGGAAGACAATTCAAGGCATCCCTCAACATGATCCTAAGCAAAGGCGTTAACAACAAGAGGTGGGTTTGATTTAATAGCAGTAAAATTTTAATACAGAAAGAAGTCATTGTTAAAACAGAAAGAAGAAATAACAGTCTTAAGAAAAAGAGCAGACATAACAGCATACTACCTCTCTAAGAACACACATGACTCAGAACACATATAAGCTCCATACACCAAGCTATGATTTTATAACCTCGCTGCACAAGCTCCATAAAGAGGGTTAGGGGTGGATGGTTAATATATAACCACGCTTAGAGAAAATGTTGTTGCTGTGGTTTTAATTAAGCTAATAAAACTTCCTGGCCAAAAGGTCTCGGGTTCGATTATAGGTCTACTTTCATAGAGCCAGCGTACAAACTGAATTAACTTACTCAACGCGCGTCCGCCTGCGGTGCGGTAAGGCACCACCCTGAGATATGTGTTCTGGCTTTTCTTGCTTCACATTGCACACCATATTATAGTTGCGCTTCAAATGTGCTGCTGCTATTTTTTCCTGCAAGAAAAGCAATGATACAATTCCAAACTTAGAAAAGCTTGTTGTTTGTTCACAATTAGATTCTCAAGCCAGGTGTATAAGTGTACCTTAAAAACTTCAAAAGGATAGAAATCTGAATTGCCACATCCCTGTTTACACAGGCATAAAACATAGAAGCTTGAGAAATTGTGAAAAAAAAAGAGGGTGCTTTTCTAATTAAAGCTGTTGATTATTGGTGGACGGATCGAGTTAAAGAGGGTGCTTAGGGGACTATTGAAGCTAATAATAAGAGTCATCATTCTGCTTTAGAAGTCAAAACAACAATAGTAACTGCGATAGAAAAAGATTCAAGAAAAAAACTCATAGCCATCTCTGTATGGAGGATTTGTTAACCTCTGCACTGCATTTTCTCCAAGCAGGGTTATATATAAGACACATTTTCTCTAACCAAGGCATATGACAGGTTACCTACCATAAGTCCAAGCCATAACTACCAAAAGAACGTTTTATTCGCTGAACAGAGATGGGTCAAGTGCATTACACTTTTTATTGAGTTGTTTTTGGTATAGCTTTAGTTGCGTGCAAATGGTAATTTGTTTAGCCCTTGGGGGATTTTGCTGAAGGAAGAGAATTTGTGGATGCCAAATCATGGGAACAGTAGCCTGCTCTGATAGAAGCTGAAAGCTATTGAGTGGGAGCAATTAAAACGAGGTAACTACATGCATATCAGTTTCCCAAGTCCGCAAAATTTCCATTAATCAAGCATAATAATCTATGTCAAGCAAAAATACTCCAGTGATAAAATAAAAAACTAAAAATAATTTTTTTGGGGATATTAATATCTCTAGTTAAATCTTTGTGTAATGTGATTTTTGTGACATCTAACACACAGGAATGGATATAACTCTAATTTTGGGTCCTTCAACAACCCTAGTTCATAGAGAAAGGGAGAAAGATGAACAGATCTTGGCTACGGAAAGCACAAATAGAGAGAGAGAGAGAGAGAGAGTAACCTTCAGATGCAGAAATGGTGTATACGCAGCGGAATAATTTAAAGAGACTCGCCTATTCGAATCTCAAAGGAGACTTTCCAAAGAAATCTCAGTAACAAAGTTATTTAGACTTTGAGAATAATAACCGAAAGGGACACAATTGCAAAGCAATAATTTGATTATAATAAACTTGAATGATTTACAAATGAATGAAGTATTTATAAACCTATGTTACAAATGTATTTGATGAAAAGACACAACATTAATCAGTATGACTTTTGGCGAACAGCCACAAATATTTAATCAGTATAACTCTTGGTGAATAGCCACGAACATGAAACAACACCATTCAGGAAACCCTCGGCCGAGGCATGTACAAGGCTTGGCCGAGCAACCAATATCAATCCAAGAGACACAACCCTTCCAGGAACAGCATGGCCGAGTAGAAGAAATGACACGGCCGAGCAACAGCTTTGGCTCGTTTTAAACATCAGTGATTTCAAATGTGATGTTCTCTTGGTCCCCAAGTGGTTCTGCTTCAACACGATCTACATCATACTCCCCCACTTTAAAAGGATTCGTCCCCGAATCTATGTCATCTTAAAGAGGCTCATCCGGGTAAAATGCAACTAAATCCGCCACATTAAAAGTTGGGGAGATATTCCATCCAGTTGGTAATTCTACAACATAAGCATTGTCGTTGATTTTCTGAATAATCTTGCAAGGGCCAAGTTTCTTGTGATGTAGCTTGTTATATGTTCCTTGAGGGAATCTCTCCTTGCGTAGATGAACCATCACCATGTCTCCTACATTAAAGATCTTCAAACGACGTCACTTGTCTGCATGTTCCTTGTACTTCGCATTTGCCTCCGTAATATTTCTCCTTACTTCTGCTTGAACAGCCTCGATCATTTCCGCCATATGCTCCGCGGCTATACTATATCCCGGAATCTTTGGCAAAGGAATTAAATCAAGAGTATATGAAGGAGGCTTTTGATAAACAATTTCAAAAGGCGTCTTCTTCGTAGTACGATTCACCATGTTGTTGAAAACAAACTCAGCTGTGGCTAACGCTAAATCCCACTTCTTCGGAAAATCACCACATAGATAACGAATCATTGAACCCAACGTCCGATTTACCACCTCTGTTTGACCATCCGTTTGAGGGTGAAATGAACTACTAAATTGTAAAGAAGTCTGAAAAATATGCCAAAGAGTACGCCAGAAGTGACTCAAAAATTTTGTATCCCGGTCTGATGTGATCGACTTAGGCACCCCATGAAGGCGAACCACTTCTCTGAAGAACAAACCGGCGATATGTGCAGCGTCAGATGTTTTCCGACAAGGAATGAAGTGAGCCATTTTAGAAAAACGGTCAACCACCACAAAAACAGAGTCATTTCCTCTCTGCGTCCGAGGTAGTCCCAAAACGAAATCCATAGAAATGTCTTCCCATGGACCATCTGGAACTGGTAAAGGAGAATATAATCCCGTATTCTGGGACTGTCCTTTGTTTCATTGACAAACCATACATTTCCGAACGAAAGTGTGCGTATCTTTGCGAAGTTGGGGCCAAAAATACTTCCGAGCAACAAGTTCAACTGTTTTGTCCCGACCAAGATGACCATCTTTATGTAACTCCGCAATGAGACTTTCGCGAATGGAACCATGAGGGATACACAACTTGTCACGATAAAATAAAAACTCATCTTGCAACAAGTATAAGCCAACCGGACCACCATCTCTACATTTAGCCCATATCTCTGCGAAATCAACGTCTGTCGCATACAAACTCTTCAAACAATCAAATCCCACTACTGTCGTATGCATAGTCACCAACAAACTAGCCCGGCGACTCAAAGCATCCGCTACTTTATTAAGCTGTCCACTTTTGTGTTGAATGACAAAAGAAAACTGCTGTAAATAGGATACCCAACGTGCATGCATGCGATTTAGTGTTGTCTTACCATTCAAGTATTTCAACGCTTCATGATCCGTATGAAGAATGAACTCACGATGCAGCAAATATTGTTCCCAATGTTTTATCGCATGTACAACCGCATAGAACTCAAGTTCATATGTAGTCCATTTTCGCTTTGACTCCTCCAATTTCTGACTCATGAAAGCAATCGGTCTCTTCTTTTGCGTCAAAACAGCCCCAATGCCAATCACTGAAGCGTCCGTTTCCAACTCGAAAGGAATAGAAAAATCCGGTAACACAAGGAGTGGAGCATTAGTCAATTTATCTTTAATCAACACAAAACTTGCTGCGGCTTCATCACCCCAAAAGAAACTTCCTTTCTTCATACAATCCGTAATCGGAGCCATTATAGTGCTAAAATTTCGTATGAACCTCCGGTAAAAAGTAGCTAGCCCATGAAAACTTCGCACTTCACTAACTGTCTTGGGAGTTGGCCAATCACGAATAGCACGGACTTTTTCCTCATCTACCTGAATGCCATCCGCTGAAACAATGTATCCCAAAAATAACAATTTATCCAACTTAAAACTGCATTTCTTTAAATTAACATACAACTCGTTTTCCCGCAATGTCTGCAAAACACTGTGCACATGCCCGATATGCTCCTCCTCAGTTTTGCTATAGATCAAAATATCATCAAAATATACCACAAGAAATTTCCCATTAAACTGCTTGAGAACTTGGTGCATTAGACGCATAAATGTACTCGGTGCATTGGATAATCCGAAAGGCATTACCAACCATTCGTACAATCCCTCCTTAGTTTTGAAAGCGGTTTTCCACTCATCGCCTTGTCTAATCCGCACCTGATGGTACCCACTCTTTAGATCAATCTTGGAAAATACTTTGGAACCCCGAAGCATATCCAACATATCATCCAACCGAGGAATTGGGAATCTATACTTGACTGTGATTTTGTTGATGGCTCTACTATCAATGCACATGCGCCACGAACGATCCTTCTTGGGTACAAGTAAAGCCGGGACTGCACAAGGACTTAAACTTTCCTGTATATACCCCTTTTTCAACAGTTCTTCAACCTGTTCTTTGAGAATCTCGTGCTCCGCAGGACTCATACGATAATGAGGGAGATTAGGCAATGAAGCACCGGGTGTAAAATCAATGTTATGCTGAATATCTCTCAAGGGTGGCAACCCCGGAGGGAGATCATCAGGCATAATATCACGAAACTCATCCAAAACTGACTTTAATGATCTTGGAACCAAACTAACTTGTCCCAAATTTTCTTTCCGCATAATGGCATAAATAACTGGTGCATCGGCTATATCGTCAACAAACTCTTGAGGAGTACATAAAGAAATAATAGGTTTAAATTTCTTATTACCACGAGCACTCTTATCAAGTGTCGAACGTAATTGGAAACGAAACCCATCTTTTGTGAAAAGCAAAGTATTTTCTCTCCCATTATATACCACATTTACGTCATACTGCCACGGTCTACCCAATAATACATGGCATGCATTCATATCCACAATATCGCATAAAATTTCATCCTTGTAACTCCCTATAGAAAAAGGAATAAGGCACTGTTCATGTACCTTTATATTGCCACCAGAATTAATCCAACCAACTGTGTAGGGGGACGGGTGCTTGTGAACCTTCAACTGCAAAGAATCCACGAAACTACGGGCCACCAAATTCTCACTACTACCACTATCCACAATCACTGTTGCATCAACATTACTAACCTTCCCCTTTGTTCGAAAGATATTGTGTCGTTCCGGATCATCATCATCACTAGGGGTTGTCAATAGAAGCCGTCGAACCACCAAAGATTCATGATTATTTGTCTCTTCCATTTCCTCATTAAGATCAATCACACTGTCTTCATCATCTTCCTCGTCATCTCGGTCTACCATGTTGACTCCTCGTCTCAAAGGGCAATGACTAGCCATGTGCCCCTGTTGTAAACACCTAATACACTTATCACTAAAAGTTTTAGCGTAAGGGTTTTGATTTTGTTGACCACGATTAGTCGTGTTGGTGTTACGTCTAACCGGGGGATTCTGAACATCCGTTTGGGCCGCCTGCTTCCCTTCATTTTTACTAGTTTCCACACCTTGCGTTTTTTCTGAACCCGTCACCGTACTAGACCCGGTCACTTGATACTTAGAAGTCGAAGAAGATGCTGCAGAAAAATTTCTGTATGATTGCTGCTTCTCGATCTTCTTAGCACGAGTGATAACTTCACTTACAGATCGATTTGTGAACAACTCCACTTGATTTCTAATGCCGACCCGAAGACCACTCACGAATCTTGCAACTTCTTGCGCCTCCGTTTCATCCAAATCTGCTCTTGCTGATTGGGCATGAAAATCGTGGGCATAATCTTCAACTGTACGAGCACCTTGTTTTAGATCCAAAAAGGCTTGATTCGTTACTTGTTCATAGTCATCTGGCAAAAAGTGAGATCGTAATTCCCTCTTCATCCTAGCCCAAGAACGAATAGGAGCTTTATCTCTACGATGTCGCTTCTTACATAATTGTTCCCACCATGCCGATGCTCCATCACGTAGTTTATATGCTACGTAAGGCACCTTCCTATCATCTTCAACCTGCATCAAATCAAAGAATTTCTCCACCTCCGCAAGCCAATCCACGAACTCATTCATCTTCAAATTTCCAGAGAAAGATGGGATATCAGCCCTAATTTTAGGACGTTGATCGTATCGAGGTGCTGCTATGTTCTCTTCTTCTTCTTCTTGATCAGAATTTTCCTCATCCACCGGTTCATCTTGGTGGACATTATTTCTCCGACGATTTGCCCGATTCTGTTGGTTGCCATTACCACCTACCTGCATTTGAACTAATGCTGCAAGTAGTTCTGCATGTTGATGATCCATACGTTCTAGGATAGCTGCTATGTCACCGTTGTTTTCTCCATTGTTTGCCATCTTCTCGTCGGAGAATCCCAAAGATCGTCCGATTTCTGATACCAAATGGTGTATATGCAGCGGAATAATTTAAAGAGACTCGCCTATTCGAATCTCAAAGGAGACTTTCCAAAGAAATCTCAGTAACAAAGTTATTTAGACTTTGAGAATAATAACCGAAAGGGACACAATTGCAAAGCAATAATTTGATTATAATAAACTTGAATGATTTACAAATGAATGAAGTATTTATAAACCTATGTTACAAATGTATTTGATGAAAAGACACAACATTAATCAGTATGACTTTTGGCGAACAGCCACAAATATTTAATCAGTATAACTCTTGGTGAATAGCCACGAACATGAAACAACACCATTCAGGAAACCCTCGGCCGAGGCATGGACAAGGCTTGGCCGAGCAACCAATATCAATCCAAGAGACACAACCCTTCCAGGAACAGCATGGCCGAGTAGAAGAAATGGCACGGCCGAGCAACAGCTTTGGCTCGTTTTAAACATCAGTGATTTCAAATGTGATGTTCTCTTGGTCCCCAAGTGGTTCTGCTTCAACACGATCTACATCAAGAAAGAATCATCTTCAAATTAACAGAAATCATGATCGGGTTTAACAACCCTAGCCTTGGTTTAGTAATCAAACAAAGAGGAAGAAATCAAAGAATAATATTAACAGGAAAGGAAGATAGACAGGGAGAAGGAGAGGGAGAACTGGAGAAGGAGGGATAGGGAGAGGGGGGAGACGGAGAAGGAGAACGATTACCTATGGAGGAACCGCTGTGGAAGAGAATAGCTCCGGGTAAACACTGAAGGGAAGGATAAATGAGGAGAGTTTCTTTTAATCAGACTCCAATATGTTAATTTCTTTTTTCTTTTTATTTTATTAAGTAAACAACCAAAATAACGGTGAATTTTAAATACAAGGCACCATTGTGTACAAGACACAGTAATGCCAAAAATACTCTTCCCTTCTCTGCCACCATTCCCAACCCCTTTCACAAATCAACCATCCAACACCACCCTCCTCTGCCGCCGCCAGCCACCAACCATGCACCAGCAATTACCGCTTCGTTAACCGTTGGATCGTCTTCAAACTTTTGGAGCCAGTTCGAATCACCACTGCGCACCTTTTGACCGTTGGGATCTTCCAAATAATCACCTGAGCGGGAGATATGTCCCCCGGAAAAATCTGGCGAAAAATTAAAAAAAACTGCAATGCAAAAATCGGACCAGAAAAAGTACAATTCCCGCTTCGTTAACCGTTGGATCGTCTTCAAACATTTGGAGCCAGTTCGCATCACCACTGCGCACCTTTTCACCGTTGGGATCTTCCAAATAATCACCTGAGCGGGAGATATATCCCCCGGAAAAATCTGGAGAAAAAATACAAAAAACTGCAATGCAAAAATCGGAACAGAAAAAGTGTAATTTCCGCTTCATTAACCGTTGGATCGTCTTCAAACTTCTGGAGACAGTTCGTATCACCACTGGTCACCTTTCCACCGTTGGGATCTTTTAAATAATCACCGGAGCGGGAGATATGTCCGTCGGAAAAATCTGGCGAAAATTCTCCCAAAGATGGAGTGTTTTTTTTTTAATGAAAAAAAATGAGGATTTGGAGTATATATATGAGGGTAGTTAAGTAATTTACTTATGCCTTGTATGTAATGTGTCTTGTATTTAATACTACCTAACCCGCGTATTATATGAAATTATGAATAGCACCAATTTGACCTCCGTACTATCTAAACTACCAAACTAACCTGCGTACTATTCATAAATTAGCCAAATCAACCCAAATCGTTAATAAATGTTGATGGGTGTTAGCTATCATCAGTAACTTAACGGATATTACAACTAAAAAAAAATTCAAACATATTAATCATAACATAAAGGGGCAAAATGCAAGAAAATATTTACAAATCAACCACCAATTAATCCCATCATTAACCGCTCAAAATATTGATCTTCACCCAGGAAAGAAACCCTCATTCTTTTCCATCCCACATTCACATCCCCTACTCTCAGCGCCTTTTCCACTCCACCGTCCGAACCCCCTCCTTCAACAACAGAATTCCCTCCCCAAACTAGATCTTCAATTCCATTCTCTTTCTCTTTCCTTTTCCCCTTCTTCTTTTCCCTTTCTCCCTTCCCTTTTCCCTAATGGACTGGTTCTAGCACAATCACACAAACGCCGCCGCTGCCGTGACCTTTACCCTCGTCATCGCCGGTCAAGCCTCGCCTCTCCTGTCACCACACCCAATCCCCCTCCAACTCTCTCTCTCTCTCTCTCTCCTAGCCCAGTTCCAGAATTTGCTAGATCTACAAAAAAAAAAATGAAATTAGATCAAGTACTTTTCAATTCTACAATGCTTCTCCACTTCCACGCTTTACTTCTCCCACAACGTTGCATCAACCGCCACCTCCGTCTACCTTCCCTCCCCTGTCGTTGTCCCTTATCGCCCCCCATTCCAAGTATCTCAATCGATTTCGTCCCCTTATTGCCCCCCTTCACACACGCATAGACACGGAAATACACAAAGATTCACACACATACACACAGATGCAAATTCAAAATTTGGATTATTTCAACAAGACTTGTAAACTACAGAGGGAGAAGAACAACTTACTTGTTCAATCGTAATGCGGAAGCGTAGAATCGAGACCTTGAATTTGATCACCGAACTTGGTACAATGCTTTTCAGCGATGGTCGGGAACGAGGTCACAAACGGAGATCGCCCACTGATTCACAACACTGATTTGCTTTGATCGACTTAGAGAGCGAGAGAGGGGAGAGAATTCAGATTTCTTATATTAGATCGCAATTGCCCTTGCCCTTATAAAGAGTACGAAAAACCACGACTCTTTTCATCAAGCGACGTTCACAACCCTTTCCATGAAGCGGCGTACTTATTGAATCCGTCCCTTGTTTCCCTTTTCCGTGTTTTCATATTTGTCAGTAAAACACAATTGGGCCGGGTCTCGGTTTTGGGTCGGGCCATCTTGGGCGGATCATTTAATTCTAACATCTCCCACTCGCACATGATGGCCTTACCATCTATGGTCTATCATTCAAGCAAATGTGTCGTGTGACCAACGAGCGTGCATGTACGTGTCAACTTTAATATTATGCACCCGTTAGGCATGACATAATAGCTATGACCACTACAAGTTCAACTCCGACTCGTTATACCCCAGACTAATTTGAATAAACCAAGTCCAAACATACCTTGGTCCCTTTAAGGCTATATTGACTCTTAGGATCGTATAGTGTGTTCATAGCTATGTCCGTGACATAACCGGTCGACCAATGAACACAATCATTAGGTATAATCAAATTTTATCTTCCTTCCTCACTTATCACTTTTAGATCATTAAGGCAATTGCTTTCCTAGACATGTACCGTCCAACCGAATTTATTCATGTTTCTAGATAGCATGCTAAAGTAGCAGACATTGACTTAATACCCCTTAAGTATAGTTGAAAGTCACATAGGGTATTTTGACCAAATAATTGGCATTTAGAGACATCACACAATGAGCAAGAGGGACATGTTGCTCATTTCTCTCGGTCACAAATGCACACTTGTTACCAAAACAAGTGCTACAGTGGTTCAACTCTTTAAAGAGCGTATGTCATTTTATTTTACCCACTGTACATATATTTAGTTCAGACACTTCTTAATGTCCAACTATTTATATCTGGCTCGTCTCATCTTCTATTCCAGACTTATGAGAATTCTCTTGATTCTCAATTGGTCTTTTACTTTGACCAGATCTTGATCTATATCAAGACGACATACGTTATGTACTTAGCCTACTCCCTTGGTAACTCAAGTATCATTGTCTCATCTCAGCTTGCTTACTTGGCTTCTGAGGCGATTACTCGTGTGAGAGAGTCAATCTTTTGTCTGGTGACATAATTTTTGTTTTGTGTAATTATGTGTCAATAACAAATAATTATACATCTCAATAAATATAAGCTTGATATTAAAATTAAGATGCATAAATGAACATTTGTTTCATAAAAAAAATGTAACTTATTGACTTTAAGTACATCTACACCCTTCGAAGACTCATAGCCCTAACATGTTTTAGAAAGACATCTCTAGCAAGGGGCTTAGTCATAGGGTCAGCTACCATTACATTAGTAGGAATGTACTCTAAAGCTACTTCATTACTAGATATAGTCTCTCAAATGTAGTTATTTCTCAGATCAATGTGTTTGGTTCTTCCATGATACTTGGGATCCTTTGTGAATGCAATGGCTGCTTGATTGTCACAATGAACCGTCACAGGGTCAGATACGTGATCGACCACTCCAAGATCCTCCATGAACCTTTTTAACCAAACAGCCTCCTGAACAGCTCTTGTACAAGCAGTGAACTCAGCTTCCATTGTAGAGAGAGATACACTTGTTTGCTTCTTGCTATTCCATGTTATAGCTCCATTATTAAGCAAAAAGACGTAACCTGATGTTGACTTACGGTTATCATTGTCTCATCCCCAGTCAGTATCACTATAACCAACTATCCGTGAGTTTGTTCCTTAATAACATAACATGTAGTCAACAGTTCCTTTAAGGTAACGTAGTATCCTTTTAACTGCTCCCCAATGTGCTCTTCCAGGATTAGACTGATAACGACTAACCATGCCAACTGCGAAAGCTAAATCAGGGCGTGTACACATAACTGCATACATTAACTTGCCAATAGCACTGCAATATGGGACTTTAGACATATTATCCTTTTCTTCCTCAGTCTTAGGGTAGTCGTCAAGGCTCAAATTTTCATTTTTAGCCATGGGAGTGTCAAGGGGTTTGCATTGATGCATACCAAAGTGTTCAAGAACTTGTTTTAAGTAAGTCTCTTGAGACAAACCAAGAAGTCTTTCGGAACGATTCCGATATATTCGAACACCCCTTACGAATTCAGCTTCACCCATGTCCTTCATTTCAAAATTTGAGGACAACCACTTCTTAGTGGCTTTTAACAACTCCAGATTATTTCCAGCTATTAAGATATCATCCAAGTAGAGTGAAAGAATAACAAAATTACTTTTAGATTGTTTGAGATAGACACAGTGATCTTCTTCAATCATCATAAATCCATCATTAATGATCGAGTTATGAAATCTTAAGTACCACTGCCTGGATGCTTGCTTGAGACCGTATATAGATCGTTTAAGTTTACAAACTTTGTTTTCACTTCCTTTTACAGTGAAACCCTCAGGTTGATCCATATATATCTCTTCATTCAATTCTCCATTGAGAAATGCTGTTTTCACATCCATTTGATGGAGTTCCAAATCCAAACGAGCTACAATAGCTAGAATTAATCTTATCGAGGCAAACCTTACTACTAGAGAGAAAGTTTCCTCGTAGTCTATACCCTCTTGTTGGGTATAACCTTTGGCTACTAAGCGAGCTTTATATCTTTCAATGGAATCATCCACTTTGCGTTTGACTCGTAGGATCCATTTGTTTCCAACAGTCTTTCGCCCGGGAGGTAAATCAAATAAATCCCAAACATTATTGGATTTCATTGACTCCATTTCATCTTCCATTGCTTTCATCCACTTTTCACTAGTAGGTGAGTTGATAGCCTCTTTATAGTTTCTTGGCTCATCAACATCATGTGCATCAGCCATAAAGGATTCATTCTCGATGTCAAAGTGACGTCGGGGAATGTGTCCACGCTGACTCCTACGTAAGATAGGCTCTTGAGATTCCTCTCTTAATGGAAGTGTGCTACTCGAGGATAAATCCCTCCCACTATCTTCTGGGAGGTGAGGAACTTCTTCCTCTATCTCTACTTGGGTAGGTATACCCACTTCAGGTTCTTCCATTTCATAGAGTTCAATGTTCCTATCTACTTCACCCCTACTAGGGAAATCCTTTTCAAGAAAGTCCACATTACGAGCCTCAATTTCAGTCAAACTTCCATCTGGTCCTTCACCTATGAATACATATCCTTTGGAGTGTTCTGAGTATCTAATAAAGATACACTTTTTACCCCCTAGGACCTAACTTCCCATGCTTATCGGAAGTGTTATGTACATAGGCAGCCGATCCCCATGGACGCAAATGTTCCAAAACTGGTTTTCTGCCTTTCCATAATTCGTATGGGGTGGAAGATACTGATTTGGTGGGAACTATGTTAAGTATATATGCGGTTGTTAGCAAAGCATCTCCCCAAAAACTTATTGGAAGATTTGCTTGAGCCATCATAGATCTAGTCATTTCTATCAATGTTCTATTCCTCCTCTTTGCAACTCTGTTTTGCTGTGGAGTCCTTGGAATAGTTAATTGCCTTTCAATGCCTTTTTCATCACAAAGAGTCTTAAATTGCTCAGATAAATACTCACGACCACGGTCTGTTCTTAAAGCCTTAATGCTTTTATCTAACTGGTTCTCAACGAGGCAAGTATATCGTTTAAAACAATCTAATGCCTCCGACTTATGAGAAATCAGGTAGATATGACCTAGTCGTGTGTAGTCATCTATAAATGTGATGAAATATGAGGCTCCATGTCTTGCTCTCACATTCATTGGTCCGCATATATCAGAGTGAATTATCTGCAATGGAAAAGTAGCCCTAACTGATTTTCCAAATGGTTTCCTAGTTGCTTTTCCAGCTAGGAAACTTTCACAAGTAGGCAACAACACTTTGTTGGGTGGGCCTAATAAACCCTCTTTTGCCAACCTGTTCATTCTTTCCTGTCCGATATGCCCTAAACGAGCATGCCAAACAGATGCATCTACATTGATGCTACTAGAAGATGCCATTAAGGAAAAACAATCTTTGTCATTAAACAAGAAATGTTCAACATCTAATACAAAGAAACCATCTATAAGATGTCCAATACCATACAAAACAGAACTATAAGTAATGTCTACAGAAGTTCCATGAAAATTAACTGCAAATCCTAACTTAAGAAGAACGGTGACAGACACAAGATTTCGTCGAATGCCGGGTGCGTAGAGAACATCATGCAGCAACAACTTTTGGCCTCCTCGTAGGTCCAATTGGCACGTACCAATTCCTTCTACGCCAATTCTCGAATTGTTTCCAACATATATCCATTTGGTACCCTTCGGCACGCGACGGTACTCTTGGAATGCTCCTCTGTCTCTGGTTATGTGGTCTGTAGCTCCTGAATCCATTGTCCATAAAGGATAAGAATCAGTAAGCAAAGCACAACTAGAAACAAAAGTAAAGTTGGAGGTAGGGTATTTTGGTACCTTAGCTGGCCTGTTACATTCACGAACCAGGTGCCCAAATCTACCACAATTGTTGCACTCCTTCTTTGGATCAGGACAGTCACGAACAAAATGACTTGTCTTGCCACAATTGTAACATTTCCTCTCAACTATGTTCTTCTCTTTTGAATTATTCGCTTTCCTTTTGCGATTTGCAAACTTTGCCTTCTTTGCTGACTGTCCATTCTCCTTCCCTTTATCATCCCGTCCACGCTTAGACCCAGATGTTTTGCTTGTGCTGGCTTCAGCAGCAAACGCATGAGATGAGGATTTTAAGGCCGAAAGGCGCTCATCCTCCAACTCTAAATGAGTTTGCACATCATTAAAGGTCTTTACATGTTCATTGTGAGTTAGGTTCATCACCATATGATCCCAACTACTAGGAAGAGAACGAAGTACAGCTTTAACCTGTTGTTCATCAGAAAGGAAGTGTCCTGCAGATTTTAATTCCCTTATCATGTTTGACATAGCCCTTAAATGCTTTTTCATGGACTCACCGGATCGCATGCTAGCATTGTCAAACTTTTAGAGAAGTTTCTTTAACTTCGTAAGCGAAGTTCCCCCAAACTTCTCTTTTAGGGCTGCCCACATATCTTTGGCAATCAAGTAATTTTCATACTCGCACATAAGGTCATCTTGCATGCTACTCAAAAGCGTGATCCGCGCTTTGCTGTTCCGCTTCTTCCAAGCTTTGAACGTAGCAAGACTCCTCATATATTCATCTGCAGTCCCTTCATCATTCATTACAGGTTCTTCCATGGAACTTGTCAGAGTATCGAAAACTTCTTGTTCCTCAAGCACATATTGGATTTTACGGTGCCACATATCATAATTGTCACCATCTAATTTCACACCATGATTTAGTTCAGCAATTATATTTTTAATAGAGGCCATGATTAGGTCTACATAGAGAAAATAACAAATAAAGGCGTTATTGACACATATTCAATGTATTACACATTCTTATATTGCAATAACAAATGAATATTAAAATTATAATCTAACGAAGGGTGTGAAACGAAAGGTCACTATGTCACAATCAGATTCAACATTACCAAAGTTATATTATTATTTTAACAATCATTTATTGTGCAATCCACTTATTTGTTAAAGAGATTTTTCTTTTATCTCTTAAACGTGTCTTAGACTTTTATGCCCTCCATAGCATAAATAAATAATAATCATGCTCCCACTGAACATAAGTACTTTTCTTGATTATCATTATTAATAAGTCTCACATAATCATTAACAAAACGTAATAATCAAACTATTTTTAAAAATCTGGAAAATTAAATATCTTCAGAAAATTCCATAAAATTTTCAGAAAATAAGAAACTGAAAAACATGACTGCTGTAATTTTTTCAGATTTTTCTGACCTCGGGAAGACCCCCCAAAACAGTCCGAAGACTGACTGGTCAACCAGTTGACCAGAAAGTCAAAGTCAACGAAAATTTTCGAAAAATCCCAGAAAAATAGAAAACTTTAAAAACATAATTACTGTATTTTTCAGAATTTTTCAATGTTGTTAAGACTTTCAAAAATAATTCGGACGGAACGAGTCAAACTATAACATTAACATTGTAACCGGAGACTCCATTCTGAGTTCAACGAGTACTGACTCCCTTCGAAATCACGTGTTGGGGTGAAATTGCTTCCACTTTGGAGTCTAATTTCCCAACCTATACTCTATGTACAAGACTTAGACCACAATGTACAGCGAAACCGAACAGATACAGTAATATTCATCTTCTTCAACAAAGAGGAAAAACCTTGGAATTTTGAAAATTCATAAATTCTTCATCTTTTTCAGAAAATCGTGAAACGAAATTCAATAGAAAGCCCTTTAAATCCTCTTTTCAAACCATCTCAGAAATTCATATTGCTCAACATGAAAAAAACTTCGCAGACACAGTAGTCATGGCAATGAACAAAAAAAAGTTTTCACATGGCTTTAAGGGTTCGGAATCAAACTCAACGGGGATCTGATACCAATGTAAACTACAGAGGGAGAAGAACAACTTACTTGTTCAATCGTAATGCGGAAGCGTAGAATCGAGACCTTGAATTTGATCACCGAACTTGGTACAATGCTTTTCAGCGATGGTCGGGAACGAAGTCACAAACGGAGATCGCCCACTGATTCACAACACTGATTTGCTTTGATCGACTTAGAGAGCGAGAGAGAGGAGAGAATTCAGATTTCTTATATTAGATCGCAATCGTCCTTGCCCTTATAAATAAAGAGTACGAAAAACCACGACTCTTTTCATCAAGCGACGTTCACAACCCTTTCCATGAAGCGGCGTACTTCTTGAATAATCCGTCCCTTGTTTCCCTTTTCCGTGTTTTCATATTTATCAGTAAAACACAATTGGGCCGGGTCTCGGTTTTGGGTCGGGCCATCTTGGGCGGATCATTTAATTCTAACAAGACTTATTTCCAGATCTGTTTGGGGCGGGTGGGAGTCGGAAATCAAGGTGGAGGCGCGGAAGAAAATCCGTTCAGAGAGAGGAAAAGATGCTGACGACGCCGGATAATGAAGTGCGAGGTGGAAGGAAGATGGGGAAGATGACAGTGGTATCGCCGGTGGTGAGTCATGTCACGTGGGGGTGGGGCTGCAATTTGGAGTAATGGTGAAATAGTTATGGGTATAAATTAGGGATTACAATTATAATTATAACCCCATTTGAAAAAATATTTTAATTGTCAAAATTTTAAACTTGCACATATACAACCCTTAAACTTTTACTTTTTGCAAAATATACATTGTATAGCCCATTTGACAAATTTTATTATAATACCTGTTAAAATACTAACATTCGTTAATATTTATTGACGATTTAGGTTGATTTGGCTAATATATGAATAGTACGCAAGTTAAATTGGTAGTTTAGATAGTACGCGGGTCAAATTGGTTGAATTCATATAGTACGCGGGTCATTTTGGTCGTTTACTCTTATTTTATTCAGTTGAGCTATTACGCGCCAAACAATCGCCTTTGAAAAATCAATTTTACATACATTTTAATTTTCAATTAATATATCCACAACAGCTAAAGCCATCACCTTTTAATCAAAAGTCAATCTCTTAAACTTTCCATATTCCCGCCTACCTATTACCCGTGGCGCCCAGAGCAAAAAAATTATTTGGCGATGGCAATTTTGATTGTTTCGGCATCCAGCTAAGATAATGCGATGGCTCTAAAAGCAATCTCGAATGCAATCGCCTAATCCCATCTACCGAGACGGCATTTTTTGCCATCGCCAAAAGTGAATTTTCTTGTAGCATCTCAGACTAAGTTTCTTACCTTTTTTTTTTTTTTTTTCTCAGACTAAGGTTCATATTCCATCTCAAGATCCACCAAATCCCAAACTTGCTCAAATATGGAACATTTTTTCACTTTTGTTCAACTTACTCCATGTAATTACCAATTCAATATAAACACACAATATTTATACGGAAAAGAGAGCCATACAAAGGAATCAACAAAAGAAAGAGCCACACACCTTAGTAGTAACTGTCACAGTGAACAGCAGTTTTCTACTAACCCTACTCACACCGCAGAGAGTGTAATGATAATTGACTTTTTCATGCTTCTTTAGGGCATGTCTAGCCAAACACGAAAAGAAGCTCTTTTATAATGAAACATTATACTATGGAAAAGTGAAGTTTTCGCAGTAAGTACCCTCTGTCTTAAAATAATTTGCAGTTATTTCTTGTTTTGTGTCTCATTAGTAAATTCTTTTCCCTAAAATGTTTAAAAATATATTTTTTTATTCTATCTACCCCACTTGTCATACTCACACACTTATTTTTGGACCTCACTTGTAAATCTCACTCAACTTATCATACTCACAACCTTTTTTCCACTCACAATACTTTTGAATATATATACATATTCCTTTTTTCAATATAAATTTTATGTTAAGTATAATTTTTTTTATGATATTATAAGTTATTATTAAATAAATTTTTTAGAGAAAATGTCGAGGAAAAAAAAACATGTTTTACACTAGTTAATTAAAACGTGTATCCATCCTTTAATGTAAAACATAGTCTCTTAATATAAAATATGTTTTACACATCTTTTAGTGTAAATCAGATTTTTCATAAGACTGACTATTTTCTTTACTACTCCACATAAAAAAAAAAATTTATTATATTACTTAATTGCATATAGATTTGTAAAACATGATATACATACATAACATAAGAATGAATACTCTTTACTTCCCAATCTAAGCAGGACTAGAGAGGTTAGCACAATAATTATGAGAAAGTAGTATATATAGAAAATGAAGAGAAATAATAGATGGGTTAAATAATTGTGTTGATTGAATAAACTGAGTGGTGAAAAAAATGATGGGAGAAAATAAGTGGGGTTAAATGGTGGAGCTTGTTGAATGTAGATATATTTAAACATTTTCGGTTTAGACATTCTCACTAGTGGTAAGACAGATAAAAAAAATTAGTCTCACTTATGATAGGAGGGAGTAAATAAAATACAACACAACACAAAAATAAAATACAATTGTCGCGCCCCAGACCCGTGGTCCAATTTGGCCCCACGCTCGGGACACGATCGGAAGACGTCATAAAACATTTAAAGAAAATTTTTCGAAATGTACTTTCATAAAAGTTTAACACTTTAGAATAACTTTACAAACACTTCCAAAAGGGAGTACTTAGCCTGAAGGTTTACAAACTTTGTTTACAAATACACAAACACCAACATTTTCCAAAATATAAGTTTTAAAGTATGATGAAGTCACGGATACTCTACCCCAAAAGGTTATACATTACATAATGTAGCCTTTACAAAACTCATATCCCAAACTCTTACCACCACAACGTCCTCCCGTGCAAGTGTCCTTTTCCCTGGACTTGCTTTATCTAACAGTAAACAAATAAGGGGTGAGAATGAATCTCAGTAAGCTACTAAAATGCAATTACGTTACAAGCTGATATGATAATCATAAAGAAACAATACCAACAAATAATCATATAGCATATAGCACATAATATGAGAGGCTCCCTATAATCAACCGTCCCATACCGGTTGGAAATAACGACCAACTCATCATACAACACATAAGGCGGAAATAAACACTCATACGTGGATACTATGAGCCAAGGTTCTCGAAACAAACATAACCATCTGAGAATACCATCTGAGAAAACCAGTTGAGTAGCATAAATAGATGAAGCCGGGATCCCGTAAATCAAAAGAGGTATCAACTGAGCAGCACCAAAGGGCTGAAACGGGTTCATGAACCAAACAACAACAACAACAACAAGAGGGGGAAAATGACACCAAGTCATAACCCAAAGTCCCCAACCTTTGGCCTAAAGAAGGGGGTTACAAATGGGAAACCAATGATAGAAGACTTACAATGAACTTGGCTCGTGTGCCATTGTAATTCCTACCACTGCCCGATATCATAAACAATGGGAAATCAATGATAGAAGCCTTACAATGATGTAATCTCTACCACTGCCCGACATCATAAACAAGTAGTACCAGCTGGACTTTACACTAGAACACAGTAATAATACTTGCTTAAACAACAACCGGGGCAATGATTTCAAAGTAGGGAACCAAGCCAAACACATCACAAGATGCACACGAAAGAAACACTCATAAGAGTTCACAACATTGACATTTAGTCACATCACAAGCTTGCAGCCATTCATAATTAATCCAAAACACATAAAAAGAATGTTCCAAAATACCCATTTAATACTTAGTTAAATTCCACAACACATATGTTCACAAAGGAACCAACTCTACTACTTTGGTGTTCCACAACAATCATCTAAGTACTCTAGGACATTGCCTAAGACCTAGACCAATATTGGACTTTTAATCAATTAAAATTGCACAATTAAACCTTTCAGATGGGACTGTGCGGCCGCCCAAAGAGCCCTGATCCAAAACAAAATCTTCCAGACAAGTGTGCGGCCACACGCCCTATTTGGGCGGCCGCCCGCACCCCTCGACAGGCAAAAACTTGAATAAATTATACTCCCTTCGTTTCACCGTCTCACAAGTATAATTTTTCTAATATACTAATATACCCATTTTGGGATACTTTCATTCCTTTCCCCGTCCCACAAATAATAGTATAATTTTATAATATACTTATTTAACATTTAACTCAAGTTAATATTTTACCCTTCCACGAGTAGGAGTATAACTTTTTTTACTAACTAACACTCCAGGAGTATTCTAACATACTCAAAATATTCTTTCAAGCTCATTCATCATAAACCCAATACATGTTAATACTCCCTTTGTCCCAAAATTACAAGTATCACAAATAAAATCTTTTCACAATAATTTCACCACATATCACACATATAGCAAATATATGACTATTTTACTATTTAAGGGGAATTAGTAACTTACCTATTTTCTGGAAAAGTATCAAGAAAAATAGATTTGATCGGTTATAAATGATCTACTCAACCCCTGAACATTTATATATATTTAGATTTTAAAACGGAGTAGTAAATAAAAAGAAAGAAAATCAAATTAAAAGAAGCTTTACATTTTCTTCCATGGATGAACACAGAGGGAGTAAAATTTTATTGTGTGTGTGTGTGAGTATAATCTACGCAGAGAGAGAGAGAAGTGATAAGCATAAGTTATAAAGAGATTTTTGCCCCATTTTTATACTTGGGTCACTCAAGTTTCATTTTGAACAATTAAACCCCAGAACTTATATTTCCAATAAGGACCCTATAGTTTCAACTTAATCTTTTAACTCCTTTAACCATTATTACTATTAACCAAATAAATAACACAATTAAGCAAATAATGTAAGCAAGTCATAAAATATGATGCAACACATAAAATGCACACATAAGTTCAAATTAAAATTCTCAAAAATATAAAATAAATAGGGACGGGTTTTGGGGTCGTTACAATCACTCCCCCTTAAAGAAAATTCATCCCGAATTTTTGGATAACTTACCAAAAGTGTCAAATAACCAAGGGTATTTCCTCTTAATCTTCTCCCGAAGCTCCCAAGTAGATTCTTTCACATTATAATTTCTCTATACCATTCTAACAAGCGTAATACTCTTGTTTCTCAACTCTTGGACCTTAGAATCAATCACCTGAACTGGATGATCTTCATAGGACATACTTGATTCAATATCCTCGGGAACCTCGGACGAGACATGAGAAGAAACATAAACAGTTTTGCGTAACATCGACCCATGGAACACATTATAAACATTGTCAAAAGAATGAAGTAACACAAGATGATAAGCCCAATCTCCAACTCTTCCCAAAGTCTCAAAAGAACTGATATATTAAGAAAAATCCACGAGAAGTAAAGGTATATCCCACGAATTCTAAGAATCAACTGAACAAGTTCTCAACATGTCCTCAAGAATCTGAATGGTTCTTCCTAACTGACCATCTGTTTGAGGATGAAAAGTCGTTCTAAATCTCAATTCTGAATTCAAAGCCTTCTGAATTGATTACTAAAATCAAGATGTAAATAAGGAACCCATATTTAATACCATGCTCGGATGCATCCCATGAAATCGAACTATCTTCTGAACAATTAAGTAACAACTGAAATTAACATTTATACCCTCAAAAATAGGTAAGGTGAGAAAACTTGGTAACCAATTCGCTATCAATCAACATCATTCTCATCTATTCAGTGTAGCTCTTTCAATGAAACCTCTCGCAATAGATTCATATCCACTCAGAAATCTCAAATGCTTGTCACAAACCAACTGATCACTGATATTTTACTTTCAGATTATTCGTAACTCAAGGACTTAGTTGAATGCTTAGAATTTCTCATGTCAACAAATCAAATGTAACTCTTCAAATTTATCTCAATACGCTACATTTACTTGGATTCATAATTAAATTGGTCTTGTATATCTCTTCAAGTATCTGTATTTGAATTCCGTTATGCATGTTGGTTCCACTAAGTGTTGACTACATACTCTGCTACAAAAGTTAAAGTTCCATCACTAGCAACGAACAAAATCGTGTTGTCTATCATCATTCATTCCACTAGTAATTTTCTATAGTTGAAATCATTCAATAGAGTAGAAACTTAAAGCTTCCACCATCGCAAAATCACACCATGTCTTAACTCACAAAGACTCCAAAATGTTAATTCCTCTAACATTCCCCATTTAGTTTTATCAAACATGAACTATAAGTCAATGTATCCTCTAACACATTACCTTTCCCGGATGATATAACATGGTACTCTACCTGCATTATCTCATGAATAACTCTCTTTGAAAAAAATCAATACTTCAACTCTCATGGTTGGTAAACACTTCAAATATAGCTCCATCAAAGTCATTCACTAATGCCATGGATGTATAATCGCAATAAATCTCAAATTATGGGTAGGGAAATTTTGTTCATAAGGAATCAATCTTCTCAAAGCACACATTGTTACCGTACAATTCTGAAGCGATGAACATCTCAATCACTTTTTAAGGCATCACCATGAATAATGAATTTATTGAATCCACTATAATGGTAAAACTCGACATATCCACTAGAAAATAGTAACACTGATCATATCCTCTAGATAACTGTAATACTAGTCAAATCCATTAAGCAATATCAATACTGAAGTTGTCATCAACTCTCGTTTCAACAATTAAAAACTCGTTTCACTCTTACCAATCCATCGAGAAAGTGTATTTTTCTGTGTCATATAGTTAACGGTGTAGCTACCTTAGAAATCCATCAATAAATCTCTAACCATATGCCAACAAGTTACATACCTCTGCTACTAAAGTAGGATTTTTCCCATTACTGTTGCTTCCATCTTTAAAGAATCAATAGCCATGCCTGAATTGAAACTTCCTCAAAATAATATATCCTCTAACAAGAAGACATAAAGCCTTGATTTTACAACTGATACATCCCACGTAGATATACTAAACGTAATGAATCCCTTGTCAAGAAATATCTCAAGTTGAATCTTCTACTCCTTTAACTCAACCGATGTTAAGGGTATATTGCACTAGATATCAACACTATAGCATTACCGTAACAACTCAAAATAACTCAAGGTTTTCATCAATCATGTACTAATCAATAGAAGATATATCTGAGATCCCGCAAAGGAAGAGTGCATCCTCTAGTTTAGCTATAGGCACTCTGCTGCCAACCTCATAAACCAAATACCAGGCATAACCTTGTGATAAAAAAAAATCAGACTTTAATGCATAAATAGCATGAATGCTAAACACATATATCTACCATGCTTAATTAAAGCACACTAGCATATAAAACTCCACCACAATAATATCAAAATCTTGTTATGGAAAAATAACTAAACCAGCAAGTAAAACATGCTCACAATTTTGCACATCACAAGTGCGCAACACTCTATCAATCACCACACACTCCCCCTTAGGATAGACACCTCAAACACATAAGGTAGAGACTCAGGAGACACATGCATTCGAGAAGCAAAATGCACAAACACACAAGAATGCGAAGAGCCAGGGTCTATAAGTGTATGTGCTCTCAAACTAGACACGGAAATTATACCTCCAATCACATTAGAATGATCTGAAATTTGTTGTTGATTGATGGTAGAAACACGATCCTGCACCTTAACCTTCCCTGAAGCATCCCTCTTTTGGCCCTGAGAAGACCCAACTGCACTTCCTGATGCCTGTACCCTACATCTAGGGCAATCCTTCTGAAAATAACCCAACTGACCACATCTCATACATTTGCCTTGTTTCTTCCAACATTTCTCCTCAGAATGTCATGTCTTTCGACAATAGCTACATACTCGTTTACCTTGAGTTCTTCTATTATGTGGCCCTTGAAAAGATTCCCTAGCTTGCGAAAATGTCCCTTCGTATTCTCTACTATCTTCACGCTGGGTTGTGGTTTTAACTGTCTCCTTGTTTTGTCACATCTGAGGCTTCAACCTTGCTTTTTATGCTCAACTATATCGTCAATTGTTTTCATGACAGTTTCAAACATACCTTGGGAACATGTTCGAACCTCTTCTCTAGCATTACCCGACCTGAAGGCCTGACTGATTTCCTTTTGTTCCAACCATTTTTCAATAAGTACCTGCATAAGACACTCAACGTTACTCACCCTATACACAACTACCCTCCTAGGTCATTTAGTCATTCTAGACCATCTACAACCTAGCTCTGATACCAACTTTCGCGCCCCAGACCTGTGGTCCAATTTGGCCTCACGCTCAGGACACGATCGAAAGACGTCATAAAACATTTAAAGAAAATTTTTCTAATATACTAATATACCCATTTTGGGATACTTTCATTCCTTTCCCCGTCCCACAAATAATAGTATAATTTTATAATATACTTATTTAACATTTAACTCAAGTTAATATTTTACCCTCCCACGAGTAGGAGTATAACTTTTTTTACTAACTAACACTCCAGGAGTATTCTAACATACTTAAAATATTCTTTCAAGCTCATTCATCACAAACCCAATACATGTTAATACTCCCTTTGTCCCAAAATTACAAGTATCACAAATAATTTATTTTTCACAATAATTTCACCACATATCACACATATAGCAAATATATGACCATTTTACTATTTAAGGGGAATTAGTAACTTACCTATTTTCCGGAAAAGTATCAAGAAAAATAGATTTGATCGGTTATAAATGATATACTCAACGCTCTGAACATTTATATATATTTAGATTTTAAAACGGAGTAGTAAATAAAAAGAAAGAAAATCAAATTAAAAGAAGCTTTACCTTTTCTTCCATGGATGAACACAGAGGGAGTAAAATTTTTGTGTGTGTGTATGTGAGTATAATCTACGCTGAGAGAGAGAGAGAAGTGATTTTATAAAGAGATTTTTGCCCCATTTTTATACTTGGGTCACTCAAGTTTCATTTTGAACAATTAAACCCCTGAACTTATATTTTCAATAAGGACCCTATAGTTTCAACTTAATCTTTTAACTCCTTTAACCATTATTACTATTAACCAAATAAATAACACAATTAAGCAAATAATGTAAGCAAGTCATAAAATATGATGCAACACATAAAATGCACACATAAGTTCAAATTAAAATTCTCAAAAATATAAAATAAATAGGGACGGGTTTTGGGGTCGTTACAATAATAGTAGTATACGATTATAGTAACTGATGAGCTCTGGCCATTCGAACTGGCCGCAAGATCGCTCAGCCAAGGTAGACCGTAAAAGATTGAATAATCCTTCATAAAGGACTGAACAGACTAAGACCAAGACACTTCTCATCGATAACATGCTCCCTTACTTTGCAGTGTTCTTTCTTGAGAAGCTAACCAGATCACAACACATGTTTTTTCAAGGACAAATGTAGTTAATTCTAGAATAACATCAGTTTATAATAAAATATTACATAGATCTCAAGAGTTATTCATATATACATACATACATAGAGTTATATATATATATGTGTGTGTGTGTGTGTGTGTCAGTTTATAATTCTTCCTTTCCTTTTTGCCTTATCCTAAGTAGTTTAAGGTTTTTAGTGTTTTGGACAATCTTGTCCTCATAAAAGTACATTTAATTACAAAAAAATAAAAAAAAAATCATCCACTTAATTTATGAATAATATTTTAGATAATTATATCCTTAACTCCCTACTTTGTTGGCCAGTTTTACATTTGTTTTTCATGGGTATCTTAATAAATAACCATGTAAAATCAAATTTAAAATCTTAAGCCGGGATGAAGTACACATTTATAATCGTTCAATTTTTCTCTTGAGAAAATGGATGAATTTTTTAATTTAAGAAATTGTGTGAAAATTTGGCCACCACAATAAGTTAAAAGCAAATTTTTACTCATTAATTTACAAAAAATTAATAAATATTTTTTTTATGAAAGGGATAAATAAAAGAGTCGAGATCTCCTGTACCACTTTTGTGTACCATTTTATGTACCACTTCTAATCTAACCGTTCACATGTTTGCATAATATTACAATAATACCACTCTTAACAATTGTAAGCCATTAGATCACTTGTGGCACATGAAGTGGCACACAAAGTGATACAGGGGATTTGGACTCTAAATAAAACGACGAATCGGGAGAGAAATTCACTCGCCTATGACCTTAGACACTCACTCGGGAAGCTCAAGAATTTGTGTGTGTGAGCAGCAAGTGAAAGCTCTTGAATATTTTTGTGAAAAAACTGTCTCTTATTACCGCGGTTGACGCGACATGATACGAAAATTCGATGGACAGTACGTTTCTTGGTTTCATCTAGGTGAAGCCATCATTGCATACATCAGCTCTTTTTCCCTTCATCTTTTCACATTTTTTATTTTTACTTCAGCCCCTCATCTTCCATTATATCCTTAATTTCTTTTGTTTTTAAAGTAAACTAATTAATTTTATTAATTTGTTTTTTTCCTTAGTATCCTATAATTATGCGTACAAATTTCTTTTTCCATTGTCCCATTGTCCATCGATAAGCTAAACTTTCTAAAATGACAAAAAAAAAAAAACTATTCCTTCCGCTCATTCTCTACTACTTTACTTTTATATTCACAACGCCAATGAACATACTATTCTTTACTCCACTTTTACTCTCTAACTTTACTTTTCTCACTCACAAAAACTACTCACTACTATTCTTTCCTTAATTCTCATGCATAACCCATTTTATGAATTTGGAACCGCTCCATCCAATGGTGAAGATTGGAGCCAAATCATTTTACCTACAGCCAATAGTTGAGATGATGCCGAGCTCGGTGGGGCCCACAAAAAATTGAAATCATCTTGACCGCCTCCTTGATTTGTGTGTATACGTGGCCTTGATCCAAGCCGTTGGGTGAAGAGGTGGAGCTAACTCGGTGGAGCGGTTCCAAATCCCCATTTTATCCATATAATTATAAAACAAGAGAGTAAAAATGAAAGTAGCTCGCTACAAATTTGACCAAAAATTACGGTGACACAGTGGGACAGAATCTCTATTGGCCATACCAGTCTCCAACTCAAATTTGCGCCCGCTCAGCTTTGCCCGTTTTTGAATACACTGTTGTACTCGTCTCAACAAATCAAACTACATAGGTTATGATATGATTTTAAATTATTTTGTGAAATCTGAAAGTTTAGATAGCTAGGACAGTCTAACAATACAGAGACTTGGTGTGAATCTTAGTGTGAAGACACAGAAGATTACACCACAACACACACAACGGAATAAGTAAATGAAACGCATGGAATTAACACTATCTTCAGCAATGTGCTGAAGACAATAAAACTTCTCTTATTAAAATACTTTGTAACCAATTACAGAAAGATTACTAAGGGAATTACTTAAAGACTAAACACTCAAGAATACAAGAACTAACAAGACTTGTATATTCAACTAAAACTCACTAAGCACAATTGCACTATTAATAGAACTCTCAATTCTAATGTCTCAGAATGCGTAAAAACTTCCTACACCAGTCCTTTGTATTTATACACGATAAGAATTTGGTGTGATTAGCTCTTTGAGGTTTCCATATATCTCCAAAGATCTTGAGATAATCTTTGTCAATATTTTTCCATTACCCATTCCTTAGTTGAGCCAATCTAATCCTTGTTGAGATCCCTACACAATTAAAAGATATACACAACACTACAACAACTAATAAATAGGTTAGTGAATAAAAATAAGAAAGTAACAAATCCTAACTTAACAATAAACCTAATTAAAAATGTGTGAATCATTTCACACTTTCAATCCCCCCTTAATTTGTTGCTTTCTGGTCAGAAACCTCAAACCTAAAAACAGGAGTCAGACATAACAACGAGTTCACAAAAATAACATAACCAAACAGTTCACAACCCAAACCAATTCACCAATCCAAAAACAAACAGAAACACAGGTGTAAGGATCCCCCTCGGGGCGAAACAAGTTCGTTCGAAGAGAAATGTCAAACACGACACTTTATGTTCAATTAAAACAGAGTCGCCATGTTAGTTTAATTTTACACCCAAACTTAACGAAAAAAAAAGTTAGAGAAAAAGGATTTGGAGGTCACGTTACATCTTGGGAAGAACATAGTTGGGGTTCACCCAAGATGCCTCGGAAAACTGAGTCTCCATAAATTCGTTGACCAAAAATGTGCAAGTGTGTGTGTGTTTTGAAAACGGGAGAAACCGACTTGTTTTGGAAAGTGATTTTGGGAATGAGATGTAGTCATGTTAATGCCCTTTGTTTTTCTTTTTGATAGTTTAAAGAGACAAAAATATAATGTTCATCCAAGTAAAATAAGGTATTCTTGAGGACGGACTTTAATTAATTATGGAAAGGATTAACAAAGTCAAGAGGGACGACTTGATCATCCTATGCACCAAATTCACACCAAGATAAGAGCCAAGGCCATGAATTGAACAATCATTGGAGAAATAATACCTTTACTTGGATGAGACCACATCTTGAATGAATGAAGATGATTAACTTTATCATCCAAGTAAGGTAGTCATCACAAGATTTTAAAATAAAAAGCTTTTCTTGGACAAATCATTACTTGGATGAATAAAGATTGTGGCTTTATCATCCAAGTAAGATAAACAAGAAAAGACTTGAAATAAAGACTTTAAATGGGAAGTAAACATTAAAGATTAAGACTTTAAATGTAACAAATCTCATCTCCATTTAGCTCATCATTTTAATACACCATTGAAGTGCAAGATGAAGCTTCTAAGATCATGTGGGTATTTGGATCCAAGTTATATAAGACTACATGAATAAATAAAGACTTGTAAATGTAAATGACATAAATTAAGAGCGAAAAACTAGTTTTTGTTGGGTATGATTCAAGTTCTAAGGGCTACAAGCTCTATAATCCAAGCAAGGACAAGGTTGTCATTAGTGGAGATGTTGAGTTTGATGAAGATGCAATATGGGACTGGGACACTTCCAGTCATGAAGACTTTGCTTTCTTTCCTTTTTATGACTATAATGATGATGTCCAAGAAAGTGAGATTAATGAACAGCCGTTGTCTTCCTCGTCAAATGAGAATCCATCTCCATCATCACCGGAGGAAAGTTCAAGTGAAGGACCACAAGGAACCCGAAATCTTCGAGAATTGTATGAGGTAACTGATGAACAGCCCCTAAGACTAGAAGATTTGACATTTTTTTGTCTACTTGCTGATTGTGAATCTCTAGACTTTGAGGTAGCAATAAGAGACAAGAAATGGAAAAATGCCATGGATGAAGAAATTGCAGCAATAGAGAAAAACAATACATGGGAGCTTGTATCACTTCCAAAGGGGCACAAAGCAATTGCAGTCAAGTGGGTGTTCAAGGAAAAGAAGAATTCTAAAGGAGAAGTGGAGAGATACAAAGCAAGAGTAGTAAAAGGTTATTTTCAGCGTTCCGGCATTGACTATGATGAAGTTTTCGCTCCTGTTGCTCGCTTAGAGACTATCAGACTGATCATTTCATTAGCTGCTCAAAATGGGTGGAAGATCCATCAAATGGATGTAAAATCAGCATTTTTGAATGGTTATTTAGATGAAGAAGTTTATGTCCAACAACCTTTTGGTTATGTTGTGCCAGGGAAGGAGGATAAGGTGCTGAAATTGCGTAAGGCCTTGTATGGTTTGAAGCAAGCACCGCGAGCCTGGAATAGCAGAATTGATAAGTACTTTCAAGAGAATGGTTTCAAGAAATGTCCTTATGAACATGCTTTGTATGTTAAGGTAAATGAGAAAGGTGGCATGCTCATTGTGTGCTTATATGTTGACGATTTAATCTTCACGGGAAATAATCCTAGCATGTTTAAAGATTTCAAGAAGATTATGGCTCGAGAATTTGAGATGACTGACATTGGCCTAATGTCTTACTACTTGGGCATCGAAGTGAGGCAAAAGGAGGATGGGATTTTTATTTCTCAAGAGGCTATGCCAAAGAAGTTTTGAAGAAATTTAATATGGACAAATGCATGCCTGTAGCTACTCCTGTTGACTGTGGAGAGATGCTGTCCAGATTTGAAGATGGAGAAAAAGTCGACCCGGCTATGTTCAAAAGCCTTGTTGGAAGCTTGAGGTACTTGACATGTACAAGACCGGACATTCTGTTTGGAGTAGGAATTGTTAGCCGTTTTATGAAAAATCCTACTGTTCATCACATGAAAGCTGCGAAAAGATTGCTCCGCTATGTCAAAGGTACAATTGCTTTTGGTATATTATATTCATCTTCTAATGATCCTAGGCTTGTGAGTTACTGTGACAGCGATTGGGGAGGAGATGTTGATGACAGAAAAAGCACTACTGGATTTGTTTTCTTCATGGGAAATGCAGCCTTCACATGGTCATCGAAAAAACAACCAATTGTGAGACTTTCATCGTGCGAGGCAGAGTATGTTGCTGCAACATCTTGTGTTTGTCAAGCAATTTGTCTCAAAAACTTGCTGAAAGTGCTTCAAATCTCTGAGGACCACCCGACCAGTATATTCATTGACAACACGTCGGCGATAGCTTTGGCAAAGAATCCCGTATTTCATGACCGAGTCATAGATGGACCGCCAGTTCATAGTTTTTTAATGGTTGGAGGACCATGACCAAGATAAGACTGAATATTGAGGTTGAGAGGGAGAGGCTTGAGAGAGCCGGCACACTGGCGTTGGGAGAAGAAGTTGATGACAGGTTGGCATTGGTTAATGAATCTTCCATGGCTCCGTAGAGCGACTGATACCATATATGACTTAAGAGATCTCAGAATAAAGAGAAGAGAAAAGGAGAAGACGGCTTAGACAGAAGAAGACTTAGGAAGAAAAAATAATTTCCGAGATAATGGTTTATTTTTTACAAATGTGTATAAATAGAGATGTTAGAAAAAGAGTCCTACTTTATACAAGGTAATGATATATTCAAATATATACTCTAGCTTAATCTAAAGGATTTAATATAAATCTTTTATAACAAAATATTCCTACAATCAATCCTAAGATAGTCACGACTAATGTACCGGGATATCGTTGTGGTTTACATCCTGAAAGTCAAACTGGCATTAAGTCTGAAAATATGTAAGAGTTGGTTTTGGGGGAAACTAGTTTCCCCCTAATGTTAAAAAAAGACTGGTTTTGGTATAGGATAAACCGGTTTATATATAAATCACGGTTCAGGAGTATAGGGTAAAATATGCGATCTTTTCGGCTGAGTTTTCCCAGCTTCCGCCGTCTCTCTCTCTCTCTCTCTCTCTCTCTCTCTCTCTCTCTCTCTCTCCGTCGCCATTGCAGACGAAAGGAGCTTCAAAAAAAACGATTAAAAAGGTATGAATCCTTAAGAGTTTGTTCACCAGTTATCGCATTTTTTCTGTTTGAAATTGATATTCAAATGAGCTAATTGATCTTATTGAAATTGATTTTCTCCTTATAGAAGATGAAGATGAAGATGGATATGGAGATAGTAGATCACAGATGTTATTGAATCAGAGGAGAGTGATATTGAAAAAGATAATGAAGATCAATTGGAAGAGATGTATATCTTTATTTGGCTCAAAAACACCAAATCTACACTTAATTTGAATCATGTGGTCGTTTGCTGCTCAAATTGAAATATAGATGTTCAAACTGTTGAAATTGAAATATAATTGATTTGGTGTAACTTGTTGTTTTAGTATAGTAACTTGGTGTTTTGGTGTTGTGACTTGATGTTTTAGTATAGTAACTTGTATTGTTTTAGTATTGTAATTTGGTGTTTTAGTATTTTAACTTTATGTTTTAGTACAATAACTTGGTGTTTTATTAGTGCAGTCTGATAATAATCAAGTTATGCTGTATCAGATATATACTTGATATTTTAGTAGTGTAACTTGGTGTTTTAACATACAAACTTGATATTATAAAAACCATGCAATTTCTATTGAAATAAGCATTTTGAACATCAACTGATAATATAACTTGGTGTTTTAGTATAGTAACTTTATGTTTTAGTACAGTAACTTGGTGTTTTATTAGTGCAGCCTGGTGGTTAATCAAGTTTTGTTGTATCAGATTTACACTTGGTGTTTTAGTAGTGTAATTTCGTGTTTTAACAGACAAACTTGGTATTATAATAACCATGCAATTTCTTTTGAAACAAGCACTTTGAACATGAGTTTATAATACAACTTAATACACATGTTTAAAAAACAACAAGTTAATAACTTAAAATAATAAGTTTGGACTTAAAAAATAATAAGTTTGTATTTCAAAACAAAACGTTACAATTTCACTGATTAACACACTTTCTAGACCTAGTTTGTCTAACATATATGTTGCAGTCGAACTACCAGCTTTCTTCCTCTTCTTTTTCTCGTTGTCTTTGCTCCCAACAATCTTGTCAATGTGATCATGTTTGATTCCCGGAAAGTCTTCAACTTTATTCAACAAAGACTCATTTTGCTTGTTCAAATCACTGAGTACCAAATACCAAACTCAAAATGCCTAATCAAGCATCACAAAAACTGAACAAAAAAGGCTTGAAATCAACACAGTAATCGAACAAAATAGAGTGAGAATCAAGCGAAAAAACTTGAAATCAATACATACCTCCATCACACCCTGGCTTCACTACGCTTTTCCTCGTTATTTTGCTTTAAATCAAACGGTAGTTTGCGTCAAATAGAGTGAAATTAACGAACGACGCAATGAGAATCAAACAAATTTTACTTCAAAATGTAAAAAACGAACAAAAGATTAGAAGGTTAAAGGTAGCCTTCACCAGTTTTAGAGAGAGAGAACGGCGCTGTGTGTTTTTGAGAGAGTGAAGGTTTGCGATTAGGTTTACCAATTTAGTAAACCGGGACAAAACGTGGGTTTCAATACCGGTCCGCTATGCCGCTATGTGTGTGTCGGTTTCCCCTTACCAAAACCGGTCTTTTTTTAACATTAGGGGGAAACTAGTTTCCCCCAAAATTTTGTGAATATGTAATACCTTTAGGGTACAACTTTGAAAATGATTTTAATGAAGACTCGTATGGAATGCAAAAAAAAAAAAAGCCTAATAATGCAACTTTGTTACAATTTCTTATAACAATTTGACTATAATAATCAAATAATTTCAACTCAAATTCATTTTCCCTTACAGCAAGGTATACTCCCTCCCTCCGCCCCATTTCAAGTTTCACCATTTTGGTGAGATATAAGAATTAAGAAAAGTGATGAGTGGAACATGGGTTGATGGAGGGAAGAAGTGAGTGGATATGACAAGTGGGACCCATAATTTAAATGTGTGAGGGGAAAAGTTAGTGTGTATGACAAGTGGGGACCACAATTTATGTATGTGAGAGGAAAAAGTGAGTGGGGATGGCAAATCGGCTTAAATTTATACTTACCAATTTTAGGAAAGGTGAAGCAATCAACGGGACATCCATTTGGGTAATAAGTGAAGCTTCAAATGGGAAGGAGGGAGTAGTATATATAAGTATGTTCGTCTTGCTCATCTAATTAGATAACCATAATTGTTTGGCATTCATTCAGTTTTTGGTTATAGTCCGTTCTTTTGTTGTGCCTATAATCGATTCAACTTACGATCATTATCTCTTTTGTTTAGGTACTTCAATCGAATACTCGAACAGTTTCTTGTATGTATAACTTTATCACCAAATTGTACAAAAAATTATGTCGCTTAAAACGAAATTTGGACATTTGTTTGTTTAGGGACAGAGGGAGTAGATCGATGCTGAACATAATTTCATGCCACAATAATTACACGTTAATCTAATTATCTTAATAAAAATCTTTAACACCAAATTTGAACATTTGACACATTATCAATAAGAAGTTTGACTCCTCTCTCGAGACTAGGTTTCTGTAATGGAAGGAACAACAACTACATAAATCATCAAAGCTTCTACAAAGTCCAATTGCAAAAGGAACGTCTCCATTCCACAAGTCCCTCTATTCTTCCGCAGAATTTGTTTGGTACCCTTGACCTCTTTGTGGTCATAAAATGCCAGAAAAATCCCGACTGAAGGACATAAGAGGGAGAAGTCAAAAGCGTCGAATTGTTGTCTACACTAAGCTCAAATCTCCACCATGCCACATCATTGAATCACGTTTGCCAGTGAAGGATGGGGGGCATAAAGGTCTTTTCACATTCAATACTCATATTTGCTTGAGTTTTCTGACAAGAGCATACATTACAACACGTGGGCTGCGATGCTCTGGATGCCATCCATCCTGATCAACACGGGCAACAATGAATTCCTGCATTGCAGCTTCTAAGAAGTATTCGAGAACAGCATCTGCCAAAGAACAAAGAGTTGAGAAGTCCAATCAGTATAATATTACTACCTCCGTCCCAAAACAAATGTCCAAAAATTGCTCTTGATCAAGAGTTGTTTCGGATTTTCATTTTGGAACGGAGTGAGTAGTACACTATGAAAGTGGCAACTGTAACTTATTACCATTTCGAAGTTCTCCCGCCAAAATGACTGTTGTTTGACTCCCACTAAGTTCTAGTAGTGTGTCTAATAAATCAATCACTGCTCCTTCACTGTAGATCACATCTGAGCCGAGCACTGCATAGTTTTACAAAAAGTTCCATAAATTATGAGATGAAGCCCTGAAATATAATCTGATTTTTCAGTGGACCAAGAGAATTTAAATGCATTGAATCAACTTATTGTGTTGCATAAGTAGATTCTTGCTCTGTATCGATTTCAATTCCCAATCTGGTCAATCCCCATAATATTATTTCTGCTAAAGAAATCTCACTCCTATAGTATACCTAATATGCTAATAATGGATGTAATACCAATGCCTAGCCGTACTGGAGCAGAGTCACAGAATTCGCCCAGAACGGGGTCGAATTCCGAATTCATTCGATCGAATCGAATCGGAATTCGATTCCGAATCAAAACGCCCAAATTCGCGACTGAGTTCGCCGGAGACGCCGTATTGCCGTCGGACATGGCCGGAAACCTAGTTTCCTCAAAAGACGTACGTACGGCCATAGTTGACAAAAAGCGAGAAGGAAATACCGTGAAATTGTCGACGACGAGAAAACCAATTTGCGAATTGTGAATTGCGACTTGTCTGCCTGCGGCGAAGTGCGAACAGCGACATCGGCTCTTCAATTTCTGTTGACATCGGCTCTAAGTCTTCAATTTCTGCGACATCGTCTCTTCGATTTCGATATCGGCTCTTCAATTTCTGCGTTATTCTGGTGCGTCTGTCTCGTCTCTGTCTTTTTTTTTTAAGCTCTCGTCTCTGTAGTCTCTCTCTTAGCGTTTTTTTTTTTTTTTTTTTTAATAGTTTGTTGATAAATTTGTTGGTTTTTTTCTTTTACTTTCAATCAACTTACAGCTTTGTATTTTCTGAAAATTTGATGCTATCTATTCTTACTACTTTGTTTAATTTAATATAGTTCTTTGATTTCTTAGAAGTCAACAAGTCAACATCTTTATTTAATTTTTTTTTCAGCAATAATATTATTTTTTACTCTTGTTATTTTGAAGACAGAGCAACAATATGCACCATTAGTTTATTTTTTATTTTTTTTTGAAAAATAAGCCTTCATTAAATATTTTGTTTTAAAGATTTTTAGTGCTTCTTAATGTTTAAATTTATTTTTGATCTCAAAAAAAAATACTTGCGATATTTATTAATTTTTTTTTTTACTATTTTTACTCCTTGCTCGCCTTTCGCCCGCCTCGCCTCTCGCCCCTCTTCAGGTACGTATCGCCCGCCTTCCGCCTTTAACAACTATGCGTACGGCACTCTAACCTCGGACACGACAGAGAAGGAAGGAACACGGCAGAGAAGGAAGAATTTAGATAGTGATTTCGTTGTGGAAGGTGAAGTTGGAGCTAGAGAAGATGAGTCCAGTCAACCTACATCTTCATCTAAAAGGCCTAGAGTAGAGCAAGTGCAAGTGTACTCTATTATGAATCGAATTCTTAAAGAAAATACCTAAGCGAATCGCATTCACTCGGGGGTAGCGAATTCCGTATGCGAATTCGTATCGCGAATCGGACCGCGTGCCGAATTATGTGGCGCTGTACTGGAGTATTCTTTATCGGTAGGCATTCACTTGTAAAAAACATCCCCACTAGAATGTTTCTAAATAAGCAGAGAGGAAGGTTGTGTAACTTGTATAATAAGCTGCAACAAGCTACGTTACCTAGATAATTCATTTTTCCCTAAAACACCTATGACAACATGATACATGGCTGTGAGCATGGGTACGGATGTGCCCGTCTCACAATAAACTGTACATGTCATGAGCTACTCTCCTCTCAACTTGCCGTATGGCGGGGACCCTCAGCTGCACATATTTGGTCTTTTCGAAGTTTATATGATGTAGATTGCTAAACATGTTCGAATTTGAGAAAATTCTCATGGCTTCAGGCCTGAGAGAAACTTTGCATTTTTCAGCAATAAAATCCTTTCTTTTTCAGCAATAGTCATTTCTCTCCTCTTTGAGCAATTATCTCATAAGGGCTTGTAGAGGCCTATAAATCATAGATAAAGCAAGAAGTAGAGCGCATTGGCTCTTAATGTTGGCTATGTTTTTTCCCTTTGCATCTTAGTTTGCAGCCTCAGGTATACTTATCATATAAAAATGTATTAGTAATATTCTAAGAACGGGATACCGAATGCTTTAAAAGCTTCTTGTTTCTAAGTTTCCAACTACATACACTGGATCGTTTGATAAAAAAACTACATACACCGGAAGTTGGTCTCTTCTTCCCACTATTTTCATTTATCTGCATTTCTGTTAAAAGCCCATTACAGAAAAGAGTCTGCACCAACAAAAGTTACTGTGATATGCACTGGTTATAGTCCTAAACATGGAATATAGGGAACAAATGGTTCACTAGTGAGTAAGTTACTGTTTATAAAATAACTTTAGCAATGGCTTGCACGCCTTAAAAAGATCTGGTGATCACTCAGATGCCTGGAATAAACCAAGAAAAGCAAGCAATCTAAAAGTGTTAAATTAATACGGTACGACATTGGACTCAAGACTGTGGCACTCTTACCGTAGTCCGGCAAAGGTTCAATCATTTCTGAATCAGGATCATCTCCCCAAGTGAGCTCACTTACTGTTGCTGAACCACGCACATCACCATATAAATTAGCTTCGACATTCTTTTTCAATAACTTCAGTCTATCTTGCATATCCGTTAAAATAACTTGAGCACCTAAAAGAGCTGCAATGCAGCTGAAACCATAACATAAGGAAAAAAAAAACTCCAAGAGACCTTCTCAAACATTGAACAAATAATTGCAAGTCACATTATGCATGTAAATTTTTTTTCAGACTAATCATTGTGAGTCATACAAATAAGAGGACCAATAGTGTTTTGTTATGAATAATCTCAGATATAATGGTAAAAATATGCTCTTAACAATTAACTTCCAAAAAATTTCATTTCCAACGAATAATCCACCTAACAAACTAAGATGAGGAGACTATCCAAACAAACAGTAATCAAAAGAAAAGGAAAGGAAAAGAAGAGATAATAAGTATTATTACCCAACTAATCCACAGCCTGAGCCTAGTTCAACAACCTTCTTGCCTTGAAGATTGATTGTTCCTGATTCAACAGCATGCTCTAGGAACTTCCCGAGAACAACTCCACTGTCCCACATCACTGCTCCAGTTACTCCCGGTGTGCTCTACGGGTAATGGTAAATTAAGTATTAGCGATAACAAAACCAGATTAAGCATTTCCCTGTATTCTTTAATTGGAGCCCAAATGTTTTTATGCTATGCGTGCAGATTAAGGCTAGTCTATTCCCCCGAAACCACCTCCACCACTTTAATAATGATATTGGCAAGGCAATTCATTTTGCTTTAGTGGACGATCATCTTTTTCAAAATTGGTGTGGCACTGAACCGATAATAATTTATCTCAACTAGAAAAATATAACCCACTTAAGCAGCTAATCTCATCCTAAAGGCATAACAAAAATGCTGCACTACACAAGCATACCATCTATTAGAAGTTGGCAGAGCATTAAAGTTCCAAATGAATGTCCATGAAACATTTTAGGCTGACGTGCTCAAATTGTTGCTTTACTTATTAATCATCTTCCACCTTCTATGATGGACAAATTCCTACTCTGTTATGTCCCTTCCCAATATCTGTTTCTCCATGAATAAAAGTGTGTGCTTGTTTCATCCAGTATTTTTTGGACCCTCGGCTATTGAAATTGTGTTTTGGGGGTGATTTGTGCTTATAAGGGCTATCATATATTCCTTTTATCTAGGTTGACGTCTAGTGTTAGATGACGTTTACTTCTTAGAGCTGAGTCCTTTTTTTTTTAGGACCCCTTTTACTACTGAGTTTACCTCAAACGATGCCCACCTTACATATAGTCATTAGGTTGTCACTGGTCCCAGATCATCATCTCGTCCTCCCATTATTGAACCATACACTCGATGACCTACAGTTTTTATCATAGAATATTGAATATTGCATTTCTTTTCCTTGATAAATGTGTAAAACTGTATAATTAAGACTTTTTATAGGAAATTATCATTGAGGAGTAAATTTCAAATGTGCATAAATGTCATAATCTTTAAGGGTAAAGGGGATCAGCTAACCACTTTGGCTTAGTTGTGGCTTCACAACCACACTTGAGCATAACCATTAGCTACTTATCTAGCTTTCAGCCATGAAACAGTGTCATCATGGTTCATTTAAAAACGTATCCATTTACACTGGTTAATTTATTAAGTTCTGTAAGAGAAACCAAATCGTAGATACCATCAATCTTAATAGTAAAGAGCCCAGTAATGCTTCAAATCTTGATAGTAGGAGAAGAAACAGATTCTAGACAACTAACAAAGGGATAAGAGATGGCGAATTATCAATGAGACAAAAAGATTGAATGAATAGATGTATACTGCCTTTCTGAGGGTTGTAGGAAGGTTTTGATCATAATGAGAAGAAGAGTAAGCGTAGGAGGTAACTTTTCTGGTTGTAAGTCGACTCCTACTTATTCTATGATAAAAACTGTAGGTCATCGAGTGTATGGTTCAATAATGGGAGGACGAGATGATGATCTGGGACCAGTGACAACCTAATGACTATATGTAAGGTGGGCTATAAAAAGTCTTAATTATACAGTTTTACACATTTATCAAGGAAAAGAAATGCAATATTCAATATTCTAACTCATCGAAATAACATTCAGATACTAGTACAAAACTTTTTATCCCTAATATTGTATTAACCTCTTCTCAATATTATCATCCTGGAATAATGTAATGCTAAGGGCACATAAACAAAAGACTCTGTTGATAGTTATTGATGGGTTGTTTCATCAATTAGCAGTTGGTGAACCTACAAATTCACCATTGCTCAAGCGTGTGATATTGATTGTGCTATACAACTTCTCCTTTAGTTGAACAGACTCGTTTTCATCTTTCAATATGTTTGCTGATTCTAACCAGCACTTTGTATAAGTTGGATGTTAAAATAAGGGAATACCAACAAATGTCTCTGAACTACACCCGTCCCAAAAAGATTGTTCCGCTTTTTTGTAATCTATACTCCCTCCGTCTCACCCGATTAAGATTTTTGGGTAAAAAGTGTTAGTGAAGTAGGTGTTGTCAGTATGAAAAGTGAAGTAGAAGAGAGAAAGTGAGGTAGAGAATAATGATTGGAAAGTTGTTGTGAGTGTGAACTTGGCTCTCATTAAATAAAACACTTCCATTTTTGGGTAGTCCTAATTCGAATGGGACACCCAAAATGAAAATTCGTCCTAATTCAAGTGGGACGGACGGAGTATGTATAATTTTTCAAGAACATGATGACGCCCTAGATTTCTGGGGTCATGGAGATAGAACTCCGGTTTGATTGTCTCCTGTTCCTGATCACAACACAGACAAGAACACCGTTAAGACCAAGGCCGGGTTTGAATCCGGCTTAGGCCCTCGGGTGTGAGAGTAAGATCTCTGAGGAAAACCTAAGAAGAAAGATCAATGAAGACCTTGTGTGTGTGATTAGGGTAGAGCACGTACCTTGCCCATGGGGGCGGAAGGAAGTATTTATATGAGAAGATGAAAGAGACATGTCCAAGGTACCAACTGCCTTGGTACTTGACGGACACGTGGCAAGTCCTCACTGGATCAGTCAGGAGAGCGGTTGGGAAGGTGGCGTGATGTCAGGGAATCATGGTTCCACAACCAACCGTTATGGTGTGTCAGGTACGAATAGTTTACGTCTGTTGTACGTTTGTGTCAGCGGGGCCATGCGGACTCCGGGCAGGTGGTTGAGTGAACAACACGGGACCCTTAAAATAGCGGGAGGCAGAGTCATCCCGGTCACGGTCTTTGGGGAGATCGGATCTCTCGGGCTTGTTCGCCTACGGGCTACACCGGTTCGGTCTTCTGGACTCAGTCCGGTTTGGGCGGACTTGGTCAAACCGGTTTAGACCGGGTTTTGTCCGGTGTGAAAAGCTCGGTCTCATCAGTGGCCCCTAACTCTGAGGGTCTGCTTATTTATGAGCGGCGCGAGGAGTTATAGGTCTGGGAAAATCGTAATAAATGCGGGCACGGAATGCAAGGGGACGGGAGTCTTACGATAGTGGTTGTCGAAAGGACGGTGGGCCTCTCGTGTCAGGCTAGTGACGTAGCTACCAGTCCCTTGATGTGACCAGGGACACGCGCATTAAATGCGAACCGTCATCGGTATTCGAAAAAACTGGTTTCCGCCTCTTCATTTTCCGGGTTCGTGCCGGGTCAATCCGGGTCATGGACACAACCCGACCCATTCTGGGGGTATAAATAGCCCTCACTGGTTCATTCAAAAACTTTCGACACCCTTAATCTCCTGCTATTGCTCTCGGAAAGATCCTTGCTATCAACAACGACGACTTGATTCCTTTGTTCCCGCAACTCGATCAATTAACAGGTAGCGCTCCAAATTTTATTTTCGTCGCTTGACTTCTAACTGCTAACTTTCCGGTTCTGAGCCCTTTCTTCGTTCGCCGAGGGTAAAACCCTAAAACATTATATTTTCAAAACTTTTGAAATCACGAACAAAGTTTTCAACTTCTAACCGATTGAATCGCCCCTTTCTTAGGAATCCTGGGTCCACCTTTGATTTTGTACAGTTTTATCAAAAAACCTCCGATTTTGACCATGGATGAACTGGACCTGGGGAGAATGCTTTGCCCTGACCTTTATGGTTGTTGTCGTCGAACTGGAGGGATTTACCGATATCTGATAAATGCCTGGAAAAGGATTTCCTTTGATGCTTTTAAGACTATAGGGATAGTCTTTGACTGGGATTCCTGGATTCTACCCATGTTGTGGGAAACAGGTCCTCGGGTTCATTATGATTCAGCGAGGATGAGAGTTCTGGGGGGTGAGGAACAACTAGGGGTTTTTGTAAAAGCCGTTTTAACTCGATTCCCCGATAATGTAGATATGGCTGGGAATGCTAGGCGATTAGTGAGGCAGGGCGGAGACCGTGTATCTTCTAGTGGACCGAATCCGCACAAGAAAAAGTACTTTTCGTGACTGCTTTTCGAGACGGCAATAAAAACAATCGCATTAGGTTGGATAAGGAGATGGCTCTTGGCACTGCATTTAATGCCATCACATTATGTTAAATTTTATCTGCCTGCCAATTCTAGTACATAGGCGGGAATGTTTATGTGTGACGGCTTTTAAAAAAAGACGTGATGGATTTAGCAATCGCTTTTAAACAAAAATAAAACTTAACCAATTAAAATACATCGAAAAGTCTTTAGTCAAACAGCGACGGCCTAGCTAATCGTGAAATATGGTAAGTGAATTTAAAATATTAAAAGTAAAAATAAAAATTAGGGATCTGATAAGAAACCCTTTTCACATTCCTCGTTTCCTCTCTCTCTCTCTCTCTCTCTCTCTCTCTCTCTCTCTCTCTCTCGTTCCCTTTCCATAACTCTCCCCTCGCTCGATAAATCAAGATTGATCTCATGCCTTCATTGCCGTGCGCTAGGTATTCTTTGTGTTCGTCTTCCTCTCGTATCTCTGTCATGATTCAATCTATGTCTGCCTTCCTCTCTTGTCAATGAACAAGGGTTTTTGACACAACCAAAATTAGGGTTTGACTGCATATGCGTCGTGCTCTTCACACTGGTTTTCACTTTCTCTCTATCTCCATCTTAGCGTTTTTCTTCACTCAATAATTACAATGTTAGAGTTCTTATGTATTTATTATTATTACTCTGTTAATCGCCTAAATCAGGGCCCAAGGAAATTGGTAAGCATTCTTCTCATATATGGTCCCTTCTGCAGAAAAAGTAGCATTTTGAATCTTGTGTAGCTATTCTGTTGTTAGCTAATTGATGTTTGTATATGATTCTCTTTTTACACAGGCAAAAATATTGTAATCGACTACAGTGGGCAAAATTTTACTATTGTCAATGATGGGGCCACCATCTTAAATTCCCTCTACATTGGCAGTCCAGCCGGTAAAATTCTTGTTATATTTCTTAAGATGCTTATGTGCTTGATTTCTCTTTTGCTCTGATCTAACTTTGTCCTTCAGCAAAGTTACTCTGTCAAGGTAATTCTCCCTCTAATCTCTCTCTGGCTATATATGTATGTCCCTCTTACTATGTCGTACTCCCTCTTTCACTTGATTACAACTAGGCTGCTAATAAACCCCAAACTTTCTTTTTTGTTGTCTACCCCATGGATGTTCCTTCGGAGCACTCAGGGCTTTCTTCCTGCTATAATGGGCTCACATAAATCATGTTACTCTTGGATAGGGATAGTTATGATTCAAGAGGACTTGGTATAAACTAAATGATACTCCCTCCGTCTCAAAATGATACCCCATGGATGTTCCTTCGGAGCACTCAGGTTTTTTTTGTTGTACCTGAAAATTTATGTTTCGTTTACAAGACAATGAACTTCCGGTTAAATCTGTAAGCATCCTTATTCATTGATAGTATAAACTAAATGATACTCCCTCTGTCTCAAAATGTTGTTCCCTCTATTATTAAGGTTAGTACTAAGGAAAAGTAATAATTTTGGATTAATTTAATTATCATAATTAAAATATAAAACTTGTTATTGATACACCATTATGAATAGTGTCAATAATAAGTTTAATACTTTCAGTAGGATACTTAAATAAAACTAAATTATTGCTCAAAATTCCTTTGTACTAACATAAAAATGAGGGACCAACATTTTGGGACGGAGTATATTTTTTGGTTAATAAACACTAATACTGCTTAGTCATATGCAAGCCTGATCTAGTTTTGCTTCTCAGCTGCTTATGGGGGGGGGGGGGGGGTAATCCAGCAAGGTTAGCACATGAGCTGCTTCGGTGTCATTTTTGAGCTTTTATTTTATCCTTTTCAGTTTTAGACTAACATGTTTTTGTACAACTTGATTTACTACAGTAAAATATCGCTGCATTGTATTCATGCCGAAACCATTGTGTGCAGCTTGATTTTATTAATAATGCTTGCTTCTAAAGTTGTCGTTCTACTCTTTGGTTCGAGGGATATAATGTGATTAGCAAGTTTCCCTCTCATATGGAATGACTAATGAAATTCTCTGTAATGGCAGGGTAGCACAAACGGGAGGCTATCCAAATCATTAAGAAGGCTATAGGATCACTCAAGAATTCTTTATTGGATCGATAAAGGATGGGTTGAATGAACTTTTATAATGTGATTCAGTTATCTCGATGTGCTTTTTGTTGAAATCCTCTTATTGCATGTAGTATTTCGTTTGATGCTAGATCACTGTAATTTTCTTAAATTCGTTGCTTCTTATTGATCACACATTGTCTTTGGCACTCGCAGGTTAATGATGTAGCTGATGCTTTGATACTTCACCGTTCCTCCAGACATTTTTTTAGGAATGGAACTGTAAGAAATCACATGATCATCTAAAAGTCTATTAGAATAATACCACTCTAGCAGACCCGCTTTGTAGATTTGATTTAGATTTGTTACACACCTAGCCCTATTACTTTGTGTGTCAAGCCCAATACGAATTTTAATAGAAAAAATTGCTTAATGAAGACTTAAGTATGTTCATTCCTTTGATTTTTCAAGCTCACGATATACTCCCCCTGTCCCATAGCAATGTGCACAAATTTCTCTTTTGTGTGTCCCATTGATAAGTCACACTTTCATGAAATAGAAATTTTATATGCTTCTTTTATTATTAGGACTCACTTGTCATATTCACAACAATTATCTATTACGATTCCCTACCCCACTTTCTCTCTCATACTTTACTTTTCATACTCATAACTACTACCTACTACTATTACCCCCTTAATTCCTATGCACTTCCAGTTTTATGCACATTGTTGTGGGATGGAGAGAGTATATGTTCTGATGTATTTTCCACTCAATCCTCAACGTTTGTATGGTAATGAACAAACAATCACAAAGAAGTTAGTTTCTTTCTTATGCAAGAAAGCAGTATCAGACCTTCAATAGATTTTCAGAGTGCAAAAGACACTGAGCTCCAGCTGATTGACTACCCAATCATTACTTTGGTAAAGACGCTCTCACATTACTGAAAAGGTTTATATCCTATGACTGTAGATTCAATATTTTTGTGTACAAGCCCGCTACAATAATGTTTACAGGCTTATCTTCAAGAAAGGTTTTACATAATTTGGTACAAATCTGCTGCAATAATTTGTGCTGGGACTATGAGGATGGTAGTACTATATTTTGTAAGTTGATCCATTTCCCTTTCTATCATAAAGCTGCTATGGTCAGGTTTTACTTTTCTACTTCAATGTCGTATTTGAATTTCTAGTCTTGAGGCGTGAGCAATTATTACCTGTTCCAAGTATTCGATCAGATTATATATTATATATACATAGATGTATATGTATGTATGTGTGTATTTATTAACATATGTATATGGGCTGGAAAAAACTAGACATCTTCATCTAGAGACAAAAATTTTATAATAATCTTTTTAGACTAATTTTTTAAAGAGGCTCTGCATGTTTGTGTTTGCGTTCTTAGTTTCCCGTCAAAAATATTTTAGGCATACATTTATGTATTCTTTTGCACTTTGAAAACTGGATTAGTCTCAGAAAGTTGCTCAATTTTGCAAGCATATGGGAATTGGCTAATCAATACCCAAAATCCCAAGTTAACGGCTACTTTGACATTGTTTTAACCGTTTTCGTTTCCTTTTCTACTAGTGCACTAGTCTTTTTTAAAGGAACTATTCATTAATGCCTAGTACAGTACATGAAAAGTCTTTATTTCCAGTTGTTAGAAGAGTCCTGTTTGTCTTGCTTTTCAACCATCTTTGCTGTTTATATGAAGGCTTGGGGTGGAGAAGAATATGATTAGTCTTGTTTCTTCCATGTATTTCAGGTTTGAATCATCAGAAGAAGAGGAAAGCGGTTGAATACGTGTGCTGATGGAAGGTACAAGATGAGGGAGGGAGAAAAATCATAAGAAGAGGCAACTGGTCGAGTTTGTAGGGACTAGTATATGCTTAAGCTGATTGTTGTTGTCGAGTTGTTTGGTATTAGTATATACTGGTCGGGTGACTTTTGTTTTTGTATGAATCTACTGGGTAGTATATTTTTGAACAAATATGAGAGGGATGTATATTCTTTGTGAGAAGTGTTAATGTTGGTAATTATTATGACTGATTACCACAATTAAATAACAATTATATCTAGTATTATGCTAATGAATTTGATTTAATTTTTATGCCACAATAAAAAGTAGTAACTAGAGCCAACAAATAGGGAAATACCAAAAATAAATTAAATAGAGACCTAATGCGATGGTCAAAGCAATCTCAAAAAAAGACCGTCTAACTTCAGCTTTCTGCGATTGCATATCCCATCCCAGTAAACAAGCAAAGGCGATGGCTTATCAAATTTAAAAATGAAAAGAATAAAATAAATTTAACCCTTTCCACGATGGCAAAGGCAATCGCCAAAAGTAAAACGCTAAGGCGATGGCTTTACCAATCGCCTAAACTTTCCGCGACAAGGCTTTACACGACTGCCTTGGCGATTGTTTTCCCAATCGCGTTAGCCTTTAGCGATGGCTTTTCATAGATACACGATGGCTTTTGGCAGTCGCAAAAAGTGTTTTTTCTTGTAGTCTCCCTTATCCTGGATGGATACCCCTTTGAATGATGATTTGCCTATTAACGAGCAAGCACAGGACGTCCCTGCGGCCCCGGGCGTAGTGGAACTGTCCAGCGGCGACGAGGATTTGGAGCCAATTGCTGAGGTCGACGGTTTTTTGTTGGATGCTCCTGCTCCGGATGCGGGTGAGGAGGTTAACATTGATCGCGGGCTTATTGATGAGCCCGCATCCTCTGAGACTTCAACAGATTCTCGCAGGCTAGAGGAGAGGCTGGCCCCTGATGCTGCTAGGAAGCTGAGTTTGAGGCGCTCGCCGGTTAGGATCGTGAGCTCTTTCCCCGAGGGGCCAGATAACCGTGCGGTTAGTCAGGTTGAGGCGTCTAGTTCTGGGGCGGTTTTAGCGGATGAGGCTGAAGGCGATTCTGACGATGAGTTCCGATCGCAGTATAACATTGACCCGAAACTCTATCTTGTGAGCGGTCTGGGTGAGTATGAATCGCCTACAGGTGGTTCTAAGATGACTTCCGCTCTGGTTCGTGTGGAGAATTTAGCATGTGTTTTTTATCCCGTGCAATTCGAGAACGGGCTTCGCCTTCCCTTGGACCCCTTCATTTGCGAGTTCCTCAGTTTTGCTCAGTGTCTGCCTATGGACCTGACCCCCAATGCCATTCGTTACTTGGTATCTTTCATCGTTGTCAGCCGTGTTCTCGGGTTCGAGCCCTCTTTGTCTGCACTCCATATATATTTTACCCATCAAATAACCGCGGGCTGCCTGAGTTTGAAATCAAAACCGCGCCCCGAAAAGCTTTTTACGGCCGCCTTGAATAAATTCGACCAATGGCAAAGGTACCCTCTTGTGATTCAGAGCCGATTGGGGTGGCCTTTCCCTCATCCTGATAATATATCTCCCATCTCGGTTTCCCGAAAGAACTTCCCCGATCCTGAAGAAGGTCGTGAGTTGATTGCGGCCATGGAGTCTTATCTTGCCCGCCACACAAGGAACATCACTTCGGAGGATGGGACAGTTGTGGCAGTGGTCCCTCAGGTCTTCGACGTACAAGCCATAATAAATGATGAAGACCTCCTGATTTATGCCGGGGTGGCCCCGAGTCGTACTCCAGACCACGGGCCCAGGGTTGATATGGTTCCCTTATTGAGAGACCCTGATTGGCGGGTCCATCAATCCTTTGTTTTTGCGTTCGAGTGCCCGTTTTGTAACCAGGGGGAGGCGTGCTCGGATCCTGGCTTAACTGGTCTCTTATTATTTTCTCTTACATTGCCTTCTCTTTCTTTTTGATTGTCTGATTGAAGAGAGTGCTAATTTCCCTTTGATTTCAGGTCCAAACGACACGATGCCTCCTAAGAGTGTGGCGGCTCAGAAGCAAGCGGCCAAGCTCCAACTTGAGATAGAGAAGAGGAAGAGAGCGGCCGATCTGAACAAGACCGAGGCTCCGGGTATCAAACTCCCCATGACCGATAAGACGGACAAGTCTGGTGTCGTCGTGACTACACAGCCCGCCCTCACGCGCAACCTGCCTCTTAATCCGCGTCACGCGGCGGGGAAGAGTAAGGGATTGATTGTCACGGGCCATTCTCAATCCTCCTCCGATGCGGGCACGATTACCCCGGAACCTCAACGAAAGAGATCTGCCTCGGGAGACCCCACCCCGCCTCCAAAAGATAAACAACAGAAGACCGGGGGGCCCTCAACTGAATTTTCCGTGACATCTCATGCCCGGGGAGGACTTTGCGCCAGCCACTATCCTGTTGAGCTCATTGAGGACAGGGAGCGGGCAAGGGACTTCGGTCTTAAAGTGGCCCGGGCTCCTGACCTTTTTGGGATTGATCTGCATAGCCGCCGCAGTAATAATGCGTATGTCGGGGAAGGGGTGCTGCGCCGCTTCAATTTTCCGGACTACCAACAGAAGGTTTTATTTAAATCTAATCCGGCGACCGCTATTGGCCACGCCGGGCTGGCCCTTGCTGAGGTTCGCTCTTTGTCTTTTTCCGAACTGTTCCACATACGTTCTTTGCCTTTCTGATCCTCTATTCTATGCTTGCAGGTAGCCAATGACCTCCTCTATTTGCGTGCCCAGACTGAGTCAGATGCCTCCACCATCGCCACCAGGAACAAAGAGGTCATGGAGGCAAGGGAAGACGCCAGCAAGTGGTCGAAGACCGCGGAGGGCTTACGTACTGAGCTTAAGGAGAAGGATGCCGAGGTTATGGGCGCGGCCCAAGAAGTTTCTTGATTGAACAACGATCTGGTCGCGGCTCGGGGAGCCAAGGAGCTTATTGAGGTGGAGAAACCGAGTTTGGAGGCCCGCTGTGCTGATTTGCAAAAACTTCTGGATAAGAGGCAGAGGTCCATTGATAACTTATCGGCAAAGGTGGACGAGCTGGATGGACAACTTCTTGATCGGGTGCGGTTTGATGCTGACCGGGAACGGGTGCTGAGGGAGGAGAAGGAGAAAACCATAAAAGAGTTCAAAGAGTCCGGCGAACAGTCCGTGATATTAACGGATCAATACAATATGGCTGTTCAGGCCGTTGCTCGAAATTTGGCTGCGATGGGCAAATACACGGTGCAGGAGATTGCCGCTCTGTGCTCCATACTTCCTTCCGACCCGGAATGCTTTTCTGGTCACCACCTGGTGCCATTTTCGGAGGATCAACTGCTAGAGCTCCCCGAAACCGTCTGTACTTCTCTTCCTCCTGTCTCTCCGGTTACGGTCCCAGAGCTTTTGACTGCCATTGATGACTTGCGGTTTCCGGTGGAAGGAGATGGCGTCCCTTTGGCCGTAGCTCTGGAGAAGGTCTTTGGCCCCAACGGCCCCTTCGTTGAAGGTATGGTTCTTCCTTTTGCTACTTTTGCCTCTGCTCTTGCCGAGGCTTCCAAAATTCCATCCACTTCAGCTGCTGACCCTGATGCCTCTGCTGCTCCTATTCCAGAAGTGGAAGTCCGAACTCCCCCCGCTAATTGAAGATCAAACCGGGTTGCGACCTGGGAATTTTTTGTAACCGCGTAGGCTTTGAATACTTTGGGTAATTTCTGATGTAATATTTGGACAACTGTACTTGTTTTTATTTTGCTGGTATCTATGTTGTTGGTTTCTTTGTTTATGCTGAGCCTTTGGTTTTTGCTTATGATGAATGAGGCTTTTAACTGCCATCTGTAAAGATTTACACAACGGCACCCGCTTCGCGGGCATGGGGTCTAGCACGAGAGTGTATGACCGTGCTTCGTGTGTAAAGATTTACACAGCGGCATCCGCTTCGCGGGCATGCGGTCTAGCACGAGGGCGTATGACCGTGCTTCGTGTGTAAAGATTTACACAACGGCATCCGCTTCGCGGGCATGCGGTCTAGCACGAGGGCGTATGACCGTGCTTTGTGTGTAAAGATTTACACAACGGCATCCGCTTCGCGGGCATGCGGTCTAGCTCGAGGGCGTATGATCGTGCTTGAGAATGAACGTACTTTTTTAGAGAGAAACGAGGGCAGTATCATTTACTCATCGAACAAATTACATTGGGATTTCCTTACAATACATGAGTAAAATTCAAGATTTCTAACTGCTCTTGCTTGCCAAAAAGATTTAAGATCTAGCATTATTCTCTAGGGGTAATATTTCTTCAGATGGTCGCTATGCCAAGCGTTCTTCAAATCTTTCCCATCTGATGTTAGAAGCCTGTAGGTTCCTTCCTTGATAACGCGGGCTATTTGATAAGGCCCCTCCCAGTTGGGCGTGAGCTTGTTATATCCGGGCTGTCTTCCCGTGACTTCGACTTTTCTTAAGACCCAATCCCCTACAGCGAATGACCTCTTGTTTACCCTTTTGTCATGATGAACGTTTGCCTTCTGTTTGTAATTGACCATTTTTGCCCGTGCTTGCAATCGTTTTTCTTCGAGAAAGTCCAAGTCTTTTCTCCGGGCTTCCTCGTTCTTTGTTTCATCGAAATGGGCAACCCTGTATCTGGGCAAAGCTGCTTCCACAGGCGCAACTGCCTCTGATCCATATGTCAAGGAAAAAGGGGTTTCTCCCGTTGAGTTCCTCGTAGTGGTTCGGACAACCCATAGAGCAGTACTGAGCTCTTCCATCCAACGACCACTTCTTCCCTTCAAATTTTTGTGTAACGCGGTCATGAGCAGTTTATTTGCGGCCTCGGTCTGTCCGTTTCCCTGCGGTCTTGCAACTGAGGATTGTCGATGCTCTACGTTGAGTCTCTTGCATTCCGCCGTAAACTTGCTTTGAAATTGAGGTCCATGATCTGAGACAATAGCCCGCGGCAAACCAAACCGACAGTATATATGGTCGTGTACGAACTTGATAATGTTTGCTTCGGTAGTACTAGTCAGAGCCTTTGCTTCTACCTACTTCGTGAAGTAATCTACTGCGACCACTACCATTTGTGCTCCTCCGGGCGCTTTGGGATAAGGCCCAATCAAATCAATCCCCCACATATCAAATGCCCAAGTTGGGACTACCAAGCTTTACTCTGTGGATGGCTGCCTCGGAATGTTGGCGAATCTTTGGCATTGATCACACTTGCGGACATATTCCTCTGCATCTCTCTTCATTGTTGGCCAGTAATACCCAAGGAATCTGATCTTATCGGATAGCGTCCGGGCTCCGGGATGCCCTCCACATACGCCTTCATGAACTTCGTATAACAAGTTGGTGACGGTTTCAGACTTTACACACCTCAGCAATGGTTTGGTGAAAGACCTCCGATAAAGCACGCCATCAATGACCGTATATCTGGCGGCCTGTTTCATCAAAACTCTTGCTCGGTCTGGATCATCGGGGAGGGTTTGCTTCTCGATATACTCCGTGATGTCGTCAACCCAATCCTTCTCCGATTCCCCTACTTGGTAGATCTCTACCCTGTCAATGGATGGGCGCTCCGTGAACTCTATCCAGCAGTCCACACTGAGCTTGGCAATGTCTTCGTTTGTTATCCTCAAAAGCAGGTCAGCCTCGGAATTCTCAGTCCGGTTGACTTGGTTTAGCTCGTGGTACTCAAACTCTTTTAACAAGCTTGTTGCGAGCTCCTTGTATCTGAGCAACACCGGGTGATTTGTCTCATACTCCCCTTTGACTTGATTTACCACGAGCTGTGAATCGCTCTTCACTATTAACTTTGATACCGTCATGTCCCGGGCTAACTCCAAGCCCGCTATCAATGCCTCATACTCGGCCTGATTGTTTGAGACTGTGAATTTAAACCTTAGAGCCCGCTTAAACCTCTGACCTTCCGGGGCGATTAAAAGGATTCCGGCGCCACTGATAGTTTTCCCCGAGGATCCATCCACACTTAACGACCAACAGTTTTCCGGTCTCTCTCCAGCACCTGTTGCCTCCTTGTTCCGCTTTTTCTTTGCTTTTACGGGCTGACTCTTGTCCGCTTCGCCCTCCTTTAATTCAAATGTGGTCTCCGCCACAAAGTCCGCTAGTGCTTGTGCCTTAATGGTCTTCCTTGGAGAGTAAGTAATCTGGAACTCAGTTAGCTCTATAGACCATGACAGCATTCTCCCCGAGGATTCGGGCTTATGGAGTATCTTCTTCAGTGGGGTATCCGAATAAACCGTGATCGGGTGGGTGATGAAGTATGCCCGCAGCTTTCGAGCGGCTATAAGCAAGGCGAAGGCCAGCTTTTCAATGTTTAGGTAGCGGCTTTCTACTGCGGACAGTGCCTTGGATACATAATACACGGGCTTCTGAAGGTCGCCCTCTTCTCTTACCAAAACCGCGGCCACCGCATGATCTGTCGCGGCCAAGAAAATATAGAGCTCTTCGCCCAAGACAGGGCTACTTAATAGCGGCGGTTTTCCCAGGTAGGCTTTTATTTGCTCGAAAGCATTTCGGCACTCCTCGTTCCATTCGAAACCTTCCTTTTTCCCCCCTTTTAAGGTTTTGAAGAAGGGCAGGCACTTTTCTGCTAATTTGGCAATGAACCTCCCCAAAGCCGTGATGCGGCCATTAAGCTTTTGTACTTCCTTAACGCATCTGGGGGGGTTGCATATTTATTAATGCCATGATCTTCTCCGGATTTGCTTCGATCCCTCTTTGGTTCACCATAAAACCCAAAAACTTTCTTGCCTTTACTCCAAAGGCGCATTTGGAGGGGTTAAGCTTCATGTTGTTCTCCCGGAGATTGGTGAAGGTTTCCGCTACATCAATATCATGAGAAGCCTCCTTTATTTTGATAACCATATCATCGATGTATGCTTCCAGATTCCGGCCTAACTGATCGTCGAAAACGATGCCTACCATTCTTTGATACGTTGAGCCCGCATTCTTGAGACCGAACGGCATGTTGTTAAAAGTGTAGGTTTTGCCCGCAGCATAAAAGGCGCAAGATGGGACATCAGCCTCTTTCATTTTGATTTGATGGTAGCCCGAGTACGCATCTATAAAGCTCAATACCCTATGCCCGGCAATAGAGTCTACCAATTGGTCGATCCGGGGAAGGGGGTAACAATCTTTAGGACAAGCCTTGTTTAGATCGGTAAAATCCACGCACATCCTCCATTTTCCATTTTCTTTGGTCACCATGACTACGTTGGCTAACCACCTCGGATATTTGATAGGGTTTACGATTCTTGCTTTCAGCAGCTTATCTACCTCGACCTTGATCGTAGCTTTCTTCTCCGGGGAAAAATATCTTTCTTTTTGAAGTATCCTGGTGAACGTGGGGTCAATATTCAATTCAAGCTCGATCACTTCTCTACTTATCACCTTCATATCTTCAACGGTCCAAGCAAACACGTCCAGGATTTTCCTTAGCAGCTCTATCAAACCTTTTCTTTCCTCTGCGGGTATCTCCAGCCCGACCTTTATCGTCTGTTCGGGGTAGGCTGGATTTCAGACCACGTCCTCTAGAGCATCATTAGGGCGGATGTCTGTTATTTCCCTATCATGTAGCGAATCTATCACGATATCAATGTGCTCGGTCTCCGCGGCTATACGGCGGGCTCTCCTGCTTCGTTTGAATTCTTCCCGAGTCGAGTGGAATGACAAGGTTCCAATCATGGTTGCGTCCTCGACCTCCTTTCCGTTTGTCTTGGCCTTCTTTACTTCCCTCGGGCCTACCGCCCTTTTCTTTGTCGCGTTCTCCCTTCTTTTTCTCTCTATTACTTTAAGGAAGAACTCGGGCTTGTTTTCAATGCATGCTATCCCCGCAGGAGTGTTGAATTTGATTTTCTGATGAGGGATCGAGGCAACGATTCCAAGGGCTGCTTGCGCGGTCACTCCCAGTATTGCGTTGTATTGTGATTTCAGATCGATCACTATAAACGTAACACGAACGGCCTCTCCCCGATTGTCACATCGAAGTCAATGCTTCCCTTTGCATGGATGGTATGGTTTGTAAACCCCTCTAACAAGCCAGCATATGGGGTTAAGTGTGCCTCATACATCCCCATTTCTTCCAAGCAATGGAAGTATAGTATATCTCGCGAAGCCCCGGTATCAATGAGGACTCTACCAATGTCCGCTCTACCAATAGCCATCTTGATTGTTAATGGCTGTGTTGAATGGAAGAGGGTGGAATCCAATTCACTCCTTCTGAACCCAATCATTTCTTCTTACTCGGGCGGGTAGGCAGGTATCAGGAATACTTTTTTCAACTGGTTGATCTGAATAGAGAGCTGGGTGTTGCTTGGGGCTTCCTCCCCAATGTACTGAATGTCATAACGTCCTTCCCCATCTGCATTATTATGCCCGATATATTGGACATTTCCTCGCGGGGCTTCACCTTTATCACCGGACCCCGTGATCCATTTTTTCAGCTCCCCGGTCTCTACTTTCTGCTGTATTATTATCTTTAACTGGAAACAGTCATTTGTCATATGCCCGTGGCTCTCATGGTATCCACACTATTTCTTTTTGTTTTCCTCATAAGGCTTTCTTTCCAGCGGAGGCGGTGGGGGTAGAGCTTCTGCCCGCAAAATCTCAGCTCTTGGCGCGATTAAAGGAGTGAAAGCGCTGTCATCACCTCTTTTAAAATTGATCATGCCCTTTGGCCTGCCTCTGCCTCGACTACTGCTATTCCCCGTGTATCCCAAGTGGTTACGGAAATCCTGAGCGGGCTCGATCCTGTCCCTTATGCTCCTGCGGGCGTCCGCCATGAATGAGGGTTCTACTCCGGCCATAGATATGGCTCTATTATACATCTCCTCTGTCCCCTCGGGCTTTCGGCAAGCAAACTCCTGCTTCAAAGTATGGGATGTTAATCCCCCTAAGAAGCATAGCTCGATGTCGTTCCTTGTCAAGTCCACAATCTGCTCGGTCATTTTTCTAAACCGAGTGATGTATGCTTTCGTGTTCTCCCCGGGGTGTTGCTTAACGCCACATAGGTCCGATTTTGGCCTTACGGCCTCCCCTGCGCCCGCGAACGAGTTCAAGAATGAAGTCCTCAACTGCTCATAGCTGCAGATAGAGCAGGGTTTGTGGGCCAGTAACCATCCCAATGCCTTCCCTTTAAAAGTGGAGGCCAGAGCTTTGCATTTCATGGCCTCATCTGTTGAAAATAGAGCCATCTGCCCCTCAAATCGCCCAACATGGCTTTTTGAATTAGATGAGCCATCGTAAGCATCCAGCGTGGGTACCTTTCCTCTTTGAATTGGGGAGTCATTGATCCAGGATGCAAAAGCGTCCATGGGTCCAACGCACTTTGTTACACTTTGCTTGGACTCCCATAACTCCACGATCATTCTTTGGACCTTTTGATCCATCACGTCCCCCGTTTTGGGCCTCTTCCCCGATGCTTTCGTATTTTTATCGCCAGTTTTAACAGTTGTTTTTCCTTTACATTGGCCTCTAGGCTTTCTAGGCTGTGATTCTCCTTCTTCACTTTCTCCCTCTTCTTCTCTCCCCTCGTCGTCATCCTCCACGACGATCGTTCGCTTTTTCTTTCCCTCCACTCTGCTGGCTCTACTTTTAGAACCATGGGTTCTTGATTTTTCAGGAGGGATCCCCGCGTCAGCCTCGGCATTGAATAGCTCTTCCAGGGCCAGATTCAACTGTAGCCCTTCCGCAACCAGATTTTGCCTGTCCGTCAAGATCTGGATTTTCTTTTGAATTTGATCAGGAGTGAGGGGAGTGACGGGGGTTTTCTGAGCTTTAAGGGCTCTTGAGGTTTCAATATGATCTCTCAGATCCGCCTCTCTTCTTGCTTTCTGAGAGGGAGTACAAGAATTGCCGCAAGGCGTCTTATCTCCCAATCTGGCGAAGATTGATCCTTGAGGCGCTTGCTTCGAAGGGCTAGCATTTGGATTCAAGATTTCTTTTCCAGTCATTGCAAAGATTTTGAATATCAAGGGTCAACAGAAAGGTTGAATATACTTTAGGAACCGTAAGAAATAGTGAAATGATTTTGAACGGTTAAAGCTTAAGATGAAATAAACGAAGCTTGAACTGACTACTTGCAATATAGTATTCGAACCAAACTAGACTGGGAAAGCAAATGAAATTAGAAGATTGCACTAGGAAGATTTTCGATTCCCGGCAATGGAACCACTGATGACGCCCTAGATTTCTGGGGTCATGGAGATAGAACTCCGGTTTGATTGTCTCCTGTTCCTGATCACAACACAGACAAGAACACCGTTAAGACCAAGGCCGGGTTTGAATCCGGCTTAGGCCCTCGGGTGTGAGAGTAAGATCTCTGAGGAAAACCTAAGAATAAAGATCAATGAAGACCTTGTGTGTGTGATTAGGGTAGAGCACGTACCTTGCCCATGGGGGCGAAAGGAAGTATTTATATGAGAAGATGAAAGAGACATGTCCAAGGTACCAACTGCCTTGGTACTTGACGGACACGTGGAAAGTCCTCATTGGATCAGTCAGGAGAGCGGCTGGGAAGGTGGCGTGATGTCAGGGAATCATGGTTCCACCACCAACCGTTATGGTGTGTCAGGTACGAATAGTTGACGTCTGTTGTACGTTTGTGTCAGCGGGGCCATGCGGACTCCGGGCAGGTGGTTGAGTGAACAACACGGGACCCTTAAAATAGCGGGAGGCAGAGTCATCCCGGTCACGGTCTTTGGGGAGATCGGATCTCTCGGGCTTGTTCGCCTACGGGCTACACCGGTTCGGTCTTCTGGACTCAGGTCCGGTTTGGGCGGACTTGGTCAAACCGGTTTAGACCGGGTTTTATCCGGTCTGAAAAGCTCGGTCTCATCAGAACAAACAGGCAAGTAAGCATCAACTACAAAACAAAATTACTTTTGAAATAGGATAATCGGAGAGAGTAGAACAATCTTGAGTAGGGTTTTGGGAGAACGAACCAAGGAAGAAGGGGACTGGAAAATGGAGAGAGAGCGACCGCAAGCGTCGAGCCGGAAATGGAGAGAGGATTGGTAGACGAAGGCGTTGGGTTTTGAGAAAGTTGGTTGTTGAATCCCCCAAAGCAGCAGCATCTCATCTGCTGGGTCTCCCTTCACCATCCTAACCTTTCCTCCGTACGATCCCATCCCTGTTACTATCTCCTCCTCCTCCTCCGTCTCCTCGACGGCCGCCGCCAACGCAACAACTACTTCCGTGCATCCACCGGCTGACATACCTTTGTGTTAGGTACTGCCCTGCACCCGATTTCTAGTCCTGTTGCAGCCGTCGATTGCTGCAGGAAAAAACCTTACTGCTGAATGCAAGTCACACTGGCCCAAGTTTAAGTACACCCATACTACCTTTCGGGAAAAAAAAAAAAAAAACAAACAAAGAGTACACCCATACTATTATTCATTTTTCTAAAAGTTTCGCTTACGTGCTACTGCGCTAGGCGTTTATAAAACGCTTTGGTCTTATTTAAAATATTATGACTATATCTAAATTTTGAGCCCCGCCTAAGCGCTAGGCCAGCTGCGGTGCCTAGCGACCGCCTAGCGCTTTTAAAACATTGCTATGTTTCAAACAAAAACAAAACAATAATACCAACCACAGCTGTGATAAGAGTTAATGAACTCTCGCACCACCAAATATAACTCCTTTGACTAAACTAGGAGTTTACAAAACTAACACAATACCAAAAGCCATACTATGGCTTATTATAACTATTACATACTCACTATTTTATAACGACAAATAAGAATGAGTAACTTAACTGCTACATGATGGAACGGAGAAATGTGAAACTCATATATAATAAAACATACCACCATTATAGTCACATCCATTTCCTCGTTTTCAATTTCCTGTCAACACAAAAACACAACCCATTTCTATTTTCCAACCACCATACATACAACATGACTTTCACCAATATACCCATATATCCATATATAATAAATCCCACATTGGATTCGCATTTGGTATTTATTCCATATACATACAGTGAATCTCACATAGGAGTATAATATAAGATGGTATTTGTTCCATCAATATTAAAAATGAATCCCACATTGGATTCGTGTACATACTCATTTCTATTTATATATATAGTAATATAATATATATATATATATATAGGGTCCTGCTCCTGTGAGAACCAAATTACATGAGAAACATGAGAACCATTACTAGCCTTAGGATTAGGATTAAATGGACTGTCCAGATTAGAGAAGGAAAGAAAAAGGCACGGTGGCAATTTTGAAAATAAAGGAGACGCAAGGGCATAATGGTCATATCGCTTTAAAAACATAACACGCGCCGAAGTCGGGAAATGCGAGTTCCATAGATACAGAAGGTATTTCCTATTGTATCCAATGTTTACTTGGATACATTTAGGCAAAAACTAATGTATCCAATGTTCACTTGGATAATTCATTGGATACATTAGGTCAAAACTAAATGTATCCAATGTTTACTTGGATACATTTAGGCAAAAACTAATGTATCCAATGTTCACTTGGATAATTCATTGAATACATTCATTGGATACATTAGGTCAAAACTAAATGTATCAAATGTTTACTTGGATACATTTAGGCAAAACCTAATGTATCCAATGTTCACTTGGATAATTCATTGGATACATTAGGTCAAAACTAAATGTATCCAATGTTTACTTGGATACATTTAGGCAAAAACTAAGTGTATCTAATAAAATCCGACTTATTACAAAAATGCCACCGCTTCATCGCAGAAGAACATAACGATACAATACATGTTTTGCCCTTGAAGTTCCGACTTATTTCAAAAATGCCACCGCCTCATCCACCCTCCCAAGCCGATCTGCGCCGTCCCTTTTCTTCTAATCCAACGGCTGCTGTTGGTTCTCATGGTTCTCACACACTTATGGTTCTCATTTGAGCACCTACCTATATATATATATATATATATATACACACACACCTTTCTCTTAACCTTGTTAAGAGTACACTATACAAAATGGTGCATGTTTCATCATTATAAACAACCGCTTCACTATGAAGTATAACTTCATAATCTTATATCACTTCTCATTAACTCATTTCCTATCATAACTTCAATGATGTTATGATATATACTTGTATATTTTAAGTACTCAAATATGGATGATGTAGGTTCCATTCATATTACACTAGGCCAATCCCATATATATCATATAAAGAATATATTCATATACTTATACCATAAACCATAAGGCTCACTTTTCTCAATTCATAGAAGAATGTCCCAAATATTAGTAGTGATACTCATAGTATCAATACTTTCTTACTTAGGTTCTTTACATGAAATTACTTCACAACTTCAAGTTCTACTCACTTAATCCATCTACTTCCTTTGGGTAAACTATAACCCAATATTAATTCATCACCCAATATTAACTTAAAGTTCATTCATGGGAATACCCATAAATGATTACTCAATCAAGCTATAATCCAAAACCATGATTTCCATAACTCTTAATTATCAATTCATATAAATTTCACTATGTAATACCATAACTATGAAATAGTTACACTATGCTTGTATACTCTTATGCACAACCCATTAGCGCCATCTAACTCATATTCTTATATGTACCCCTTCTACCATAATTCTACCATTTAAACCATAAACATGACATACTATTATTCAAGACATCAACAAAATATGAATTTCTTGGATTCAACTCATTTTAGCCATAATCACATCAATTATAAGCTTAAAATGCTAAGAATTTCATGTAGAGACATGAAAAAGAAGTGTAAGATGGTTTCTTACCTCAAATGCTTATTCAATCCAATCTCCATGACGTTTTGATCCGCTTATCCAAATCGTTTACCCACCAAAAATGTTATCTAAACATAATATCCACATTAGTACTTAAGGTCAACAACCATACAAAAATAATCAAATTCATATTTTACACACACTCAAACACCATAATCATAAGAACCGAAATCTGGGAATAATTAAGAGATATTTAAGTTAGGGCTCAAAATTGTCTAATTTGGAATACGTATTGTTCGGGGTGAAAATTTTTAGCATCTTGATCATAGTCAACATGTCAGAGCATCTTGAGTCTACAAGTTGCTGCTCGTCAAGGTCTGAGGTAAATAAACACGTTTTATGCATTATTATTAATCCTATTTTTCAGGGACGACACTTATCAACGGCAAAACCACGACATATCACGATTTACTCAAAAAGACTGAGTCAAGCTTATCAAATACAAGGGGCACAGGTTTGGGCATAGTCTTGAGATCGCCCCAAGGAGAATTGATTCCTCAAGCTGTAGCTTGTGAATTCAAAGCAACTAATAATGAGGCTGAGTATGAGGCCCTCATAATGGGTTTGGTTACTGCTTTAAATCTAAATGTCAAATTCCTTAACGTTTATAGTGACTCCTTGTTATTGGTTAACCACTTCAATGGATCTTATACAGCTAAGCATAGCAGGATGTCAAGTTACTTGCAGCATGTTAAATCCCTGGCTGGACAATTCGAAGCATTTACTTTCCAACAAATCCCAAGGGATGAAAATGCAGAAGCTGACGCATTGGCCAACCTAGGATCAAGTTGCAGGAGCATGTTGAATAATGCTATACCTATAATTCACATCTTGCATCCTGCAATTGACCAACCGGAAATAAATCAAGTTGACGACCAATCTGAAGCACCTGCTAGCTCTTCGAATGGATAGACATCTTGGACACTGCCCATAATAAAATTTCTACAGGATGGAACAGTGCCACAAGGTGTCAAAAATGCAAAAGCTTTCAGGATAAAGGTATCAAGATTTATATTAATCGATAATATACTGTTTCGAAAGTCATTTACAGGTTTGTACATGAGATGCCTAGAACCCCAACAAGCTGAACAGGCCTTAAGAGAGCTACATGATGGCGAATGTGGCAATCACTCTGGGGGCAAGTCATTATCTTCCAAGGCATTGAGAACAGGATATTATTGGCCAACCATGCGCCAAGATGCAATTAATTATGCTCAGAAATGTGATGCTTGTCAGAGACATAGCAACATCCTGCACCAACCTGCTGAACCACTTCATCCTATACTATCACCTTGGCCCTTTATGCAGTGGGGAATGGATATTGTTGGAAAGTTTCCTAAGGCACCTGGGGGCAAAGTATTTATGTTAGCTATGACTGATTACTTCTCAAAATGGATAGAGGCTGAAGCTTTTGTACAAGTTAGAGATAAAGAAGTAATTTCATTCTTGAAAAGGAACATAATTAGCAGGTTTGGAGTACCTTCAGAAATCATTTGTGACAACGGTTCCCAATTCATCAGCAAGAAGACTCAAGATTTCTATTCAAGATGGGGAATCAAGTTGATCACGTCCACACCAGTACATCCTCAAGCTAATGGTCAAGCTGAATCGAGCAACAAGTTGATTGTGAACAACCTGAAGAAGCGACTGGATCAAAAGAAAGGTAAATGGGCTGAAGAATTGCCGCTAGTACTATGGGCTGATAGGACAACTCCTAAGAATGCAATCGGTCAAACTCCCTTCTCCTTGGTTTATGGGACTGAAGCTATAATTCCAGTGGAATTTTCTATACCAACAGCTAGATATGGTTTAATAACACCAGAGGACAACCAGATGATACTTGCAGAAGATCTCGATACAATTGATGAATTAAGAGATCTGGCCAAGATCAGGATGGCAGTCTATCAACAGAGAATTGCTAAGTCTTACAATAAGAATGTGCGCATTAGGAGATTTCAAGTTGGAGACCTGGTGCTCAGAAAAGTATTTCAGAACACAAGGGAACTAAATGCAGGCAAATTTGCAGCCAAGTGGGAAGGTCCCTACCTAGTTGATGCAGAAGCTGGTAAGGGGGCATACTGGCTCTCCACTTTGGATGGTGCTAGGATACCAAGAAGTTGGAATGCAATCCATCTTAAAGCTTATTACTTGTAAGTCGTAGCTTGTCCATTCAAAGATCAGGTATGATTTATTTAAGCTTTATTTTTCTGTTATTTCAAATTATTTATCTTTCTTGAACACTTACTGACTTAAGCATCGGAGGGGTGTTAGCCAAGCTAACACCCACCCCTAACATATGTTTGTTTTGCAAGGCAATTCAAAATTTCAACACAGGTCAGCTTGGTCAATATGTTCAGATGAATCTCCAGAGACAACAACTTGGACTATTCAATATGAAATCAGTCAAACTTACTGACACCATGCTGGATGAAAGCCTGACTTATACAAATGTTCAAGTAAGCATGTTAATGTTAAATCTTGTGCATCTATTCCTAGAAGTTTGTACTCAAGTTTTAAAGGTTTTCACCTTTCAAAGGTTTAAAGATTAAACGTCTTTCTTAAAGTTTAAAGGTTCATACACCTTCGCCCGTGCGCATGTTTTTCACATTCGTCTAAGTTGTAAGTTGGCCAGTGTATTTATTACATATTGATTACCACCTTACATTTAGACAAATTATGGACTCAAGTTGTTTACGATTGGTTGTAACATTAACATGTTACCAAAGACACAAGTTAAAAGATTACAACATCTTTTCATTCATTCTGCTACCATTAAATTTAAAGAATCAACTTCAAACAAGTTGCATCTTTGTTTCTACCTTACCTACATTACCCAAAGTGTAGCATCACGAAGTTACACTTGAAAGTTCAAAATGTCTTTGCAAACGAAATACTGAATCAAAAGCTCAAACAAATTGAGCTATTCTAAAACATCCAAAAAGTCTAACCCATGCTATCACTAGACATGAGTTGACCACAACGCAACATAAAATATGTCCAAACAAAAAATCATTACATCCTAAGAAGATACTAATTGTCTTAGAGGACACCCCCTCTATTTTCAAAACAAAGAACTTAAAGACATAAAAAGAAATTGTTTATCTTGCTAACATCTTGCAGAAAAAAGGGCTACTTACCTTCATCATCTGGGTCCTTGTCAACCTTCCAATCCAGCCTTCCCTACAGCCTGATTCACCTGATCAACATCCTGAGGTTTGGAGCTCACTTCGCCGGCTTCAAATGTGGACCCATCAATTCCTCTCAGAGAAGCTCTCTCTTCTTCTAGGTTCCACTCGCCCGCCTTGCCAGCAAGATATTCTTCAATCATCTGGATCCTGGCTTCAAAAAGCGTGCGCCCAGCCTCTTTAACATAGTATTCCTTTTGCATGTGTAACTCCTCCATCTTCTTCTTGTCGGCATTATCCAGTTCGGCCTTCAAACCCTTGATCTCCATCTCCATGTCCTTGATCTTACCATCCTTACTCTTAATCACAGCATCTTTTTCCTTCAAAATCTTCCCATTCTCAGCTTTGATCTCATCAACTTTTGCCTTCCACAACTCGACCTCTTTGGCCAACATGCTGGAGGCATCCTGAATCTATAGAAACACAAGATGAATTATTGATTCATAACTATGAACTTTCAAAACTTTGTATCTAATACTCATACCTTTGTCAGCAACCCTGCCACTATGGAATCAGAGTCGTCCACGTTCACAACCTCTGCCTTCCTCTTCTTAAGCAGAACCGGGTCACCAATAAGCAACTTGGGCTTAGACGAGCCTTCAGCTTGTTTAACCTCTTCAACCTTGGGTTTCTTGAATCTTGCTAACAAGCTGCTCGCGCCAAAAGGGTTATCAGACTGAGTAGCTGTGACAAAAACAATTTTATTAATATATTGTGAGTATGAACTATTTTCAAATAACTAATTTGCAGGTAAAAGAGTCTTACCAGATGACATAGTTTGTGCAACTTCTTCTTTGGCACTTTCAACCTTGCCAACAACTCCGGGACGCACAAACTTTCTCTTATCAGCAGGTTCTAAACAAACAGCCTCAACATTCCTCAAAGTATCATCTCGTTTTGGGAACAAGTCATCAAGCCTACCAACTACAAAGCAGAAGTATGATAAGACAAGTATAAAGAACAATCAAAAGAAAGTTACAACTTGAAGAAGTAGACCCTACCATCCTGTTTCCAAATCGAAAAGAAGCCCTCCACTCCTTGCAAGCTGTCCCTCCTTACATAGAAAAATCTCCTTTTCCAGTCCCTGTCGTGGTCAGTTGACTCCGTTACCAAACTATAAACCTTATTTTTAGCTCTAAATCCGTATCAGTGGGGACCATAAGATCTGAGGAAATAACAAAAGGCAAGCTCTTCCAAACCCACTTTCAACTTAAGCTCAACACTCAACCTGTCAATAGTTACCAGATTTCTCCATCCTACCGGCATAAGTTGGGTGAAAGCAAGGCCAGTGACTTGGAAAAAGCGGGAAATCAAAGTCGAGAAAGGGAATGACAAACCTATTTCAAAGGGATATTCAGGAAAGGCAATCCATTCAGTAGAAACACAATCGGCGGCCAAATCTGGATTTGGGGGCATGAACACGGCAGCTTTGGGGAATTTGGCTTTTAGGGCTTCAATTTGTGCAAGCTCCAAGATGCATTTTTCAGTATCGTGGTTTTCTATTAACTGTAAATAGAGGAAACCTTGTGGCAGTACGGCGGCCATGGAAATTTTGGCCGGAAAGAAGAAGAAGATTTAAGGGTTTTTTGGAGCTCACCGGAAAACCAAAGGATGATATCTCTTTTATTTTCTCTCTCTAGCACCGGTGGAGTGAATGAAGCCCTTGATGGGTATTTATTTTGACAAGACCTCTCTAGAGCTAGACCCCTACATATACTCAACTGCTCTAAAACCGCCTATCTCAACCGCTGAAGAGTCCCCCACGTACTCGTAATTTATGGAGATGATTTTTCAAAAACTTAAAACTACCTTTCTTAACTTCTTTAAAAAAATCAGGGGCAATTGTTCGGGGTGGAAATTTTTAGCATCTTGATCATAGTCAACATGTCAGAGCATCTTGAGTCTACAAGTTGCTGCTCGTCAAGGTCTGAGGTAAATAAACACGTTTTATGCATTATTATTAATCCTATTTTTCAAGGACGACACTTATCAACGGCAAAACCACGACATATCACGATTTACTCAAAAAGACTGAGTCAAGCTTATCACATTGGCAAAGAGATAAGAAGACTAACTACCTAGCCGAGAATCATGGGCATCCAATTCTTCACTCTTCAGCTTAATTTGTAGTATAAATAAAGTCAGAAAACACTTGTAAAACACACACTCACTGAGTACTTGAATTTCTACTTTCTCACTGTAATCTCTCAATCTCGAAGCAATACTAACGAGCTTTCTTACCCGAGGTTTTATGCCGGCGAACGAGTTGTTCAAGGGTTTTCCTCGTTAAATTCTTGTGTCCATCGAGTTCTTAATTTTCTTAGCAATTATATTCCTTTGTGCCCAATTATCATATTTAAACTTAGTTCAAATTATTTTGACCAAAACACGTATGAATTTCTATGAATTATTCAAGTTCACTCATTTCTAGAATGTCCTCAAATACAGCTGCCACGAAAATATTAAATATGAGACATAAATATTCATAATTGACATAAAATAATTATCTCATTGGAAAGAAAATGAAAAATTAATGAGTTTAGGCTCAAGAATCACTCGATTCCGAGTCCGGATGAATTAATTATGATTTTTACGAGTTTAAGGCGAATTTCAAATCTAGTTACCAAACACCGCTGCAAAAACAGAGATTTTGGGTAAAATATGATACCCTTCTAATTCTGAAACCTATTCCATTCAAGAGCTCTCGAAAAGTTAATCAAGATGGACTCGAAAATCATTTCATTCGGATTAAAAACGACCAACTTATGATTAATTCTTTCTTAACACATACTATTCCACACATAACAGGGACTAAACTGAGTTTAAATTAAACTCTATGATTAATCTGAAAATTCTTAAGTACAGGGACCAAAACCGATTTTCTGGAACCAGCCCTTTCTCTTTTCACAAACCCAGCAGCAATATTTTTCATTAAGCATAGTTACTTTCACTTTATGAAATTTAAAAAAACAAAATTATCCATAATTAAAACACCCGTATCTTTCGATTGAAGGAGAAGCTTAAGAAAACATATACTAACGCATGGAGTATTTAGAAGTCACACACCATAACAGAACAAGTAAGCAACCAAGCAACTTGAACAATACTTCTACATGCAACGAATGACCGGGCAAGTAGACCTACATAGTTTATGCATTATACAATACATAGCCTTGTTAAAAGGGATAATATTGCATAAATTAAGTTGGTCAAGCAAGTTGATCCGCACACTCCGCGCATTAATCAACGCACGGCTATGCCAATGGGATAATCTTGCATGAACCATTGTGTCATTTTGAGCAAAAACTTCAAACTTTTCTTGATTTTTTTTTAATAAGATGATGATCACTAACTTTCTATTAATGAATTAGAGTCTTTAAACAACATCAAAACTTAGTGATTCAACAAAATTCATGAATCAAAATAAAGCATTGAAGCTTTCAAAACTCAAACTTAATCCAGATTTTGAGCATGCTCTGATACCAATTGTTGGAACACTGTTATTCCGCTAATGCAAAAAACTCAAATCTAGAAGAAGTTTGAGAAGGGATAGAGGCGGAAGCGTATACCTGTTGAATTCATGTTTGATGTTCTTGAAGAGAGAATGAAGAAGAAGAATATATGGAATGAAGTTCTTCTAAATGATAAGTGTCCTCTCTTGTTCTTCTATTAATGAATGAAGAGAATTTATGAGAGAATATGAATTTGTGTGTGCCTTAAAGGCTTATGGAAGGCCCTATATATACAAGACTAAAAGGCACTTCATTTAGGAACTACACCATTTCACATAACTAGTGCGAAATTACCATTTTGCCATCATAAATAGGTAATTTACACTTCAGAAATTCTACACATATATTATATTTCTACACTTTATATAAACATTGTAAATATGATTTTATGTATAGAATTGATGATCACACATTTTTCAATCCATGTTCTAACATACGCGTTAGAGGCGATCATTGAGTTACTATAGAAGTTTCCTAGGTTCTCTACCACGTTACGATTTAACTGATAATAGGATAAGATGCTCCAATATGTGGAAGTTTCTTATACAAGTTCCATTCAGAACTGAAAAAAAATATGATATTATGCAAGCATGCTATAAATAAATATAAATTAATTGATAACAAGATAAGACTCTCCGATACCGATAAATTTCGATATAGGAGAACTCTGGATTCAAATGTTGACAAATCCTACAACTCAATGTTTCCGTTAATATCATAAGTTGATATATGAAAAAAAATCCGTCGAAATGTAAAATTTAATTGTATATCAAATGATGTGAGATTTTATCACCTTAATCTCACATTTGCCGTAAGATTTGAGCAAAGTGAGATATGAAGAAGATTAATAGAGTTGGTATCCTGTAAAACGCGTTTTTTCTAGTGGTTTTGAAAAACATGTTTTTCAAAACCTTATGGCTATCACTTTCAAAGGTTCTAGCTATCAATCTCATATCCAGAAGACTTTATATTGATATCCAGAAAGCTTTATACTGATATCCAGGACCCTTCTGGCTATCACTTTCAAAGGTTCTGGCTATAAATCTCATATCCAGAAGGCTTTATATTGATATTCAGAACCCTTCTGGCTATCAATCTCATATCCAGAAGGTTTCATATATTATCAATATCATAATGGTCACATGCGCTATGACTTTTTAATAGCATTACAATTCTTCTACTAAGATTATATTTAAAATTTTATCATCATTATTGCTATCCGTGCAGTACACGTGCATCGTTTCAAAGATATTATACCCATAATCATTTTGCCAATATTATTATTTTCTGTGCATTGCACATGCATCACACAGTTTGAAAGAAAAAATAAATTTCACAAAACAAACAATATCAAGAGGATGGTGGAAGAGACAGGATAGACATTGAACAAAACAAACAATATCAAGAGGATAGTGGAAGAGACAGGATAGACATTGAATCAACCAGATGAGAAAAAAAATACCTTGTTGGCTATAATCTGCGCTGGATTTGGGGCGGTCACTTTAGGTGCCTGCTCCTCCTTTGGAACCTCATGGGCGCTCGGAATCTCACCAGATACAAGTTTCTCCACAGAATCTTTCTTAAGTTCCTCTTCAGCTTCCTTGGTGCCAAACATCTTAGCAGCCTCATTACGCTCCTATCACCAAGAAAGCAAAACACATGAAGAGGACAACAATTTTAATAACTGAAAACAAAATTCAAAATAGAAGTCAAGCATAGAAATGAGATATAATGTGGAGGACAATGCAGTTCAAAGTTGCAACATTACAGAGAAGATATATATATATATATATATATATATATATATATATATATATATATATATATATATATATATATATATATATATATATATATATGATTGCAAGCTCTTTAATTGGAGCTGGAAGGTACTAGCGCATCTTTTTTCAACTGCACAATAGTTGCATTTACAATTTGAAACCTTGCTTGTCCTGTCCACAACATTATTACTACAATCTTCTGGAAAATGTATAGTTGCATCAGTCAGGTTTGTATTCTTTACCCATAAAGCATCCACTGAATCACTTTGGATAGGGTCAACTCGATTATCTATTAATTTAACACCCTGTGCGTAGACTCTTCTAATGCCCATACGGTAAAAGAGTCTCAACTTAGAGTTCAGTTCACAAGCCGAAAAGTATTATTTTTCAAGTTTTTTTTTTTTTTTTTTTTTTTGTTGAAGCAGTTTATTAAAAAAAAATGTCACTTTATTAACAGGTTTCAATTTACTAATTTACCGCTAAACAAGAATAACGGTAGAAAAAAAATGAAAAATTAAGGAGTTACCTGAAATGGAGCACAGGCAATGGAGAAAAGTGTCACTTTATAAACAGGTTTCACTTTATTAAAGTGACCGTCCCAAATCCAGTGTAGATTATAGCCAACAAGGTATTTTTTTTTTTTCTCATCTGGTTGATTCAATGTCTACCCTGTCTCTTCCACCATCCTCTTGATATTGTTTGTTTTGGGAATTTATTTTTTCTTTCAAACTGTGTGATGCATGTGCAATGCACAGAAAATAATAATATTGGAAAAATGATTATGGGTATAATAACTTTGAAACCGTGCGATGCACGTGTACTGCATGGATAGCAATAATGATGATAAAATTTTAAATATAATCTTAGTAGAAGAATTATAATGCTATTAAAAAGTCATAGCGCATGTGACTATTATGATATTGATAATATATGAAAAAGTCATAGCACGTGACCATTTAAAATTTTTATTTTTCATTTATGTAAATTCCCAAACTTAATGACATTAATTAAATTGTTAAATTTGGAATTTTTGGTATAATAAATTTAATTTTTGGGATTTTTAATGTCAGATATTAACAATTATATGGCATTTGAGAACTTTAAATTAAAACAGAGGATGTAACATTTTTAAAAATATATTTTTAAGCTGAATAGTAAATTCTTATTCTTGAATGATAAAAATCAAATATAATAGAACTACATATATTCTTACTATCCATTTTCAAACTTTTAATTTTGCAAGTATAAAATAAAATATAAAAAAAATAGTAAAAAATCATTTAGAATCATATTTGGGCAAAAAAGGTCATTTATTTCGGGACGGATGTAAAATATTGCATACTAAATTGATAATTCCTTCATCCCAAGGGTTAAATTTATTGGGTATATGTAAATTTGTTAAGCTCAATAATTAAATTAAATTACACAAGAAAAGAGTTATTAGCTACTGAATTCAACTGTAATGTTCAAAATACAATCGGATTCATTAGTTCATTAACTACTGGATCCAAAGCGCTCACTATGTAAATTACAATAAAGTCACGTCGCGTCTTTTACATTACTACCATAATAAAAAATTATGAAAAAGTAAGGGACCAAGATGTTTGCAACATCTCACAGGTAACAAATTTTCAGTAGAATACTCCTCACCATCTTATTAGGAATCATATGTATATTTTGTAATATTATTTTCCAATAAATGGATACACAGTCAAATATATAAAATGTTAAGTTAGTTTAATAATGCATTCCGCAGCTTCCAATGTTTCAATATTATTTTCTTCATATCTCACTTTGCTCATATCTTCAATATTAATCTCACAAAATCTTGGGAAAAACGCGTTTTTTCTAACTCCTAGGAAAAACGTGTTTTAAAAAAACGCGCTGGCATTTTTATAAATATGTGAAACTTCTTTAAAAAAATGTGCTGTGGCATTTTTGTAAATAATTGGAACTTCTCAACGGTTCTAGATATCAATATAAAACCTTCTGGATATGAGATTGATAGCCAGAACCTTTGAAAGTGATAGCCAGAAGGATTCTGGATATCAATATAAAGCCTTCTGGATATGAGATTTATAGCCAGAACCTTTGAAAGTGATAGCCAGAAGGGTCCTGGATATCAGTATAAAGCTTTCTGGATATCAATATAAAGTCTTCTGGATATGAGATTGATAGCTAGAACCTTTGAAAGTGATAGCCAGAAGGTTTTGAAAAACACGTTTTTCCTAACCACTAGGAAAAACGCGTTTTACAGGATACCAACTATTAATCTTCTCCATATCTCACTTTGCTAAAATCTTACGGCAAATGTGAGATTAAGGTGATAAAATCTCACAGCATTTGATATACAATTAAATTTTACATTTCGACGGATTTTTCTTCATATATCAACTTATGATATTAACGGAAACATTGAATTGTAGGATTTGTCAACATTTGAATCCAGAGTTCTCCTATATCGAAATTTATCGGTATCAGAGAGTCTTATCTTGTTATCAATTAATTTCTATTTATTCATAGCATGCTTGCATAATATCCTCTTTTTTTCAGTTCTGAATGGAACTTATATAAGAAACTTCCACGTATTGGAGCATCTTATCCTATTATCAGTTAAATCGTAACGTGGTAGAGAACCTAGGAAACTTCTATAGTAACTCAATGATCGCCTCTAACGCGTATGTTAGAACATGGATTGCAAAATGTGTGATCATCAATTCTATACATAAAATCATATTTACAATGGTTATATAAAGTGTAGAAATATAATATATGTGTAGAATTTCTGAAGTGTAAATTACCTATTTATGATGGCAAAATGGTAATTTCGCACTAGTTATGTGAAATGGTGTAGTTCCTAAATGAAGTGCATTTTAGTCTTGTATATATAGGGCCTTCCATAAGCCTTTAAGACACACACAAATTCATATTCTCTCATACATTCTCTTCATTCATTAATAGAAGAACAAGAGAGGACACTTATCATTTAGAAGAACTTCATTCCGTATATTCTTCTTCTTCATTCTCTCTTCAAGAACATCAAACATGAATTCAACAGGTATACGCTTCCGCCTCTATCCCTTCTTAAACTTCTTCTATATTTGAGTTTTTTGCATTAGCGGAATAACAGTGTTCCAACAATTGGTATCAGGGCCTGCTCAAAATCTGGATTAAGTTTGAGTTTTGAAAGCTTCAATGCTTTATTTTGATTCATGAATTTTGTTGAATCACTAAGTTTTGATGTTGTTTAAAGACTCTAATTCATTAATAGAGTGTTAATGATCATCATCTTATTAAAAAAAAAAATCAAGAAAAGTTTGAAGTTTTTGCTCAAAATGACACAATGGTTCATGCAAAATTATCCCATTGGCATAGTCGTGCATTGATTAATGCGCGGAGTGTGCGGATCAACTTGCTTGACCAACTTAATTTATGCAATATTATCCCTTTTAACAAGGCTATGTATTGTATAATGCATAAACTATGTAGATCTACTTGTCCGGTCATTCGTTGTGTCAAAATTAATGAGTGCTGAAAAATGCTTTGCACGGCCAAGTCAAGGAACGTGCTCGACCGTGCACCTTCATATTAAGCAACTGTGCCTTCATGAAAGCAGTGCTCGGCCAAGCATCTCCCTTGACTCGGCCGTGCACTATTGTTCTCAGAATCGGTGCATCCGGAAGGAATTAGAGCACGGCCGAGTCTTGACATGTGCTCGGTCGAGCAATAATGCACGGCCGAGCATAGCCCTTGACCCGACCGTGCACTAATGCACTGAAAAACAATGCCTCTGTAAAAGTTAGAGCACGGCCGAGCTAAACTCTATGCTCGGCCGTGCATACACTGTTCACATACTTAATATTTTTTCAAAAAATTGCACATTCTTTTTTTTAGCAAAAACATACATTTTTCAAGCCCTAAATTTGTGATTAATTATATGATTAACAATTTTATACAATTTAAATTAATATTTTCACCAAAGTGGTTTACGTTATTTAAATCCAAGATTGTTAAGTGTTGAATGTATACATTAATATGTGAATAACATGAATATTTCAAAGAAGATCATGTCATTTGACAAAATTTATACATTCATTTGGTAACAAACAAAACGAACATTAAGTTGTTTTATTAAGTTCTTAAAACGGCCCAAAAGAAGATTAAGTATTTAATTGAGACATTGTTCAATTTATTGGTTACCTCAAGGTAATCATTTATTGGGTTTCATTGATATAATTAATCATTTATTCATTGTGTAGTCCCTTATACATGTTTTGTATTTCATTCTTGTTCTCGTTTCCAACAAATTTATTAAATGCTTCATCCATAACTGCTGTTATGAGTAGCGTACTGATGCTTTCTTAATGAAACAAACTTTAAAACTTGGAAAAACAAAATAACAATGACCTTGGTGTTGGGATCGGAGTCCTAAACTATAAGGAAGCAAAGGGGAGAAGGAGTCTAAGTCAAGGGAGTTGGTAGAGGTCAAGAGGAGTTCAAGGAGGAGGAAACACGCTGCTACGGAGGGATGTGCTATCGCCAAGAAAGATAAAAAATGGAGGGTTGCAATCTGGTGAAGCGGGCGCTCGCCCGTCCTGCGACTGGGTGCTCGCATGCCTGACGGGCAGACTAGTTTTTTGTCATTGTTTCCTATTTTGATGCAATCTCTTCCAAACGACTTAGGCGTTCCTTGTACACCTATATAAGCATAATTTGGTCTATAAACAAGGTTACTTGATAGGAGAAAGTTATGATATCAAGGAGAGCCACAAAGTAGTGTCTAGGAGGGGGCAGGGGGCCTAGGAGAGCCATGGAGGCGATCCTACAACCCGGCCATAACCGTGTTATTTGTGTGTTCTTGGGGGAGAGATAATATATGTGGTGAGATTGTTATTGGAGAGTAGCCATACTAGATCTGTGTGAGTGTATGTGTAAATTGTAACAATCGACATATTATTATAGTGATATCCTGGCTTGGTGCCTCCGGATGTAGCCATAGGGATGGTGAACCGGGTTAACAAATTTATGGTGTTCTTGTTCTTTCATATTATTATCATGTGTTGAATTACTTTCTCTATAATTGATGACTGCTAGTATGGGCTAGTGGATGCGGAGATCCCACCAATTCCCCAACACTTGGGCTGTATGGACATTGATCTCGCATTAAGGGAACCAAGTCCCACTCCTCTCACTGATAAAAGCACTCAAGAAGAGCGCTTAGGTATTGGGAAATGGAAACGTCCCAACCTCGTGAGCCTAATGATCATGAAAAATATCGTTCCGGAGACATTCTTGAACAGTGTCTCCGAGGACGATGATGCTAAGGGTTTTTTCGATACCCTTGAAGAGCGCTTTGATAAAAGTGAGAAATCAGAAACAAGTGCTTCCTTAAGGAAGCTTGTTTCCATGAGGTACAAGAGTAGCAAAAACTTAAGGGAGTACATTTTGGAAATGCTTCATCTCTCGACAAAACTAAGGACACTTAAATTAGAGATATCGAAAAAAATTCTCGTGCACTTTGGTTTGATCTCTCTTCCTCCTCAATTTGGTCACTTTGAGGTGACTTATAATTTTCAAATGGTAAAGTGGAATATTAATGAACTTATTTCACATGTGACACAAGAAGAGGATAGGATGAAACAAATTAAACCCGAAAGTGCTCACTTAGCATCTACCTCTTCTCATGTGACAAAGAGAAAAGGGAAGGAAATTGTGGTTGCAAATAAGAGGCATAAGGGATCATTTTATGATTAAAGTGATTCTTTTGCAAGGACCTTACTCACATGAAGAGCGACTGCGTTAAGTGTCACGCTTGGCGTGCTAAGAAAGGTATGTCATTTGGTCTTGTTTGTACTGAGGCTAATTTTGTTTTAATTCCTACATATACATGGTGGTTGGATTCTGTATGTCTATGCAGGTTTGCCTGAATTACCGAAGACCCAGTGAAGATGAGAGATACATCTATATGGGAGCTGGAAATCCGGTTGAAGTAATAGGCATATGGACTTTTAGGCTATTGTTAAGTACTGGTTATTATTTTGTATTAAATAATACATTTATTATACCGTCCTTTAGACGAAATTTGATATCTATCACAGTTTTGGACAAGGAAGGATATTCTTATTCGTTTGGAAATAATAAATGTGATCTTTATTTTAATTTCAAAATTGTTGGTACTAGTACTTTGTCAAGAAATGATAATATTTATTTGCTTGACACAATAAAAACAATGAATAAGTCTAATATTAATAAAACCAAAGGTACTAAGCGAAAGTTATCAAGTGAAAATTCTTATACCCTATGGCATAGGGGTTTGGGTCATATCTCCAAAAGGAGAATTGATAAGCTTGTGTCAGAATGAATATTAAACAAACTTGATACTCCGGATAAAAGCTTTTGCATTGAATGCCTTAAAAGAAAGTTTACAAACACTAAAAGAAAAGGATCCTTGAGAGCATCAAGCGTCTTAGAACTAATTCATACGGATATTTGTGGACCATTCACTACCCCTTCATGGAATGGTCAACAATATTTCATCACGTTCGTAGACGATTACTCTCGTCATGGATATATTTATTTACTTCATGAAAAGTCTCAATCATTGGATGTTTTCAAGTCTTATAAAGTCGAAGTTGGAAAGACTATTAAAAACGTTAGGTCCGATCGTGGTGGTAAATACTACGGTCGGAATGACGGTTCGGGTGAAGAACGTCCGGTTCCTTTTGCTCGCTATCTTGAGGAGTATGGGATTGTTCCTCACTACACCATGCCGGGCACACCAAGCATGAATGGTGTAGCTGAGAGACGTAATAGAACCCTTAAAGATGTGGTAAAAAGTATGATCTCTTGTACTTCCTTACCACTCTCATTATGGGGAGATGCTTTAAAAACCGCTACTTATATTCTCAATAGAGCTCCCTCAAAGGCTACTAATAAAACTCCTTATGAATTATGGACGAATAAGAAACCGTCCCTAAATCATTTCATGTATGGGGTTGTCTAGCAGAAGCTAGGCCTTATAGGCCTAATGAAGGTAAACTGGACGCTAAGACTATTAGTAGCTATTTTGTAGGGTATGCTGAGAGATCTCGGGAATATAAATTCTACAACCCGAAAACTATGATCTTTTTTTAAACGGGAAATGCTAGGTTCTTTGAGGATGTTGAATTTAGAGGAAAAATTATGAATAGTTTTAAATTTGAAGAAGAAGATGAATCCATTTCTATACTTCTTCCCACAGTTCCCATTGGAAATCAAGTATTTATACTTGAAATTCAACAAGAACAAATAATTCAAAACAATGAATCCCCTATAAAAATTGAACATGAAAATGTTGATAATGAAGATAAAATTCAACAACCTCAAAATCAAGAACTAGTGCCCTTAAGGAGATCCAATAGAGTAAGAATGAATGCAATTCCGGATGATTATGAAGTATATCTTGCCGAGAATGAGAAACACTTAGGCTTAGTGGGAGATGAGCCACTCACCTTCCATGAAGCCATTAATAGTCATAATTCTCATAAATGGATCAATGCAATAAATGAAGAGTTAAAATCCATGAAAGACAATGACGTTTGGGATCTTGTTCCATTACCTTAAAATGTGAAACTTATTCGGTGTAAATAAGTCTTTAAGACCAAAAAGGATTCACAAGGTAATGTAGAAAGATATAAGGCTCGTCTTGTTGCTAAAGGGTTTACTCAAAATGAGGGTATTGATTACAAAGAAACATTTTCTCTGGTATCATCTAAAAACTCTTTTAGGATCAATGATCTTGAGCTTCATCAAATGGATGTAAAGACAGTTTTTCTCAATGGATACATTGAGGAAAGTATCTATATGAAGAAACCAGAAATGGTGACTGATTTAGATCAAACTAATCAATTAGTTTGTAAACTTAAGAAGTCCATTTATGGTCTCAAGCAAGCTTCTCGTCAGTGGTACTTAAAATTCAATCAAGTTATTCTTTCATTTGGTTTTGAAACGAATCTTGGTGAAGATTGTGTATACCATAAGTTCAGTGGGAGTAAATTTATATTTTTGGTCTTATATGTGGATGATATTTTGCTTGCTAGTAATGATATAAACCTTCTTAAGGAAACTAAGAAATTTCTTTCAAACAAATTGGAGATGAAAGATCTTGGTGAGGCATCTTTTGTATTAGGAATCCAAATTCACTGTGACCATTCACGAGGTATTTTATGATTATCAAAAAAGACCTATATAGAAAATGTTTTACAAAGGTTTAGCATGCAAAATTGTAAACCGCATGACACCCTTGTTTCTAACGGAGACAAGTTTAGTCTCAAACAATGTCCTAAAAATAATGTAGAATCCAAGATTATGAAGGATATCCCTTACGCGTCAGCAGTAGGAAGCTTAATGTATGCACAAGTCTGTACTCATCCAGACCTTGCATTTATTGTTGGGATGCTTGGTCGATACCAAAGCAATCAGAGGAGAGAACATTGGGTTGCATCCAAAAGAGTGATGAGATACCTACAAAACATTAAGGACTACATGCTTACATATTCAAAATTGGATCATCTTGAGATCGTTGGGTATTCCGACTCCGATTTTACTGAATGCCAAGACAGTCGAAAGTCAACATCTGGTTATGTCTTCACATTAGCCGGTGAAGCAATATCTTGGAGAAGTGCCAAGCAGATACTCATGACTTCCTCTACCATGGAAGCCGAGTTTGTTGCTTGCTTCGAGGCATCTAATCAAGCTATATGGCCGCGTAAATTTATTGAGGGACTCCGAATTGTCAATAGTGTCGAAAGACCACTTAAGATATATTGTGACAATCGGGCAGTGGTCTTGTACTCTAACAACAACAATAGTTCATCCAAATCTAAGCATATACTCCCTCCGTCCCAGCTCACTTGACACTTATTTCTATTTTGGGCTGTCCCAGCTCACTTGACACTTCCCAAAATAGTATACTTTTTATAATTTTATATTCACCCTACCCCACCACTCATTCTCTCTCTTCATTTTCCACCACTCAATTTATTCAACCAACACTACTATTTACCTCACTCATTCTTTCTCTTCATTATCTACCACACATTTTCCTTATTTTATTCATTATCCTTAATTATTGTGCCCACCTCATGTGTGTCAAGTGAGGTGGGACGGAGGGAGTATATATTAAGTTTCTTGTTGTAAGAGAAGGAGTACAAAAGGAAAAAAAAAATACAACTTATAGGAACAAATTCCATGCTAGCGGATCCGTTTATTAAAGAACTATCACCTTTAGTGTTTCACGAGCATATTGTTCATATGGGTGTAACAACTTTTTATAACATTTAATATAGTGGGAGTTTATGTTGTATTTTTATTAATTGTTTCATTATTTTAAAGTTTTGATCTCATTTGGTTAAGTAGGACTAGCTAGAAGAATGTGTATATATTCATCATTTTCCATGCTACACATCTACACTTAATTCTATGCCATTTAGTTGATATGCATATGTGATTATTGTGAGTTTAGTTGCGACGAATCAATTACAACGACTACTCCTTTAGTCGTTATACTTGTATGACTAGTGGACGGGATTGTTATGAATGACAATAAAGTGCACATAAGGTTTGTCATTTATATTATACTTATGATTTAAGGAATACACATACTTTTGCAACCCAAGTGGGAGATTGGTAGAACATGAATTGCAACGCGTGTGATCATCAATTCCATAGATAAAATCATATTTATAATGTTAATATTAAGTGTAGAAATATAATATATGTGTAGGATTCCTGAAGTGTAAATTACCTATTATGATGGGCAAAATGGTAATTTCGCACTGCTTATGTGAAAGGGTGTAGTCCCTAAATGAAATGTCTTTTAGTATTGTATATATAGGGTCTTCCATCAGCCCTTAAAGACACACACAAATTCATATTCTCTCCTACATTCTTTTTATTCATTATTACTAGTAGAACAAGAGAGGACACTTATCATTTAGAAGAACTTATTCCCTACATTCCTCTTCTTCATTCTCTCTTCAAGAACATCAAACATGGATTTAACAGGTATACGCTTCCGCCTCTTTCCCTTCTCAAACTTCTTCTAGATTTGAGTTTTTGGCATTAGCGGAATAGCAATGTTCCAACAGCGTAGCCTAATAGCATGGGCGACACTTGAGGGTAAGGGAGATGCTGGGGTGACTCAAGCCCGTGATCTTTCTTGTCAAAATGCCTTATTGGTGCCGCTAGAGCATTAGTGCTTTTGACAGTAATAATTAATAGTCCATCTGTTTGACTCGAAAAGGCGTAGTTTGACCAAACATTTGAATACCAAAATATGGAGGGGACATTTGATTCAATTTAGGGGGTAAGGACGACTTGTATAATCAATTGCTGAATGGTGTGATAAAAAGTCAGTTTTCTGATGGGAAATGCTTCTCTCCAAATATTAATAGGTGGTGTATGTAGTGAATTGTTGTACTTTACTAACTAATACTCCCTCCGTCCCAAAATAATCTTCACATTTGACTATTCAAACTTTTTAAGGATAGGAACACGAAAACACTTGCTTCACTAGTTATGTTGTGTATATGAACAATTAAGCCTAAATTGTAGAAATGAGAAAAACTTATTGGGACAATGACAAATGAGAAGATCATTTTGGGACGGAGGGATAACTAATACTCCCTCCGTCCCAAAATGATCTTCACATTTGACTATTCAAACTTTTTAAGGATAGGAACACGAAAACACTTGCTTCACTAGTCATGTTGTGTATATGAACAATTAAGCCTAAATTGTAGAAATGAGAAGAACTTATTGGGACAATGACAAATGAGAAGATCATTTTGGGACGGAGGGAGTATACTCAATTGATGATTGACTTTCATTTGGAGCCATATGCCTTGAGTGATTTTGATTTTGAGAGAAATGCTGAGAGAGCAAACCATGTTATATCATCAGATAAGGTGGATCCAAAGGTAATTTATTGCTATCGATTTTGGAGCAACTTAAGCTTATAGTATACTCCCTCCGACCGACTCACGTTAGTATTAACTTATTTCTCTTTTCGTCTGTCTCAGGTTAGTGTGAATTGCTTAAAATAGCAAAAAAAATAATATTATTCCTCTCACTCATTATCTCTCCTACTTCACTGTTACACTCACAACAATAATCAACTTACTATTCCTCCCATCTCTTTATCTCTCTGTATTAGGGGTGTCAGCGGTTCGGTTCAGACCACGGTTTAAGATCGAACCAAACCATACGGTCTGGTTCGGTTTTTAAGCAGGAGTGGTTTGGTTCAGTCTCAAAAATTGGTAAACCGCGTGGTTCGGTTTGGTTTGTGGTCTGATCCCTTCCGACCAAACCAAACTAGACCAAACCACCAGACCGAACCGCCAGACCAAACCATCAGACCAAACCGCCGGACCAAACCATCACACCGCATATATTAGTCATATTTTTGTATGTTAAGTAACATCCACCTTTGAAATATTTAAAAAAAAAAAAAAAAAAAAAAAAAAAAACTACATTACATTAAACCATTCTTAAATTTCGTTTTGCATCTTATTCAATATTCATTTCATCAAGTGTTATATTTGTTAAGGCACATAGTTAACAAAATTTTGATGTGTGTTCACTTCATTCAAATTCTTTACTCGTTAAATATTCTTCTTCCTCCGTATTTTCTCTTTTCGACAAAGTCTAAACCATGATTTGAATCATCATTTGAACCTCGGTATGAATGGTGGTCAGAATCACGGTCAGTGGTCAGAATCACGGTCTAGACCACAGTCTTAATCATGGTCTAAACCGCAGTCTGAACCACATCACTGAACCGCGGTCTGAACCAAACCGAACCAAACCACGGCGGTTTGGTTTGATTCGGTTTGTACTTTTTCGTGGTTCGGTTCGGTCTGAAATTTTCCCAAACCGATGACTAGTGGTTCGGTCTCTAAAATGGCCGAGACCGAACCAAACCGAACCATTTACACCCCTACTCTATATTGCATCAAGACAATTTGTATTAATTCTATTATAATACTCCCTCTGTACCAGAATGATAGTCCCCCTATTTTCATGGGTTTTACAAAGGAACTTTGAGTAATAATTAAGGCTACTTTAAATTATTCTAATGAAATTTTTGAAATTGTTCTTGATACACCATTATAAATACTATTAATATCAATTTTTAGATTCACATTAACATAATTATAAGTAGCATTTATAACTGCTCAAAGTTTCCTCATAGTAACAACGAAAAAAGGTGGACTATCTTTCTGGAACGGAGGGAGTATGTTTATAAGCTTCGTGATTGCGAACGTCTAGTAACTTACCCGATAATATATTTCGGTCATGAAATAAAGAGGCATAAGAATACATAAAATGTGCTGATTTTAAGCGCAAAAGTGAACAACACATGTTCATAGGCACATATCATCTTGTTTTTTTTTTTTTTTTTTTTTTGCCTTCGTAAGATAATAGTATCTGATGAGAGTTCTAACAAATCATTAAAAACACATGGGAAGAAATATAAAGGCAAAATTGGAGAACTATTTCACGTTAAACCAGTCCAATTGCAAAGAGGAACTTCTCCATTCCACACAAGTCCCTCTATTCTTCTGCAGAATTTGTTCGTTCGGTACAGTTGACCTCTTTGTGGTCATAATGCCAGAAGAATCCCGACCGCAGGACATAAGAGGGAGAGGTTTAAAGCGTCTGGATTGTTGTCTACAATATGCTCAAATCTCGAGCATGCCACATTATTGAATCACGTTTGCCAGTGAAAGATGAGGGGCATAAAGGTCTTTTCGCATTTAGAACTCATATTTACTTAAGCTTTCGAACAAGAACATACATTACAACACGTGGGCTGCGATGCTCTGGATGCCATCCATCCTGATCAACACGGGCAACAATGAATTCCTGCATTGCAGCTTCTAAGAAGTATTCGAGAACAGCATCTGCATAAGAAGAGTTGAGAACTCCAATCTGTATAATATAACTACCTCCGTCCCAAAATAAATGTCCAAAATTGCTCTTGATCAAGAGTAGTTTCAGACTTTCATTTTGGGACGGAGTGAGTAGTACACTATGAAAGTGGCAACTGTAACTTATTACCATTTCGAAGTTCTCCAGCCAAAATGACTGTAGTTTGACTCCCACTAAGTTCTAGTAGTGTGTCTAACAAATCAATCACTGCTCCTTCACTGTAGATTACATCTGAGCCGAACACTGCATAGTTTTACAAAAAGTTCCATAATTATGAAATGAAACCCTGAAATATAATCTGATTTTTCAGTGGACCAAGAGGAATTAAATGCCAACTTCTTTAATTAGCATGAATCAACTTATTGAGTTGCTGCATAAGTAGATTCTTGGTCTGTATCGATTTCAATTCCCAATCTGGTCAATCCCCATAATATTATTTCTGCTAAAAAAACTCACTCATATACCTAATATGCTAATAATGGATGTAATACCTGATGAGCCCGTGCTTGTCAAACCGGAGCCAAGCCCGTGCGGACCGGACAGATCGAGTCCATCTTAGCCGAGTCCTGAACCACGAGACCGAACCGGATAAACCCATGGAAGGCTATGCCCGAGGTCCCAGCCCGACTGTTGACTCCATATGAAAGAGGCTTTGCCTCCCGTTATTTGGTGAGTCTCGGGCTTGTGTCCCAAGCAATTAGCCCGGAACCCGTACTTTCCAGCTGACAAATACGTCCAATGGACATTAATGATCCGTACCTGTCAGACCATGACTGTGAGTAGTGGTGCCACAACTCACCAACGACACACCACTTTTCAGCGTCCTTTCCTGACTGTTGGAGTAGAGATCGTTCAAAGAAACAAAGAGAAGAAAATACGCAGAGCAGGTAAACGAGCGGGCGCTCGGTGTCAACCAGGCGGACGGCAAGCGGGCGCTTGGAGAAGACCAGGCGGGCGCTCCTGTCGACAGTAGGTCTGGCTTTCTGGCGATCTAATTCCAGGCGGACGCTCGCTTGTACCCACGCGGGCGCCTGGTGCCCCCGACGGAAATTCGGGAATTGCTGTATTTTTGGGATTTCTCTTATGTTTAGGTTTAGGTCTTATTCCGGGGTTGCTATATAAATAATGTTCCGCCCCCATACTCATTGTAACTCAGATTTAACAAATTATAGTGCAAGATCCTGGCTTGGTAGTGCCCCCAGACGTAGTCATACATATTGACGAACTGGGTTAACAATTTCTGTGTTCCTTCTTTGCTTTATTTCTTGTGCTCTGTTTTGTGTGCTCTTATTGTTCTTGTAGGTTTGCTTGGGTAGTGGAGGGCCATATCCACAACAACTGGTATCAAGAGCTCTGGTTGGAGATCAGGGTTTAATCGTAAGATTGGTTTATCAAGCGATCGGGTGTTGTCAAGCAATCAAGAATGGGCAAGGACAAACAGGCGGTTGAGAAATTCGATGGGTCTGACTACGGATTTTGGAGGATGCAGATAGAGGATCTCTTGTATAACAAAGATCTCTATAAACCTCTAAAGGGTGTCAAACCGGAAGCAGAAAAGCAGGAAGAATGGGATCTCATGGATCGGAAGGCCCTAGGGGTGGTCAGATCTACTTTGTCAAAGTGGATTGCAAAGACTACCAAGAAGGCAAAAACCACAAAGGAGCTATTGGATTATCTTACTGAGAGATTTGAAACTCCATCTGCTGCAAACAAGGTAGATTTGATACGCAAGATGGGTAGTCTCAAGATGCAAGAGGGAGGATCCTTAGCTAAACACATCGATGAGTTTATGGATGTTATAGACTCATTGACTGCGTTGGAGATTATGTTTGATGATGAGGTTCATGCGTGCTTGTTGCTAGCATCTTTACCAGGAAGTTGGAGCGGGACGGTGACAGCGATCAATGCTTCAGCAGGTAAAAACAAATTGAAGTATGATGATGTTAAAGACTTTCTCTTGGGCGAGTAAAATCGCATGAAGAAGTTGGGAACATCGACTGCTTCGGGATCGGCCTTAGCTACTACTAGCAGGGGAAGGCCGGGTACTAGCAAACAAGGGAGAACTGAATCTAGGGAGAACGTGGTGGGTGGTAAGGGCAAGGCCGTGGAGATCAGAGACAAACCAAGGGTTGCAAAGGGATCAGTTCAGTGCTATCATTGTAAGGAGTTGGGACACTACAAGAAGGATTGTCCTAATCGTGGGGGCAATTCGGTGAATGTGACAGTCGAAGGTGATGATGTACTGGTTCTGAGTGTCAGTAGTGCACTAGAATCATGGGTGCTGGATTCGGGGGCATCATTCCACTCTTGCGGGCATGCAGAAGAGATGGAGAATTATACTTCCGGTGATTTCGGTAAGGTCTATCTGGCGGATGGCGAGCCTTTGGAAATCAAGGGGAAGGGGGACGTCAGAATAGGAGCATCGGACGGGAAGGTCTTACATCTGAACGGGGTCAGGCACATTCCGGGTTTGAAAAAGAACCTATTATCAGTTGGGCAGTTGGACGAAGAAGGTTACAAGGTAACATTCGGCTGCAGGAACTGGGTTATTACCAAGGAGGATTGTGAGATCGCTCGGGGTAATAAGGAGGGAACACTGTATTTGGCGAATAACACCAAGGACAGTATCACGGTGGCGTCAGCCAAGGGTGATACTGATTTGTGGCACTGTCGATTGGGTCACATGAGTGAGAAGGGGATGAAGGTACTTTGTTCAAAGGGACTACTACCGGGTTTGAAGACAGTCGACGTGGGGATCTGCGAAGATTGTGTGTTTGGCAAACAGGCGAGAAATAATTTCTCGAGGACGGGTAGGGCTTTGAGGGAAGCAAAGTTAGAACTGGTTCACACGGATTTGTGGGGACCATCTCCGGTAACTTCTCTGGGTGGTGCGTCATATTACATGACCTTTATTGATGATTCAACAAGGAAGGTCTGGATCTACTTCTTGAAGGGGAAAGATGAAGCTTTCGAGGTATTCAAGAAGTGGAGGGCCTTGGTGGAGAATCAGACGGGACTTAAGCTTAAGTGCTTAAGATCAGATAATGGTGGGGAGTATGAGCTCGGTGAGTTTAGGGAATATTGTGCAGCGAATGGTATTCGCATGGAGAAGACTCCAAAGGGCACACCACAACACAATGGGGTTGCAAAAAGGATGAACAGGACATTGAACGAGCGGGCTAGAAGTATGAGATTGAAGTGTGGACTTCTCAAGACGTTCTGGGCATATGCAGTTGACACGGCGGCTTTCTTGATCAATAGGGGACCATCGGTACCATTGGGGAATGAAATTCCAGAGGAAGCATGGAGTGGCAAGCAGGTAAATCTGTCCTTTCTTCGCATATTTGGCTGCGTTTCATATGTTCATATTGATTCTGCTGATAGAACTAAGTTAGATGCAAAATCTGTAAAATGTACGTTTATTGGGTATGGCGGGGATGACTTCGGGTATAAGTTTTGGGATGACCAAAACCATAAAATTATTCGTAGTCGAGATATGGTATTCAATGAACAGGTATTGTACAAGGACAGAAAGGGGGCATCTGATGATATTAGTTCAGAACCGGAGGTTGTAGAAGTGGATATTCCAGACTCGGGTGGGAGCAGGACGGTTCATGATGACCATGGTCAGGGGGTCACTGAAGATGAACCACATACTCCGGAACCGGATATTCCGCTGCGTAGATCCAGCAGGTTGCGTGGATCGCCTGACAGGTATACTCCTTCGAATTACTATTTGTTGTTGACAGATAGTGGGGAACCGGAATGTTATGCGGAGGCTGTTCGTAGTGCGCTTTGTAATAAGTGGAAAGCTGCGATGGATGATGAGATGGACTCATTAAAAGCCAACAAAACTTGGGAGTTGATTAGACTGCCTAAGGGGAAGAAGGCATTGCATAACAAGTGGGTTTACCGGATCAAGGAGGAGGCAAACGGCAGTAAGCGTTACAAGGCAAGACTGGTTGTGAAGAGGTTTCAGCAAAAGTACGGTATTGACTACACCGAGGTATTCACTCCTGTTGTGAAGATGACCACTATCAGAATGGTTCTAGGGATAGTAGTGGCAGATAACTTGTTGCTGGAACAGATGGATGTAAAGACGGCCTTTCTTCATGGGGATTTGGAGGAAGAAATTTACATGGTACAACCAGAGGGTTACTTGTCTAAGGGTAGCGAGGAACTGGTTTGCAGATTGACTAAGAGCTTGTATGGCCTTAAACAAGCTCCTAGGCAGTGGTACAGAAAGTTCGATGGATTCATGTACGACATTGATTTTATCAGATGTGAGGCGGATCATTGTTGCTACTTCAAGAACACGGACACCATTGGGTATGCACTTCAAGCTATCCGAGAAGGACTCACCTATGGGCAAGGAGGAGCGTGACAAGATGGAGAGGACTCCATATGCTTCGGCAGTGGGGAGTCTAATGTATGCAATGGTGTGTACAAGGCCGAACATTGCACATGCGGTGGGAGTAGTCAGCCGGTTCATGGGCAATCCAGGAAAGCAACATTGGGAAGCGGTTAAATGGATCCTGCGTTACTTAAAGGGTACTGCTGGTAAGGCTCTATGTTTCTCAAGCAAGGAGGTCGTGTTAGCGGGTTATGTGGATGCGGATTTGGCATCAAGTGATCTTGATAAGAGGAGAAGTACTACGGGTTATGTTTTCACATTGGGTGGTACAGCTATCTCCTGGGCTTCTAAATTGCAGAAGATCGTGGCTCAGTCGACTGCAGAAGCAGAATATGTGGCAGTGACAGAGGCTAGTAAAGAGATGGTATGGTTGCAGAACTTCTTGGGTGAACTTGGGAAGATGCGAATTGGTAATGCTCTCTACAGTGACAGTCAGAGTGCAATTCATTTGGCTAGAAATCCGGCGTTTCATTCTAGGACGAAGCACATTGAGCTGAGGTTTCACTACATCAGGCATCTCTTGGAGAGAAAGATCTTAAGGCTAGAGAAGATATTGGGATCGGAGAACCCGGCTGACATGTTGACCAAGGTGGTAAACCTTGAAAAGTTGAAGCTATGCGTAGCTTCAATTGGGCTTGGAGAATAGGAGAAGAGGATGGCACTACCATGATCGAGGTGAGCACTAGGAAGACACCAAGGATGAGTTGAAGACGGATACGGGGTTTATATATGCGGTTGATCTCTAGGTGGGAGATTGTTGGAGTAGAGATCGTTCAAAGAAACAAAGAGAAGAAAATACGCAGAGCAGGTAAACGAGCGGGCGCTCGGTGTCAACCAGGCGGACGGCAAGCGGGCGCTTGGAGAAGACCAGGCGGGCGCTCCTGTCGACAGTAGGTCTGGCTTTCTGGCGATCTAATTCCAGGCGGACGCTCGCTTGTACCCACGCGGGCGCCTGGTGCCCCCGACGGGAATTCGGGAATTGCTGTATTTTTGGGATTTCTCTTATGTTTAGGTTTAGGTCTTATTCCGGGGTTGCTATATAAATAATGTTCCGCCCCCATACTCATTGTAACTCAGATTTAACAAATTATAGTGCAAGATCCTGGCTTGGTAGTGCCCCCAGACGTAGTCAAACATATTGACGAACTGGGTTAACAATTTCTGTGTTCCTTCTTTGCTTTATTTCTTGTGCTCTGTTTTGTGTGCTCTTATTGTTCTTGTGGGTTTGCTTGGGTAGTGGAGGGCCATATCCACAACACTGACCAGACCAATGAGATCGTGGCACGTGGCATAAATCCGTACGAAGGGGTTAATATCCAGATCTTATCTCTTTATTCTCTTTCTTGTATCACCTATAAATACTCCTTTTCGCCCCCATGGGCAAGGTACGTACTCTAACCCTAATCACACACAAGGCTTTCACAGGCCTTTTTTCCTTGGGTTTTCCTCAGAGATCTTATTCTCACACCCGAGGGCCTAAGACGGATTCAAACCCGGCTCTGGTCCTAACGGTGTTCTTGTTTGTGTTGTGATTCAGGAACAAGAGGCAGCAAACCGGAGATCCGTCTCCTTGACCCCAAATTTCAGGGCGTCATCAATACCAATGCCTAGCCGTACTGGAGTATTCTTTATCGGTAGACATTCACTTGTAAAAAAATCCCCACTAGAATGTTTCTAAATAGGCTGAGAGGAAGGTTGTGTAACTTGTATAATAAGCTGCAACAAGCTACGTTACCTAGATCATTCATTTTTTCCTAAAACACCTATGACAACATGACACATGGCTGTGAGCATGGGTACAGATGTGCCCATCTCGCAATAAACTGTACAAGTTTATCATGAGCTACTCTCCTCTCAACTTGCCGTATGGCAGGGACACTCAGCTGCACATATTTGGTATTTTCGAAGTTTATATGATGTAGAATTGCTAAACATGTTCGAATTTGAGAAAATTCTCAGGGCTAAAAGCCTGAGAGAAACTTCACATTTTTCAGCAATAAAATCCTTTCTTTTTCAGCAATAGTCTTTTCTGTCCTCTTTGAGCAATTATCTCATAAGGGCTTGTAGAGGCCTATAAATCAAAGATAGAGCAAGAAGTAAAGCGCATTGGCTATTAATTTTGGCTGTTTTTTCCCTTTGCATCTTAATTTCCAGCCTCAGGTATACTTATCATATAATAATGTATTAGTAATATTCTAAGAGCAGGATACCGAATACTTTAAATAGCTTCTTGTTTCTAAGTTTCTAACTACATACACTTGGCTCGTTTAATAATAAAAAATAAAAAAAAAAAAATACATCCCCACTATTTTCATTTATCTGCACTTCTGTTAAAAGCCCATTACTGCAAAGAGTCTGCACCAGTAAAAGTTACTGTGATATGCACTGGTTATAGTCCTAAACATGGAATAACATGGAATAAATGGTTCACTAGTGAGTAATTTACTGTTTATAAATCAGACTCTAGCCAGCAATGGCATGCACGACTTGAAACGATTTGGTGATCATTCAGATGCCTGGAATAAACCAAGAAAAGCAAGCAATCTAAATGTATTAAATTAATACGGTACGACATTGGACTCAAGACTGTGGCGCTCTTACCGTAGTCCGGCAAAGGTTCAATCATTTCTGAGTCAGGATCATCTCCCCAAGTGAGCTCACTTACTGTTGCTGAACCACGCACATCACCATACAAATTAGCTTCAACATTCTTTTTCAATAACTTCAGTCTATCTTGCATGTCCGTTAGAATAACTTGAGCACCTAAAAGAGCCGCAATGCAGCTGAAACCATAACATAAGGAAAAAAACTCCAAGAGACCTTCTCAAACATTGAACAAATAATTGCAAGTCATATTATGCATTTACAAAATTTTCAGACTAATCACTGTGAGTCATACAAATACTGTGATGCTCAGACTCTTTGGTTTACCCCACCGTACCAGTGTCCGACACTCGTATTTTAGTGTTGTCGACACGAGTTCGGCGGGGTATACCAAAGAGTTCGAGCACCTTAGTACAAATAAGAGGACCAATAGTGTTTTGTTATGAATAATCTCAGATATAATGGTTAAGACATGCTCTTAACAATTAACTTCCAAAAAATTTCATTTCCAATGAATAATCCACCTAACAAACTAAGATGAGGAGACTATCCAAACAAACAGTAATCAAAAGAAAAGGAAATGAAAAGAGGTGATAATAAGTATTATTACCCAACTAATCCACAGCCTGAGCCTAGTTCAACAACCTTCTTGCCTTGAAGATTGATTGTTCCTGATTCAACTGCATGCTCTAGGAACTTCCCGAGAACAACTCCACTGTCCCACATCACTGCTCCAGTTACTCCCGGTGTGCTCTACGGGTAATGGTAAATCAAGTATAAGCGATAACAAACCAGATTAAGCATTTCCCTGTATTCATTAATTGGAGCCTGAATGTTTTTATGCTATGAATGCAGATTAAGGCTAGTCTATTTCCCCGAAACCACCTCCACCACTTTAATAATGATATTGGCATGGCAATCATTTTGCTTTAGTGGACGATCATCTTTTTCAAAATTGGAGTGGCTCTGAACCGATAAAAATTTATCTCAACTTGAAAACTATAACCCACTTAAGCAGCTAATCTCATCCTAAAGGCATAACAACAATGCTGCACTACACAAGTATACCATCTATTAGAAGTTGACAGAGCATTAAAGTTCCAAATGAATGTCCATGAAACATTTTAGGCTGATGTAGCTCAAATTGTTGCTTTGCTTATTAATCATCTTTCACCTTCTATTCTTGATGGACAAATTCCCTACTCTGTTATGTCCCTTCCCAATATCTGTTTTGTACTCTCCATGAATAATAGTGTGTACTTGTTTCGTCCAGTATTCTTTGGACCCAAATCACCCTCGGCTATTGAAATTGTGTTTTGGGGGTAATTTGTGCTTATAGGGGCTATCATATTACTCCTTGTATCTAGGTTGATGTCTGGTGTTAGATGACATTTACTTCTTAGAGCTGAGTCCTTGTTTTGGTAGGACTCCTTTTGCTACTGAGTTTACCTCGAACGATGCCCACCTTACATATAGTCATTAGGTTGTCACTGGTCCCAAATCATCATCTCGTCCTCCCATTAGTGAACGATACACTCGATGACCTACAATTTTTATCATAGAATAAGTAGGAGTCAACTTACAACCAGAAAAGTTACTTCCTACACCCTCTTCGTCTCATTATGATCACAACCTTCCTACAACCCTCAGAAAGGCAGTATACATGTATGTATTCATTCAATCTTTTTGTCTCACTGATAATTTGCCATCTCTTGTCTAGAATCTATTTCTTCTACTATCAAGATTTGAAGCATTACTGTATGGTGGTTGGAAATACGTTGTGGAAGAGGAAAGGAAGGCTCTTTACTCTTAAGATTGATGGTATCTACGATTTGGTTTCTCTTACAGAAGTTAATAAAGTAACCAGTGTAAATGGATACGTTTTTAAATGAACCATGATGACACTGTTGCATGGCTGAAAGCTAGATTAGTAGCTAATGGTTATGCTCAAGTGTGGTGGCGAAGCCACAACTAAGCCAAAGTGGTTAGCTGATCCCCTTTACCCTTAAAGATTATGACACTTGAGCACATTTGAGTCAACAAAATATACTCCTCAGTCCTCAATGATAATTTCCTATAAAATGTCTTAATTATACAGTTTTATCCATTTATCAATGAAAAGAAATGCAATATTCAATATTTTAACTCCCCCATTGAAATAACATTTAGATACTAGTACAAAAAATTTATCCCTAATATTGTATTAACCTCTTCTCAATATAATCATCCTGGAATAATGTAATGTTAAGGGCACATAAACAAAAGACTCTGTTGATAGTTATTGATGGGTTGTTTCATCAATTAGCAGTTGGTGAACCTACAAATTCACCATTGCTCAAGCTTGTGATATTGATTGTGCTAAACAACTTCCCCTTTAGTTGAACAGACTCGTTTTCATCTTTCAATATGTTTGCTGATTCTAACCAGCACTTTGTATAAGTTGGATGTTAAGAATAAGGGAATACCAACAAATGTCTCTGAACTACACCCGTCCCAAAAAGATTGTCCCACTTTTTTGTAATCTATACTCCCTCCGTCTCACCCGAATTAAGATTTTTGGGTTGGGCACTGGGATTAAGGAAAAAGTGTTAGTGAAGTAGGTGTTGTCGGTATGAAAAGTGAAGTAGAAGAGAGAAAGTGGGGTAGAGAATAATGATTGGAAAGTTGTTGTGAATGTGAATGTGGCTCTAATTAAATAAAACACTTCCATTTTTGGGTTGTCCTACTTCGAATGGGACACCCAAAATGGAAATTTGTACTAATTCAAGTAGGACGGAGGGAGTATGTATAATTTCAAGAACAAACAGGCAAGTAAAGCATCAACTACAAAACAAAATTACTTTTGAAATAGGATAATCGGAGAGAGTACAACAATCTCGAGTAGGGTTTTGGGAGAACGAACCAAGGAAGAAGGGGACTGGAAAATGGAGAGAGAGCGGCCGCAAGCGTCGAGGCGGAAATGGAGAGAGGATTGGTAGACAAAGGCGTTGGGTTTTGAGAAAGTTGGCTGTTGAATCCCCCAAAGCAGCATCATCTCATCTGCTGGGTCTCCCTTCACCATCCTAACCTTTCCTCCGTACGATCCCATCCCTATTACTATCTCCTCCTCCTCCTCCGTCTCCTCGACGGCCGCCGCCGCAACAACAACTTCCGTGCATCCACCGGCCGACATAATTTTGTGTTAGGGTACTGCCCTGCACCCGATTTCTAGTCCTGTTGCAGGCGTCAATTGCTGCGGGGAAGAAACCTTACTACTGAATGCAAGTCACACTGGCCCAAGTTTAAGAACACCCATACTACCTTTCGGGAAAAAAAATAAAAACATCTAAAAGTTTCGCTTACGTGCTACTGCGCTAGTCATTCATAAAACCCTTGTTCCCTTTAAAATACTACCTCCGTCCCAACTCAATACGCACATTTACTGTTTGGCACAATATTTAAGGAGAAATTATTTATATTCAAAAGTATTGTGAGTGGAGAATAATGAGTGGTTGGGAGGAAGAAAGAGAATGAGTGGAGAATAATGAGTGGTTGAGAGGAAGAAAGAGAATGAGTGGAGAATAATGAGTGGTTGGGAGGAAGAGAGAGAATGAGTGGAAGATTATAAAAATAATAAAAAACTTTCCTTTTTTGGATTGTGCACATATCAACGACACCCACTTAAAAGGTAAGTGTGCACATTGAGCTGGGACGGAGGTAGTATTAGGATTTCGAACTGCTCCACCAAGGAGTTAGCTCCACCCAATGGTGGAGATCAATGCCACCTCATTTTTCCTACACCCAACGGTTCAGATGGAGCCAAATTCGGTGGGACCCAAAAAAGTGAGAGCTATCTTGACCGCCCCCTGATTTGGGTGTGTATGTGGCCCTCAACTTAGCCGTTGGGTGGAGAGGTGTAGCAAATTGGGTGGAGCGGTTCCGGGTCCAAAATATTATAACTATGTCATCCCCACTTAGGCCTTAGCCCAGCTGCGGCGCCTAGCGGCCGCCTAACGCTTTTTAAAACTTTGTTATGTTTCAAACAAAAATAAAACACCCGTAAATTTTGTGCTATTTATTCTCACCCTCCCAAGTACAAGTGGTTGCGAGAAATGTTAGAGGCAAAAAAAAAAAAAAAAAAAAAAAGGTAAATTGCACCATACCGCTTGATGCTGCAAGAAACGTACCGGATCAGCCACGTAAACTAGCCGGGGCTTCACCGGCGAAGGCCCTCCGGCATGAGAATAAGAATGGATTTATGTGAGATAAAACAAAAAGAAATCAATTGACTAGAGTGAGAGCCAAGAGAATTCGATACCAGTTTATCGTATGAGAGCTTGTTTATATAGGCACTGGTGAATTAATCCTGACTTGTTAAGAAAGTCAAGAAGTCCGTTTTGGTGTAGAACTCGTATATGAGGAAAGTAGAATCCTGATAAGGATTGTGCTTACTATTACCTTGCAAAAGAGATCTCATTGTTAAGTAAGGATTCCCTTTATTTTTGTATATTTTGGACTCTATTTGTAGCCTCCGTTTTGTATTAGGAGAATAAAACTTGTCACCGTAGAGTTGGCACAAGTCGGCATGCGTACCCAACCTCGGCATATGACCAGCCGAGATGGGTCTTGGTCCTCAATTCATGGGCTCAAGCTCGTATATGTCACGGCCCAATACCGTGGTCGGTTTATCTCGTTCACTACTATTAAGTTTATATTTAATGTATCAAAAGTTACAATTTGGTTTATAATATTATCACAAAATTCCAATTCAAAGCAATTTTGGATGTATGCTAAAATGAATTGATGTAAAACGCAGCGGAAAGATAACTATTAATTGATCGAAATCAATTAATCTGCAAGGAATTAAAATTCCCAAGAAGAATTTAAAAGAAATTCTTGAACAAGAAATAAAGGAGGTTAAAGAAGAAGAGATAATTGCAAAGCAATTCTTGAATAATAATAATCAACTTGTCTGAAATAAAAGACTACAAAAAGTATTTATACTAAATCAAATAAAACCCTAATCTAAAAAGGAATTCAAAATAAAAAAAGGAATACTAAACCTATTCTAAAACTCAGAAGGAAAGCAAAAACGGAAACTGAATTTCTGGGAATTGGCCGGGCACGACCGTGCTTATGATTTGGCACGATCGTGCAATTCAATACGCAAGTTTCGTCCTTCGACTTCTTTTATGCACGGCCGAGTCACCAAGCTTGCACGGCCGCGCTGAACTGGTCCGGGCGTGGCTTCATTCGAACCCGGGCGGATCATAGGCTGCTTGGGAATATCGGATTGCATCATACACCCCTTCTTAAAAAGAACTCGTCCCGAGTTCATCTCCGATGTTTGAAAGAAATTGCCATGCCATTTGAAAAGATAATTGGAATAAAGCAACAATAGTAACACCGACGGCCATGAAAAAACTGGAAAATTCCTTTCCCAATGGAACAAAAACGTGGAACAAATAGGAGCACGATGTACAACCTCGGGCAAACGTACATCAACCGGAAAGAAGTGGAAATCATTTGTCGCAGTCTTCTGATGTTGATCGTCCGCCCCGTACTCCCCGTGATCAACACTACTCAAAATGTCTTGAATTAAAGAAAGAACATCCTCTTCATGTGCCGTGCTCAAGGAAATAATCTGTTGACGAGGCCCTTGTTTTCTACAACATTTATCTTTCAAAGAACAGAAACGAAAACGCACCCCATCTTTTGTAAAACTCAGAGAATTTTCCCTCCCATCATAAACAACACCAAGATCATATTGCCAAGGTCTACCCAACAAAATGTGGCATGCATTCATATCAATAATGTCACATAAGACCTTATCCGTATAACGACCAATAGAAAGAGGAATAAGACATTGCTCATGTACCTTGATTTTGCCGACATTACTAATCCACCCCACAGAATAAGGAGTAGGATGTTTGCGTACCTCAAGTTTCAACTCATCGACCAACGCACGTGACACCAAATTTTCGCTACTACCACTATCAACAATAATTGTAGAAGCAAAAGTATGTACGTTCCCATTGGTGCGAAAAATATTGTGCCGTTGAGGATCTCCATCTTCAACCGGGGTAGTCAACATAAGTTTACGTACCACATAGGAGGCATGATCATCACCATCATCTTCGTCGTCTAGATTAGGGTCATAAACTACTTCTGGCCCCTCATCGTCCTCGTCATCCTCAAGAAACCCATCACGTTCCACCATATGGACCCCTTTATCCTTACCACTAGTACAATTACTAGAGATATGACCCGGTTGATCACACTTAAAGCATTTATTCCAATGAGGCTTTGCATAAGCATTAGAAGTATTGGGAATATTATTATTGCGACGAACCGGTTGATTCCTTGTTGCTATAGGTTGCTTTCCACCATCATCCTTAGAATCCGCGGCCGGTGTTTGCTCCGAATCCCCATCATTATGAGCAGCCGAGATTTGGTCCTTGGTGCTAGAAGAAGAGGCGCCCCCAAACTTTTGAAAAGATGTAGGGGAACGAAAAGAAGAGGCTAATTGATTCTCTACCCTTTTTTCTCTAGTAATAGTGTCAGTCATCACGAACGAAGAAAATAGTTCAACTTGATTCTTGATACCAATACGAAGACCCCCAATAAACCGTGAAACCTATTGTGCCTCTGCCTCGTACAAATCCACCCTTGCAGATATGGCCAGAAAATCATGAACATACTCCTCCACTGTACGACTGCCCTACTTACAATTAAGGAGTTTGGTGTAGAGGACGTGCTCATAATCGTCAGGTAAGAAACAACCCCGCAACTCCCGTTTCATGTCTCTCCATGTACGAATAGGTGGTTCATTAGTACGAGATTTTAATCGTAACAATTGTCCCCACCATGCAGAAGCTCCACCCCGCAATTTGTAGGCCACATAAGGGACCTTCCGTTCTTCCTCAACTTGCATCAAATCAAAGAACTTTACGACCTCTGCAAGCCAATCCATAAAATCTTCAACCGATAAATCACCGTTAAACGATGGAATATCTGCCCGAATTTTAGGGCGTGGGGGTGCTCCCATGACCCCCTCTTCTCGATTATTACGATTAACCCTACCGTACGGATCAACGTGACGGAGATTTTCCTCACGCGCACCGTTTCGGTTTCCGGGGTTGACACTAACACCACCTCCAACTGTTAAATTCCCAATTGCCGCCACAAGCTCCGCATGTTGTGCTGCTTGTTCCGCCCATTGTTCTGCTTGTTGCTCCAACAAACGTGTAATAGCAGTGAGAAGGGGTTGTGTGTCCTCGTTGTTTCCTACACCGTTAACCATCGTCCAAGGATCAACCTTTTCTGATACCAACTGATGTAAAACGCAGCGGAAAGATAACTATTAATTGATCGAAATCAATTAATCTGCAAGGAATTAAAATTCCCAAGAAGAATTTCAAATAAATTCTTGAACAAGAAATAAAGGAGGTTAAAGAAGAAGAGATAATTGCAAAGCAATTCTTGAATAATAATAATCAACTTGTCTGAAATAAAAGACTACAAAGAGTATTTATACTAAATCAAATAAAACCCTAATCTAAAAAGGAATTCAAAATAAAAAAGGAATACTAAACCTGTTATAAAACTCGGAAGGAAAGCAAAAACGGAAACTGAATTTCTGGGAATTGGCCGGGCACGACCGTGCTTATGATTTGGCACGATCGTGCAATTCAATACGCAAGTTTCGTCCTTCGACTTCTTTTATGCACGGCCGAGTCACCAAGCTTGCACGACGCGCTGAACAGGTCTGGGCATGGCTTCATTCGAACCCGAGCGGATCATAAGCTGCTTGGGAATATCGGATTCCATCATACACCCCTTCATAAAAAGAACTCGTCCCGAGTTCATCTCCGATGTTTGAAAGAAATCGCCATGCCATTTGAAAAGATACTTGGAATAAAGCAACAATAGTAACACCGACGGCCATGAAAAAACTGGAAAATTCCTTTCCCAATGGAACAAAAACGTGGAACAAATAGGAGCACGATGTACAACCTCGGGCAAACGTACATCAACCGGAAAGAAGTGGAAATCATTTGTTGCAGTCTTCTGATGTTGATCGTCCGCCCCGTGATCAACACTACTCACAATGTCTTGAATTAAAGAAAGAACATCCTCTTCATGTGCCGTGCTCAAGGAAATAATCTGTTGACGAGGCCATTGTTTTCTACAACATTTATCTTTCAAATAACAGAAACGAAAACGCACCCCATCTTTTGTAAAACTCGGAGAATTTTCCCTCCCATCATAAACAACACCAAGATCATATTGCCAAGGTCTACCCAACAAAATGTGGCATGCATTCATATCAACAATGTCACATAAGACCTTATCCGTATAAAGACCAATAGAAAGAGGAATAAGACATTGCTCATGTACCTTGATTTTGCCGACATTACTAATCCACCCCACAGAATAAGGAGTAGGATGTTTGCGTACCTCAAGTTTCAACTTATCGACCAACGCACGTGACACCAATTTTTCGCTGCTACCACTATCAACAATAATTGTAGAAGCAAAAGTATGTACCTTCCCATTGGTGCGAAAAATATTGTGCCGTTGAGGATCTCCATCTTCAACCGGGGTAGTCAACATAAGTTTACGTACCACATAGGAGGCATGATCATCACCATCATCTTCGTCGTCTAGATTAGGGTCATAAACTACTTCTAGCCCCTCATCGTTCTCGTCATCCTCAAGAAACCCATCACGTTCCACCATATGGACCCCTTTATCCTTACCACTAGTACAATTACTAGAGATATGACCCGGTTGACCACACTTAAAGCACTTATTCCAATGAGGCTTTGCATAAGCATTAGAAGTATTGGGAATATTATTATTGCGACGAATCGGTTGAGTCCTTGTTGCTATAGGTTGCTTTCCACCATCATCCTTAGAATCCGCGGCCGGTGTTTGCTCCGAATCCCCATCATTATGAGCAACCGAGATTTGGTCCTTGGTGCTAGAAGAAGAGGCGCCCCCAAACTTTTGAAAAGGAATTAAAGTTCCCAAGAAGAATTTCAAAGAAATTCTTGAACAAGAAATAAATGAGGTTAATGAAGAAGAGATAATTGCAAAGCAATTCTTGAATAATAATAATCAACTTGTCTAAAATAAAAGACTACAAAGAGTATTTATACTAAATCAAATAAAACCCTAATCTAAAAAGGAATTCAAAATAAAAAAATGAATACTAAACCTGTTCTAAAACTCGGAAGGAAAGCAAAAACGGAAACTGAATTTCTGGGAATTGGCCGGGCACGACCGTGCTTATGATTTGGCACGATCGTGCAATTCAATACGCAAGTTCCGTCCTTCGACTTCTTTTATGCACGACCGAGTCACCAAGCTTGCACGGCCGCGCTGAACTGGTCCGTGCGTGGTTTCATTCGAACCCGGGCGGATCATAAGCTGCTTGGGAATATCTGATTGCATCATGAATGGATGACAAAATGAATGGAAATGCATCAAAGTTATTTACAATTGCATTGGATTATAACTTATCTAATTTTTAGTGTTTCTCAAACCTTCAACTTTTAGGGTTGACCAAACTAAAAAAAATGTTACTTTTTCCATCTCAGTCTAAAGTTTTTAGCACAGTTCGTGACGGTTCCGATTTTGAGCCGGTTTGGTGGTCCCGATCTGGTCCGGTTGTGGTTTGGTCAACGCTAGGAGGAGGGAGTATAAGATTAGGATGGAAGTGTAATTTTGGGGCAATGCTAGGGGCACAAAAGAATGTCACAAAATGAAGGATACAAAATGAGGTGACAATATTTTATTGGTTATATCGATAATAGACCCGACACACTCTAATTAAAAACACCAATAAAATCTTGCACATCATTTTGTAAACCAAATTTGTGGCATTTTTTGTGACTTTATATTTACCGGTAATTATGGAAAGAGGAGATGTGATTTTCTTTGTGCAGGTGAAAAGTTAAAGTGGTGAGTAGGGTAACATTCAATATTTTAACAACTAAACACCAGTATATGTTGAGAGCAATGAATACCACTTGCCTTGTCGTTTTGAGCTGTCCAACCGCCAATCATTTCCCCAGACACTATGCTTCTTCTTCTTCTTCTTTAGAAAAAAAGTCTTCAATAATTAGTTTTGTTTAATTTCTACTTCTATATTTTTCCTTTTCTTCCTGCATCCTTGGCTGTTGGGTCATTATCATCCCCACCTTACACCTTTTTCTGTCAATTGTTGTCAATCGATTTCCTGCTTAGTACTTGTTTAATAGCAAAAAGATCCATCTGGGTTTATCCATTTTCTTGATTTTTAGTTCTTGAAAATATGCTGTATTGTTTTTGTAATCATTAAATTTGCTCTTTTTGGGAAAATTTCTAGTTTTGATTTACTTAGGAGTGCTTAGTAGCAAAAAGATCCAGCTGGGTTTTCATTTCCCTCTTTTTCTTGATTTTTTAGGTTTTTAAAATTTGCAGTAGTATTGTTTTTGCAATCATTAAATTTAGCAACTTTTAAGGAAAAAGAATTCAGTTGTTTACAGAACGTGATTAACTTGCTGTCTGTTTAACCTCTTCCTTTTCTGGAAGTTGGATGTGGAAAATACCCAATTTGATTCTAGTAACTGGAAAATACCAAATTTTATTTAATAATTTGGGTTTGAAATTCGAAGGTAATTCATTCCATTGGAGTAATTTGAAAAATACCCAGTTTGATTTGATGAATTAAATTTGAAAAAAAAAAAAAAAAAACGGAGAAGAAGGTGTAGAAGCTATAACAATGGCGGCGCTAGTACCAGGGGTGTTATTAAAGCTGCTTCAGCATATGAACACAGATGTAAAAGTCGGCGGAGAGCACAGATCATCTCTTTTACAAGTCGTCAGCATTGTTCCGGCGTTAGCAGGCGGCGAGCTCTTTTCAAGACAAGGGTTTTACCTCAAGGTATCTGATTCATCTCATGCCACTTATGTATCTTTACCTGAAGAACATGAAGAACTCATTCTTAGTGATAAGATTCAATTGGGTCAGTTTATCCATATCGAACGGCTCGAATCAGCTTCCCCTGTGCCCATACTTCATGGGGTCCGTCCGATTCCCGGTCGACATCCTTGTGTTGGTACCCCTGAAGATATTGTTGCCACCACTAGTTCATCTCCCTTAGCTTTCTTGAGCAATAATAACAATCTTGGTAGTAGTACTGGCTCTAAATCTGTTTCGGATAAGCCCAAATCGTTTGCGAGTAGTAATGGTAGTAGTCAAGTTAGATTAAAGGATAATAAATCAACAACACCCTCGATTAAATCGAGTGGTGGTGGTGGGGTTAAGGAAGATCAGACGGATAATAAAAGATCAACGGGGTTGTTGCGATCCAAATCCCAGTTGTCAAAGCTTGTGTTGAATTCAGTTGACTCGAAGCAGTTTTTGACCAAGGGTAAATCGTCCGGGTCTCGGTCAATACCCTCGTCTCCGACTAGCTGTTATTCGTTGCCTACTTCTTTTGAGAAGTTCTCGAATGGGATGAAGCAACAGGCAAAGGTCAAAGGATTGGACAAGGCAAGTGCTAAGGTAGGGTTAGTGGAAAAGGCTGGTTCGGTTCGGAGGTCTTCGACTCCGAAGAAGGTAGGGATTAGTAGCTCCATCAGAAATTTTGTGCAGGGATTTGAGTTGGGGCCTAAAGCACTTAGGAGGAGCTGGGAGGGCAATATGGATTTCAAGGCAAGGGAAAGTCCAAAAATGAGGATCACCAAACATGATGCGAAATCTGATTCTCGAAGTAATTCTGTAAGTCCTTTGTGCAATTGACACAATTGCCATCCTTTGTAATTTTTAAACTACTCACTCCGTCCGTCCCAAAATGTTGTTCCCACTTTTTTTCATCGTTACTACCAATGAACTTCGAGCAATAGTTTTATGTTAATTTAGTTATCCTAATGAAAATTTAAAACTTGTTATTGATAGTATTGTTGATGGTGTATGAGTGTATCAATAACAAGTTTTAATTTTTCATTTGGATAATTAGATTAACCTAATATTATTGCTCAAAATTCGTTTGTAATAATGACAAAAAAAGTGAGAACAACATTTTAGAACAAGGGAGTATTTTATAGTTCGAAGGTAAAGCCCTTTGCTGATTGGTTTTTGGAACGTAGATAATGAATACGGGCGTATACATCAATCGTGTTGTTGAATGATCACGTCCTTTATATTTGTTCATTCAATTAGAATACTTGAGTTGATAGAGATAAAGTGTTTGATTGCATGTTAACTTCTGTTTATACATTCAATCTACTAATTGACCTCAGATACTTTGTCTTCATTTAGTTTCAATGCACTCACTCTGTCCCGGAAAGATAGTCCCACTTGGACTTTACGGTCAACTCAATCTGAAATTTTACCATAATTTATGAAAATCTAGCTATTCTTATACTCTTCTAAAAATTGTTGTTGATTCACCACTAGGAGTACTGTCAATAACAATTGTTAGAATTGCATAAGAATAGCTAGATTTTCATAAAGTTATGGTCAAGGATCAATTGAGATGACCATAAAAGACAAAGTGAGACTATCTTTCCGGAACAGAGGGAGTATTTATCATTTTGTGTGCCAAATATTCGTAGCTTCATTTTCTTGCTCTTTTTTAACTTCTTCCCTATCCCCTCTTTTGCAAGGGAAGTGTGTCAGTTTGTTTAGCATTTGGTATGTGCTCTTACACCTCCCTATCATATTAATACCGTTCGTCTGACAGGTTCCAAGAAAGTCTACAAGTGAAAGATTGCCATCTAAAGAGGAAAATAAGCAATTATCTGCAAAGTCACCTAAAGGTGAAAATAAGCTCCAGATATCTACAAAACGAATAAATAGAGATTCAGTTGATTCTGATAAATCAAATAAGCAGAGGACACCTGTCGGAAGGAAGTTATCTTCTGACGCTGCTAATAGTGGAATGCCAGCAAACATGACCAAGGTTTCTCTCAATAATAGGAGACTGACAGATGCAAATGTTTCTTGGACTGCACTCCCATCATCTCTTGCAAAGCTTGGGAAGGTATGACTTGTTGTTTATTATTTAGATTCTAATTTTTTATTGACCATTTCCCTAAACTACAATGTTTGATTAACATGTTGCTACTTCATTTGCTTGGTATAATTTGGCTGATGGAAGCAAGGAGTATATAATATAGAGCTATCATTAACTAGTACTCCCTCCGTCCCATAATAAATGTCGCACTTTCCTTTTCTGTCCGTCCCAAAATAAGTGTCGCGTTTCCAACTAAGGAAATAGTCGTAGTTCAGTTTTACCATTGTACAAGCAATGTACAAACAGGTACGACACATTTCTAAAAACGTTGGCAAGTCAAACACGACATCTATTATGGGACGGAGGGAGTAAAAATTTGAATAGTGGGATCAGTGGCCTGTGTGTAAATTAGATTGTTATTACTTGGCGTTTCATCAAGTGTTGGTCTTCCACAACTTTTTTTGTTGGGTTTACAAGAATTTGGCAGTCGGCCAATTCCTCCATGATGACCTACTTTGCTTTTGAATAATAATAAAGGAAAAATAAAAGCTCCTGATCTTCTACCTTCGTTTTCCTAATGCAATTCATGCACTGAATCTTGACATTCAAGTATAGACTACACCTCACTCGTGTCTTCCCCTGATTCTCATGATGAAAACCTTATTACAGGAAGTTCTGAAGCATAGAGATTCTGCCCAAACGGCTGCCGTAGAGGCTATGCAAGAAGCTTCTGCTGCAGAAAGCTTGCTTCGATGTTTGAGGTAATTTGTCTAGTATATCCACTCTTACTGATTAACTTAACCTCTATTACCTTTTAAATCGTAATGCATCTAGTAACTTGAGAACTTGTTATGTTGGTGGGAACTTAACCAGTAATGAACTTCCGTGCTTGCTTTCTAGTTGTTTAAGCTTTGTTGTCTTGGGGCATAATGGCTACCATATTAAGGGCATGAGCAAATTTATTTTTATTTGTAGCCTAAAAAATTTCATCATTTTAACATTGTGCACGTATATTGTATAGATGCATGTTGAAGTACTGTTTTTATGAACCCCATGCATAGTGGGAGAGCTCTTTTAACACCAGGTTACCCTTTTTCTGCTTACCGGGCCAAATTCACTTTAACCTAGATCTTGTATAAGAAAAATAGAAAATGAGGGAATGTTGGAGACACTAGTTATTGGGAAAGGGATGAGAAGAGGAGAAAGTGATTAAGTGGATGAAGAGTCCAAGACGGACCAATCTTCCGTTCGTTTATTATATCGTATAGATGCGCGCTGTCATGGACTTGAATGTTGAGGTGCTTGTGGAAGCACCAAAAGTTAGCTCCTAAGCAAAGAAAACAAATTTTTCTATGTGGCTAAACATCCTCTATAAACAAACTTGTGTGCAATATATTCTGAATAACAATTCAAGAGCGGAATTTCAATTCCTTCAGCCATGTGCATCAGAATAATTTAGCACAACGTTTTTGAGAAACTCATTAGTCTTGATTTGATGGAGCTTCACAAGTCATGAACTTGGAAAGATATTCCATTAATTTTGAGTATACCTCTTGCATGTCACTTAGTGCAATCTTTTGGAATAAATAAGATGATGAAACAAACTTCAACGAGACACATGATTAAGTTGAAGAATCTGGAACAGCATAATAGTCGCTATGCCTTCTATTTGGAAGTAGTCAATATACCCTAGCTTTTGACATTCATAAGTAGGCCAAATTACGTTTAAACCCCGTATTCACCAAATCCCACTTTGCACCCCAATTTGAAAACTGAGTTTGTTTGGTTCTTTATTTTTGATACTATCCCACTTTGCCCCTGACATGCACTTGGCCAGGGGGTAAAATGGGATGATTTGGAAAGTGCCGGAAGTAAAGTGGGACGATTTGGAAATTAAAGTACCAAACATACCCACTTTTCAAACGGAGGTGCAAAGTGGGATGGGGTGGATAGATAATTGTAATTTGGTCCTTCATAAGTACATGAGTGACAGTGCAGTGTCAAGGGAGAAGATGCAGCAACTCTTGAGTAGATATATTGTCAAAAGAGAAGGTACGACAAGTTCTAATTGGCTACATTGTCAGAAGAGAATGTGTACCACCTTCTGATTCGTTCTCAGCTGGGAGTAAGTAGTGTTTCTCATTTTAAACCAAGAAATATATACTCCTGTAAAAGAAGAGATGATTGTTTTTTGGGTTCAGCTGAACAACAATTACTCAAGGGGACCCTGTTGAAAGGGAGGGTACATTCTTGAGGTATGGTCTAGAACCTTATCATACCGGCAGCAGCCGGAATGTTTTGAATGGAACTGTTGTTGTTTTTTTCCCTTGATATATGGCCTCATTTGGTACGGAAGCTTGAATGGATAGGATGTAAGTGAAACTGCAAAGTAAATGGAAAGGGCATTCTAGCTTTATCTCGTAAACATTCCATGTGACGAAGGAAAGACAAACTCATTTGTTAAGAGATGGATCCTTCATTCTCGCTAAGGCTGTAATTCAGGCGGGTCACCCATTACTCAACTTGGGATCGACCCCTTACAAAGCCCATATGCAAACTTGGTGCTAAAAGAACCAACTGCAAATGTTTTTTTTTATTACTTTCATCATAGGTGTGTTTTGCTCCCAAGTAAGTCTTTCTTCATTCTCTTGAAGTTTTCTACTCCCTCAGTCCCATCTATATTGGCCACATTTGAATTTTTTGGTCAACACAAGTGAACTTTGACCAAACATTAATGTCAATCTAATATTTCTAATGAAAATGTAAAAATTGTTATTGATAGGTCGCTTAGTGATCAATAACAATTTTTAGAATTTCATTAAGATGATTAGGTTGACATTAATGTTTGGTCAAAGTTCACTTGTATCGACCAAAAAAGTCAAACGTGACAAATTTAAATGGGACGGAGGTGTATATATTAACCCCCTGAGAATATTCGGGCTTCTATCCACCTATCCGTTCATTTGTCTGCGGTATTTAGTTGTGCAAGCAAGTTCTGGATACATAGATGAAAAGGGGATCAGTCTACCCTCTAAATGCAATAGTTGACTGCTTCTCTAACCAACTCAGGTGCAAAAGCTAAACTGGATACAATGAATCTGTGTGTTCCGCATGCGCGCTTAAAGCAACCGCAAGGGTGTTTGCATAGCGTGAATTTATGCCAAAACTTATTGACACGTCATTTCCATGTTCATTTTGTGCTGCTCTGAGTTGTGTTGGCATAGAAAATGTTTTGCTACCTCCGTCCCAAAAGAATGCCCAATTCGAAAAAAAAAAAAAAATGGGCCTTCATTTTGGGACGGAGGGAGTAGTTGCTACGAGTTTTTGTATTTGTTGAATTGAGTAATATATGATTCATAAAAATAATAGTAGAATTTTTAGATTTTTCATCTTGTTAGCAACTTATTAATCTCAAAAAGAATGCCCATTTCAGATGCCGTTCTAACCTTTCCTTTTTCTTCATGGCAGCACATACTCTGAGCTAAGTTCTTCTGCAAAAGAAGATGATCCACAGCCTGCTGTAGAACAGTTCTTGGCTTTACACGCAAGCTTGAACGATGCTCATCTGACTGCTGAATCTCTTTCAAAAACCATCACATTCGGTTCAACATCACAAGATTATGAAGAAAACACGTCAGAAGAAGCACTAAAAGTCACGTCAGACAGAAGAAAACAAGCAGCTTCTTGGGTTCAAGCTGCCTTAGCCACCAATTTATCGCCTTTCACAGCATATAGCAAACAAAACAATTCAAACAATCAATCAATAGTAGTTCTTGAAAACTCCACCAAGAATGCACCAATGAAAACCCAAGTCAAACCCCGTCAGTCAGTCAACTCTAGAACCGTGGGCCCGGGAACTCCACGTCGCCAAGTAGACGCGCCAGCTGTCAATCAGAAGGCAAGGACCCCACCACCTTTAGAATGGGCAAGAGGAGATGGCCTTGAAGAAGCTGTGGAAATGGCTGAAGTACTAAGAATGGAGTCGCAAGAATGGTTCTTGGGATTCGTGGAGAGGTTCTTGGATGCTGACGTGGACATCTCGACTTTATCTGATAATGGTCAAATAGCAGGTATGTTGACTCAGCTCAAGAGTGTGAACCATTGGTTAGACGGAATAGGGTCAAGAAAAGAAGACGGAGAAAGTCCTCATTTCTCTCCCGAGACAATCGATAGGATAAGAAAGAAGATTTACGAGTATCTTTTAACACATGTGGAATCTGCTGCGGCTGCTCTTGGTAGTGGCTCACAATCATCTCCAGCAACAGATGTCAAAGCTAGAAGATGATGATTTCTGTTTAATCTGCATTTTGTAAAATCTCAAAATTATTGCCAAGTACATATATCAAAGCCAGAAGATGGGAATATTTCTGTTTATTCTTATAGATTCAAGTGGTGAAATTGAATTGTTTTTCCCATTAATGTATATGGATTACAGAAGGTTCAAGTAGAGATGGAGTGTTGATCATAATTGATCATGAAACTCAGTTTGAAGTTATAAGAAGCATATTTATTTTCTTACATTTTCTTCTTTGGATTATGCAAGTAAAAGTTTTGGCATGGACATGTGGGCCAACATTTCTCCTTGGCATGACTTGAGACTGAAATTTAGAATATATTTACTCTCAAACTGTCACTGGTGGATTTTTTTTTTCCAGAAATGACCAAGTTTAAAAACACTAATAACATTATTACACTTAAGATTAGGATGTTGAGAGCAAGTTTTTGCGACTTTTTTATGCCCCTAGTATTATTCTTTAGGAAACACCAAGTCACACGTGCGGAAAGAAACCTTTTGCAGGGCTATGCACGCACCATATCCGTGTAGGATTTCGAGTGGCTATGCGGGCGCTTTATGCCCACACATAAACTCTAGAGAAGAAGTACAAGGACCTTCATTGGCAGGCTCAGATTTATTTATTGGCCTATGCGGGTTCCAAAATGATATCTAAGATATGCAATGTACTTTACTTTCGATTTCATTAAATGCAATGCACTCGTTAGTGACATCGTAATGCAATATACTTTCTACTAATTTTTCAAATAAGGCAAAATACGTACTATTTCCATGCATTGTACTTGCAAAGTTTGAAACAAATAATGCCACGAAATTACATTATTTGAAAAATTAGTACTCCCTCCGTTCCAGTTTAACGTTATTACTTTCCTTTTCGGTATGTCCCAGTTTAAGGTTCTTAGTTGCTTTATTCCATAAATGGAAAAGAATGAATAGTGCTTTGGAGGAGCTTACCCTCAAAAAGTTCATTTAATTACAAAAAAACCATTACTTACCTAACTTACTTTCACCCACTTGCTTCATAAATACTTCCTACGTCTTTTTAGTCTGTTCACTTTTGGTCAACGGGAGTAAACTTTAACCAAACGTTTACTGTCAATCTAATCATCCTAATGAGATTCTAAAAATTGTAATTGATAAATAATTATTTAATTTATCAATACTCCCTCCGTTTTAAATTATCTGTCGCTTTAGGAGTAAAAAATTGTTTCAAAATATCTGTCACTTTACTATTATCAATGCACTTTTACCCTTTTGTCTCAATTATACCCTTATTAATGATGGTGAAAGTATTTCTCATGCAAGCATTTAATCACCTAGAAAGTTGAATTATTTAGGGGCAAATGGGTCTTCTTAACATACATTAATTACATTTCTTAATATGTGTGAAAAAGTCTAAAGCGACAGATATTTTGAAACGGATGGAGTAATAGTTTTAAAATTTTCATTAAGATTGTTAGATTGACATTAAATGTTAGATCAAAGTTTATTCCCGTTGACCAAAAGTGAACAGACTAAAAAGATAGAGGGTGTAGTGTTTTTGGACATTTATATCCTCCACTCTCTAATTTTGGTTGACTTTTCCTTTATTTTTTTTTTCATTGGTTTCTTAATAAGCGTGCATAGTCAAACTAATAACATTAAACAGGGACGACGGAGGGAGTAAAAAGTACCTTGCATTAAATTAAGACGTCTCTACCGAGTAGATTGCAATTTTTCTCTTTTAACTTGGTTAGGGCCTTCCTCCTCACTTCTTTTCGTCTGTTCATTGCCCTTTCTCAGTCTCTCGCTCGCAGTGTGGGGTATGTCGCTAATAGCAGGATTCCAACCACATCAAACCCTTTCCCGTCACCAATTCCCCCAAATTCAATTGACGAATTCAAGACAAAGAACAAGTACAATCACATATGGATTGAGAAATCCCAGATGGAGGAGGTCTAGTTTCTTGTCAACAGAAGCCATACAAGCTGTTCAATTCCTCAAATTAGCCAAATCCCCTGAGAAATTAGGGCAAGTTTTTGATACCCGGATCAGCCGTCTCTTGAAGGATGATTTGCTTGATACCTTCACTGAATTACAGCGCCAAAATGAATTGGATTTAGCCCTCAAGGTTCGTTTCTTAATTCTTACCCAATATGTCTATTATATACAAACAGAAATTCGTACCCAATCTTCTTGAAGTGTTGTACTGTACAACAAGTTGATGCATGAAGTGTTGCACAGTAAAGGAATTACATTCGAATTGTTCGAAAATCTGTTCTTGTAGCATTATTCCAACTGTTGATGCACTGATAATGGTACTGTAATCTCAATCCATATCAAATTTACTGTGTTGTACGTCTTGATAGAATATTGATCTCGGCCGTGGTACACCAACTATTCATTAGATGTGTGTCATGAGAAATCGTTTTGATTGGATGATAAATTTGTATTCCTTATGCCCCGTAATAAATCTCGCACTTTCCTTTTTTGTTTGTCCGATGCATTTCTAAATAAGGAAAATACTCTTGGTGCGATTTTAACATAGTACAAGCTATGTACAAAAAATTTAAAGCACAATCCGTAAAAATACATTGTCAAGTCAACTGTGGCACTTACTACGGGACATAGGGAGTACATGTTAAAACAAGTAAAGCACATTCCGTGCACATGACTCTTGTCAGTAAAACATGTCCACGCATTTCAAGCTTGTTAAAAGTTAATGATTAGCTGATGTAATAATATTCGCCTTGTTTATCTGTATTGGCTTCAAGAATGGGTCCCATGTTCCCCTAGGTGCCTCATTTCTCGAGTTGTTTGTAAATTTATATGATTTCGATGGTGCATTTCATCTGATTATAATCAGGTGTCAGGTGTTTGAATTTCTGCGGAATGAAGTGTGGTATGAACCCGATCAATCTCTGTTCAGTGACATGATGTTTATGTATGGAAAAAACAAACTGATTGACAAGGTTGAAGAACTTTTCGCTGAACTAAAGAAAGAAGGCTTAAAACCAGATACCAGGGCCTATACTGAGCTAATTGGAGCATATCTTCAAGTTGATATGATACAGAAGGCGATGGAAACATACGAGTGTATGAAGGCATCGGGTTGCGTCCCAGATAAGTTGACCTTGACTATTTTAATAAGGAACCTCGAGATTGCTGGGGAAGAACAACTTGCAGCGACAGTAAAGAAAGATTGTGATGAAGTTTTGGATTCTCCCAAGAAATTCATCAGAGAAGTCGTCGAGAAGAAACATGTCAGTACTACTATATTTCTTTGGTGTATATTTGTTCCTCAAATGTCATAATTCTACATGTCCTTGTACTATGAACTATCGGGCATGCTATTTGTTTGCTTTCTCTTTGCTTTATAAAATCAGATTACATTACTTGGACTCTTTTGGCCTTGTGAATATAAGTAGTTGAGCTAAAAAAATAATTCCTATATAATCCCTCCGTCCCAAAACACCTTGCACCAATTTCCTATTTGGGTATCCCATCGGTAAGAGCTTTTGTTAAGTTGATATGTTTGGTAGATTTCCTTCAGTTAGCTACCTTCCTTCCATAGCTGTCATTGCAAGCTGCGCATATCCTGGCTAACCTTTTCTGGATTAGTTGTGCTGGCTTGCTGATCTTGTCTTCAACTATTTTGGTGAGAGTTCTTTGGATAGTTACATTGGTCGATGTGGTCATTTTAATTTAGGTCGTTCCTGTTTTGGGGGTCAATTCTATTTAGGCAGTTGTTCTTTGAAGTTTGAATTTCGGTAGTCTTTGCTCTCCATCATTCAATATATGGGATATGTATCATTTTCACTTTAACGTGCTGTCTTTTGGTGTGAACGCTGTTACTGTAAATTTGGGTCTGTTTGGTTAATTTTCTTAGAACACTGAAACACTCGTTAAGGTCTAGGATTAGGTTTAGGACTTTGGGTCTGTTTGGTTAATTTTCTTAGAACACTGGGAAAAAAAAAGGGGCAGCCCGGTGCACAAGGCATCCCCGCATAGCGAGGGTCCGGGGAAGGGTCCCCACCACAAGGGTGAAATGTAGGCAAACCTTACCTTGCATTGAAACTTGCAATTTGCAAGAGGCTGCTTCCAGGACTTGAACCCGTGACCTCCAGGTCACACGGCAACACCTTAACCGGTGTACCAAGGCTCCCCTTCTCTTAGAACACTGAAACACTCGTTAAATTTTCAGCAATTGAATCTAACTCTTTTTTTTTCTAAATGAAAACAAAAAACAAAGTACTACAAAGTGCAACCATAACCCTAAAAGTCAAGGAACTGGTCCGCAAAACTCACGAGGCGTCCCTGTTGAAAGTTTACTCCAATGTCATAATTCTCTTTTGCAAGATTTGTTTCTGTAATGACCTCAAGTAGGTGGAAGCTTTGACTTGGATTCTTGCTTTACTAATTATTTTTTTTCTTTTACAGCTGAAACGGAAGTCAATCAACCTGTCCAAGTACTAATCTTTCGACATACATTGGTAGTGTTGTTCAAACACAAAGTATCCGACATTGATAGGTGCAAGCGCTCCGGTGGCTGTTTTCATCGTTTGTTCGCGATATTTTTAATTAGTTCTTAAATCTTAATATTTGTGGTTCTAGTTTTGCAAATTCTAGCAATGTTTATATAGGAAGTATAGATTATGTAAGTATATGTTGATACATGTAGTGTTTATGGTTGATGTGTTATTAGTGACTGAACATGAACCCTATATATCTGCAGCTCAAGTTTTCTTTTAAGTCTAATGACTGAACATCAAAATGCTCAAGATTTACATATCAAATCTCAACAACTATTTGAGTTGGTAAAGTATCTATAGAAGGAAACTATAGTCTTTTTAAACTACTCCCTCCGTCCAAAAATGATCTTCATATTTTTTTTCGCTGTTATTACGAAAGATCATTTAGCAAATTATTTAGGTTGACTCAATTGTAATAATGAAAATCTAAAACTTGTTATTGACACACCATCAACAATACAATCAATAACAAGTTTTAGATTTTTATTAAGATAAACAAATCAAGCTAAAATTATTGCTCAAAAATTTACCATTATACAATCAATGTGCAAGTAAAGCACATTCTTTTAAAGATTGATAAGTCAAATGCAACATATATTATGAGACTAGTACTAACCCCCGTGCCAACGGCACGGGTGACAATATGGGAAAGGGAATAGAGGGAAAGGAAATCGTACGGTAATGTTTCCGTCGCTCTAATCATTTTTGCAACGATAATCTGAAGCTTTTTGCAAAGAAAAATAAAAAAAAAATCTGTTTCACAAAGCAAGTATGTACTTCAGGAAAATCTATAGATGTTTGAAATACACTACTTCCTCCATCCCAATATAAAATGAAGTCCGAAAATTAATACTAACTTTTTTTTGGTAAAGTTACTTCAAATTCCGTAAATTTGCCTCAAACTTAAAAAGTGGACATTTCATTTTGACAGTGGGAGTATATAATATAATGTGATCCAAATAAATACTCCTACATCTTGATACACCTCATAAGGAGCAGTTCACTTAAATAATGCAACAAATGTTATTGATCCATAGTCCGTAGATACTAAAATTTAACTTGTCGCAAGATTTATGTATAGACTATAGAATAATTTGATGCAAGCAAACTATTCCCAATTACATCTCCAAGTAACGTATTCGATTAAGAATAAACTCACCGTTAGATTTTTTTTTTGGTTTTAAGTACTCATGCATGCAAAGAAAAACTGAGAAAACTAACTGAGAAACCCGCCTTTGCTTTACCTCACAGAAACATAATTGACACCTTGCAGGATTAGAGCCAAGTATGGAGGAATGTAATCTATAAAACCAAGTTCATGCGTCCGGATGAAGCAAAAATATACACACTATAAATAGACAGAATGTAGGTTCTAAAAAGTAAATTTTTCCCCAGAATGATCAAGAGCTTTTGCGAAAGAACTTCACTATGACCATTGTTCTATTATTAGTATAAGTTCATTCACAAAATGAATCTCCAAATAAAAAATTACCAGTGAACTTTGTCCTGCAAGTCCCTAACAAAACCAATTCGAAACACAATCATACCAATAATTCCCCTGTTCATAACTCTAGCCATTGTTCTATTATTAGTATAAGTTCTATTATTAGTATAAGTTCATAATTACGTTAACTATGATTCGTAAAGCACATACGTTCAAAACAATAAAATAAATATGTTTATTAAAAAATTTACATATTAGTTCAAAAAAAATATTTAGCCATAGTATATTCATTATCAAAAATCTATTATCTATTTCTTATCAAAAATATTATTAAGGGTGATCGTTGCAGTTTCTAAAGAATCACGTTAAACTTTCCATCTATTTGGTTGATATTTGTTAACTGCCATCCACTTTAGTTAACAGACATCCAAAATTGCTTAAGATTGCAACTTTATGTAAACATTGTGCGCTAAATTGCAACTTTTGGTATATTATATCTCACATTGCAACTGTAAGTAAACGGCCCAATTTACCCAAAAATATATGGTTGACAGCTACTATAAGAATTTATTCTCTTTTGTTTTGAACCATTTGAACCGATTGGTCCTTGTGGAGAAAATAAAAAATGGAATCATTTGACTTTTTTGCAGTTTCTAGGAAAAAAGGTTAACTTAGCATAGTCCAAGACTTTCTTTAGCTCCATGTTATATCTCATAATGCAGTTTCTAGGAAAAATATATGGTTGACAGCTACTACAAGGCCTATCTATCTCTATACAAGGCCTATCAACCAACTCATTCAGCAACTTTTTTCTACAGCTTTTAGTCATGAATCTCTAGCTCTACAGCTCATATCAACCAACTCATTCAGCAAAAATCGAACGGATGACTCTGTAAGCTCCATGTTAGAAAAAAACGTTTTTTTTTTTTTTTTCATAGGACACATGAATTTCTTTAGCATTTAATTTTTGTTTTTTTTTTTCATAGGACATAATGATGTGAACCTATTTAATGACTAGACCCATCACCCGACAATTCATTTGGACCGAAGATCATTTCTAATAGTTTTTCGGGCTTAGGACAGTAGAGCCCCCCAAACTGAAATTTATTGCTAATAAAGACTCAACAGATTCATAATCCCAAGCGACACCCCTGGCCCAGATTCATAATCCCAGCGACACCCCTGGACCGCGAAAAGTCAAAAATACCCTCCTGCTACGTACGAAATTACGCGAGCAACCTACCAATCCACATTGGGCAGGTCCACAAATCCCAGCATTAGACAAATGCGTTGCTTGTTTAAAGGTTTACAATATTTAATACTAATACTATGATTGCATATAAACAAAAATAAATAAGATATCACAATTATTTAATGAGATTCCATAATATTTATAAAAAAAAAAAAAAATATTTAGAAAAATAATAAAAAGAATAATTTTTAAATATATAATGGATCTAAATTATTTATATTAAAAAAAAAACACATTTTATTAACTAGTTGCTCATATGCTAACATATAAGACTAAGTCCCTTCGTATACATTAATTATAAGAGTATTATATTTTCATATATTTTTTTTCACATTTTCTTATAAAAACATATCAAAGTCTCATATTTTATTAACCGGTCTGCTCCTATACTTACGTATAATATAAGCTTACCAAAACGTTCTTCGCATTTCTATATTTTAGGCTTAAACAAAGCATGGCTAGAAGCAAGTGTTCATATCCTTAAAAAGTTTGAATAGTCAAACGCGAAGATCATTTTGGGACAAAGTGAGTATTTATATAATAAAAGATTGGAAATTTTTAAAAAAAAATTGACTCTTATACTCTAATTATAATAGTAGAACTGGTCTTATACGTCAGTTATAAGACATTGACCAGATTTGACCAAAAATATTATTTATTATTTTATTAAAAGTTGGAAAAAATGGACTCTTATACTCTAATTATAAGAGTAGAGTAGGTCTTATACGTTAGTTATAAAGTTTGACCAAAAAATATTATTTTTTTTTTTATTACAAGTTGGAAAATGTGAAAAAAAAAATGAGTCTTATAATCTAATTATAAGAGTAGAATGTCCTATACGTCAGTAGTTATGAGAGTTTGACCGGATTTGACAAAAAAATATTTTTTATTTTTTTATTAAAAGTTGGAAAATGTGAAATAAATGAGTCTTATAATTTAATTATAAGAGTATAACTTGTTTTATACGTCAGTTATGAGAGTTTGACTACATTTGACCAAAAAATATTATTTATTTATTTTATTAAAAGTTGGAAAATGTGAAAAAAAAATGAGTTTTATAATCTAATTATAAGATTAGAACTTGTATTATACGTCAGTTATGAGAGGTGTTCATATCCTTAAAAAGTTTGAATAATCAAATGCGAAGATCATTTTGGGACGGAGGGAGTATTTATTTAATAAAAGATTGAAAATTTGAAAAAAAATGAATCTTATACTCTAATTATAAGAGTAGAACTGGTCTTATACGTCAGTTATAAGAGATTGACCAGATTTGACCAAAATATTATTTATTTTTTATTAAAAGTTAGAAAAAATGAAGAAAAAATTGACTCTTATACTCTAATTATAAGAGTAGAGCAGGTCTTATACATTAGTTATAAAAGTTTGATCAGATTTGACCAAAAAATAATTATTTTTTTTTATTAAAAGTTGGAAAATGTGAAAAAAATGAGTCTTATAATCTAATTATAAGAGTAGAACTTGTCTTATACGTCAGTTATGAGAGTTTGACCACATTTGACCAAAAATATTATTTATTTATTTTATTTAAAATGATTTCTCTTTAATTTTTATGTTTAATGAGAAAGAGTTGTTGTTTTTATAAATATTCTAGAATCACATTAATTGATCGTGAATTCTCTTTTTTAATCACATTTATATTCATTCCATTGTAGTACAATTTTAAATATTGTGAAACTATTGTTAATGAAAACAGTAGCCCGGTGGTTAAGATTTAGCTTTTCCATATATTTGGCCCAAGTTCGACTCTCACCCACTACATTATACTTTTGATTTTTTAAAAAAAGGTCAAGCAGTGGGCTGGGAGGCCGGACCAGGCCATGTCGGGTCCTCGTGTAATTTCCAGCGATTGAGAAGGGTAGTATAGACTTTCTATAGGCGAGGGGTGTCGCTGGGATTTTGAATCAGTTGAGTCTTCACTTGTAATAAACCAAATGTCTGGAGGGCCCTAGAGTCCAAAAGCCTAGTTTTTCATGGGATGGGTTTTACTCAAACTTTTGGAGTTTGTGTATCAAGCTATTAATAGTTAGGATTTATTTTTGTTTTAATCAAATAATTATTAATTTTTGACAAATAAAAAAAACATGTGGCACTATTTTTGGATAACTACATATAAACATATTTATAGATTTATGATTTTTTTAAAAAATACACTGAATTTTCAGCCCACTTAGGCACTTTAGGTGCGCTAGACCAACTCTGCCGCCTAGCGGCCGTGTAGCGATTTTTAAAATGCTGATTTCAAGTTTTCAACCAACCAGGTGACCTAAAAGTTACGTTGAGTATGTCGGGTCAAATTTCCCACTAATAAAACCCAACTCAACCGACCTAATCCGACCCAGTAGTGTGAAACCGTAAGATACCCCCAGTGGCGGACCTAGGATTTTTTGTAAACGGAGGCAAAAATTGCATAAGGGGGCAAAAAAAATGCACTTGTAAAAAAAATGCCCATTTCCGCAATTTAAAACCCAATTTAGTATACTTTGCCCCCTAAGTGTGTATTTTTTACTTCACACTTAGGGGGCAAAGTATACTAAATTGCACTAATACCTCCAACCTTTAAAAAAAATGCACTTGTGAAAAAAGAAAAAAAAATAATCAAACGGGCCGCAGCCCCCAAATGGCACCATGTAGGTCTGCCCCTGATAACCCCCAATCAACTACTGCAGGTTAGAGTGGAAAAGCATTACTGGCAATTCCATCTTAACCCACAAAATTCCCGGCTTATGTATTGTGGACAATTATCTCAATTAATTGTCCATAAAAATTCTGATAATTATAATTTGTTTTACTTCCGTCTCAAAAAAACGTTTAATAACAATTATTTTGAGCAAATTTAAAATTATTTTAGACATTTATTTTAAGAATGAGTAATACTCCCATCGTCTTATTTTAAGGATAGAAAAATTTTTGAATTCATAAATGAATGTTTTTATTATAAAATACTCCCTCCGTCTCAAAATAGATTTCGTTTTGGAGTGTTTCACATATATTAAGAAATGCCATTAATGATTGTGAAAAAGTCTCAAATACCCCTAAAGTTGTTCAACTACCGAGGGAATTAAATGGTTAGGTAAGAGATAGTTCAATATCATTATTAAGGGAATAATTGGTATAGAACAATAAAAAAGCTTTGAAAATAGTGAAACGACAAGTATTTTGAGACAAAATTTAACTCCCAAAACGACATCTATTTTGAGACGGAGGGAGTATAAAAAGTGGGGGACAGTGGTATGAGTTTAGAAAGTGGGTGAGAGAGAGAAATTGAGGTATGAAATAACTAGTGAATAAACCAAAAAGTAGAAAATGGTAGTATTATTTTCATACTAGGGACTAACATGTGCTTCGCACGGGTGTTTTCTTTTGTGCGTGGATATTTATAATTATATTATATAATTATTTAATATTTTAAATAAATATAAATAAATTTTAAAATACATATAAATCTACTTGTGATTTTTTAATAATAGTGGAAATAATTTTAGTTACTATTGTATAAAATAGATATTAAGATTGGTTAACAATAACTTTATAAATTTTAAAAAATTTACTTCGCTTGTCCTACAATGATGTCAATTTTTACTCTTGATCGATCGAGAAAATAATGTTTTAATTATAGTTAACATCATAGTAATTATGAGCTTAAATAGTAAAGATAATGGTTACCTTCGTAGTACTCTACCCGTCCCAAAGTAAGAGTCCTACCTCTCAAATGCACGGAAAATAAGAAATCGTAGAAGTGATTTAAGTGTTGTGAGTGTAAAAGTAAAGTAAGAGAGAGAATAAGTGAGAGGGAATAGTAAATTGATTGATGTTGTGAGTATAAAAGTAAGGTATGAGAGAGAATGCGTGAGATGAATAGTAAAGATTATTTGCCATTTTAGGAAAGAGACTTTTACTCTAGGATGTACCAAAATAGAAAATATGACTATTACACTGAAACTTGTTTTCAAAAAAATACTAATAATAGTAATAGTTACAATATATTGTAACTATTCTAATTAGTTAATATTATTGTTAATAATAGTTACTTTATATAGTAACTATTGCACTTAGCTAATATTACTAATAGCAATAATTATGTTATATAATAAACTATTACAAATAACTAATACTATTAATAGTAATAGTTATCTTATATACTCCCTCCGGACTCAATTATAAGCAACAAAAGTGAGTTTTTTTTTTTACCTAAATATAAGCAACTCTAAGGGATTTCAAGACTATTTAATACTCTCTTACCAAAACTGCCCTTATTTAATTATTCATTTTCAAATACAAGTGCACATTTATTACACATTTAATATGAGGATATATTAGTAATTTTAACAGGTTTTTATTATAAAATCAAGACAATTAACTAACTTAACTACTTTCTTAATAGGCGTGATTTTAGTTATTTTTGCTTATATTTGGGACCGGAGGGAGTAATAACTTTTATATTTAACTAATACTATTCATAATAATAGTTATCTTATATAGTTAACTAATACTATTAATAGTACTCCCTCTGTCCCGCTTTAAAGTTTTTACTTTCCTTTTTAGTCTGTCTCAATTTAAGGTTCTTACTTTGCTTTATTACCTAAAATGGAAAGTGGGACCCACTTGTCATTCTCACAACAAAAACTCCTTACCCACTTTTTCTCTCCCACTTTACTTTTCATACTCACAACATTTACTTTTTCTTAATCTTCGTGCAAAGTCAAACTAAAAACTTTAAATTGGGACGGAGGGAGTAATAGTTACCCTTTATAGTAACTATTATACTTAACTTATACTATTAATAGTACTCCATCCATCCCAGAGTAAGAGTCCTACTTTCCATTTTGGTACGTCCCAGAGTAAGAGTCCTATTCCTAAAATGACAAAGAATCTTTACTATTCACCCCACTCAATCTCTCTCCTATTTTACTTTTATACTCACAACACCAATCAATTCACTATTCTCTCCCACTCATTCTATCTCCTACTTTACTTTTACACTCACAACATTTACATTACTTCCAATATTTATTAATAAGCGTGCAAATGAGGGGTAGAACTATTACTCCGGGACGGAGGGAGTAATAGTTATCTTATATAGTTAACTATTATAATAAACTAATACTATTAATAGTAATAGTTAACTAATATAGTAACTATTACAATTAATTAATAATATTAGCTAATAAGAGAAAAATAAAAAGTCACCTAATTAAAATGCTATGGATGATGTGGAACCACCAAAAGCAAGAGTTGCCCTAGTATAGATTTGGAAGGCCAAACCAAATTTATACCTATATTACTCCCTCCGGCCACAAATATAAGCAACACTATGGGGTTTTTTTTGCCACAAATATAAGCAATTCTATGGGATTTCAAGATCATTTAATAATTTTGTTCCAAAAATACCCCTAATAATTGATTCACTTTTCAAGACAAATTCTACTCCATAATTATAACTTGTTAAGGGCTATTTAGTCACTCTTGCTTTTCTTTTTTGTAAAATCAAGATGAATTAACTACTTTAATTATTTTCTTAATCTGTGTGAAACCCCATAGTGTTGCTTATATTTGTGGCCGGAGGGAGTATTATATTTTACCATAGTAATTAATTTCTTTAATCAATCTCAAACCTACAACCCTTATTACTTTGACCTTTTGTCGATAAATAATACCCCTAAACCCCTATACCAAAATAACATAAGCATTGTCTAAAAAAAACAAAATAACATAAGCCAAAAAGTGGAAGAAGAAAGTCTACAACTTGCGCCAATTTTAGCCGTTAAAACAGGGATACTCTGTTCATTCCGAAAGAAGTTGTCTGGGTCAACCACTGTCTTCACTTTCACCAACCTCTCAAAATTCCCCATGAAATATTTCCGACCATAAATTTCACCTTCTTTGTAAGCATTCTTCCCATTGCTAGTAACCCCAATATCAAGATCTCTGTAATTCAAATAAGCCCCTCTCGGAGATTTTGACACAAATGGTGTCATGAAACTGAACAATTCTTTACATTGATTCAAATAATCCTTTTCCAATGCTTCCCCTCCGTCGTTCCAGTTCACAGAGTACTGAATCTTGTACAGGTTTCCGGCGCGGTGGGGCATCGGAGTTTCTGTGGCGGCGATTTCACTCATTCTGCCGCCGTATGGGTTGAAAACGAACCCGGGTTTGCCCAGTTCAACCATTTTGTTGAAAATTGAATTCAACCCATCTTTTGATATTCGGGTTTGGACGTAATCCGATTTTCGCTTCCCGAAGTTGACATTGTCGGAGTGCCGGTCAAGGAGGATGTTTTCCGATGTGGTGTTGTCGAAATTTGCCCAGTATAGTACTGATTTGATCCAACTCATTTCCATACAATCGGATTTTTTAAGACCCAATTCCGGGAAGCTTTTTGTCATTACACTGACTAGTCTGTTGGCATCGCCGAGGAACATTGCTATAAATGATGCTCGGAGTGTTTTAGTTCCTTTTTTGGGGCCGTTAACCGGTTGCAAGAGAACCCTAATGAACAGATCGTTGTCGATTGTGGTCATTAGGGATTGCCACTGATACACGAGATCAGTGGCATTCTCTTCTCTAGTCTTCATTACCCGAAACACTGTAACTGTTTCGGGTACTGACACTAGTTTTATTGTGTATGATAAGATCACACCAAAACTACCACCTCCACCGCCTCTAATTGCCCAAAACAGATCCTCTCCCATGGATTTTCTATCCAAAATTCTTCCTTTTACATCAACAATCTGAGCATCGATTATATGATCCACGGACAGACCGTACTTGCGCAACATATTACCATAACCGCCCCCGCTCAAATGGCCACCGACACCCACCGTCTGACCAACTCCGGCAGGGAACCCGTGAACTTTACTCTTCTCCCAAATTCTATAATAAAGTTCACCCAATAGAGCACCGGCCTGAACAAAAGCAGTTTCCGCCGGAATATTGACACTAATTGCTCGGAGGTTAAACATATCAAGAATGATGAACGGGGCGGCACCTTTTGATATATACGAAATACCCTCATAGTCATGGCCACCGCTTCGGATTTTGAGTTGGACTCCGATGGATTTGGCGCAGATGACGGCAGCCTGGACATGGGTTTCAGTCACCGGAGTGACAATGATGGCCGGTTTGGGAGTTGATGAAGTGTTGAAGCGGCGGTTTTTGATGTACTCTTGTAAAACGGACGTGAATGAGGCGTTGGTGGGGCTGTAAACTATGCTACTGGGGGCGGAATTGGTTGATAAGCATTTGACAAAGGAGTCGTAGATAGGATCGGCGGCGCCGGCGACGGTGATAAGGGAAAGAAGGAGGAGGAGGGAGAATTGGGGAAAATTCATGGTTGGGTTTAATGAAGAATGCAGTTAGTTAAGGAAGGTATAAATAAAAATAAATGCGCGTTATATGGATATGGAAAATAGGACAAGTGAGATTTGTGGTGCGAAGGCAGGCCAAAGATACAAACTTTGACCTTTGTTCAGTTTCAATTGGTCCGCTATTTTAATAAAGTAATCAAAGTTTTTTTTTTTTTTTTTTTTTTTTTTTTGTGCAAAGATTATTGACAAAGACAAAGAAAGAATAATACTAGTGGCACAAAAAAGTCACAAAATCATAAGTGTAATGATTTTATTGGTGTTTTAAATTAGAGTGTGGCGGGTCCATTATCGATGTAACCACTAAAATATCGACACCTCATGTTGTGAGCAAGATTTTATGAGCTTATTTTGTGCCCCTATCATTGCTCGACAGCGAAATACTCCCTCTCTCCCTATTTACCTTACAAAAATTGCCATTTTTGGTCTCCCTATCTACATTACAAAATCCCAAAAAGGAGACTTTTAAACATTTTTTAAATAGTGGGACCCACTTGTTATACTCACAACAACTATTCACTTACTTTTCTCTACCCACTTTCTCTCTCCCACTCAACTATCTACACTCACAACACATCAACTTTACAATCATTTTTTTAATTTTTGTGCAAAAGCTCATTTTTGTAAGGTAAATGGGGACGGAGGGAGTATCTTACAATATTTTTGACTTTTCTGCATGTGATCAAGTACACCTAATATACTTGTGTGATTGGTAATCTGTCGCTTGTTTTTGTTCCCTAATTATGTCCTTGGGAAAATCTCTAGAACAAAAGACAAAGATATACTAGAGTACTGTATTTCTTTTTGCAATAATTTTATTTGGAAGTAATTTTTATTTTTTAAAATATCTTACTTTTTTCTTGTTTATCACACTTTTTATATTCGTACATTTAAATTATACCAAGTCTCACACTCAAATTATTATACTCACAGTATATTGTCTTTTATTCTTATGTTAAAAAAAAAAAAAAGAATAATGCAATTTTTTTATGAAAGAGGTTGGGACTTGGGAGTTTATGAAATTTTGGCCTTTAACACAAGACACTATTTGAAAAGTCACATCCTTTCAAAATGACGTGTCTTTTATTTTAAAGTTTCTCTAAATATTTATTAAATAGTGTGTTTTGGGGGAAACTAGTTCCTCCATAAGTTATAAAAAATCATGTTTTTAACCCTTATACCCTAAACATGAAACCCTAAAACCTAAACCTGAAACCCCAAACCCTAAACCTTAAACACTATAAAAACATGACTTTTTATATCTTAATCATAATTAATAAATAAATTCATTTGGATATTTATACACTTATAATTTACTCTTTATTGTCCAACATAAAATATATTTTAATTTAAAATAAATTATGATAGAAAATTTTAAATCAATTAATTATTTTTAACAAATGTTTTTTAAAAAGCATAATTTTAATATAAATTTTAAAAATTGTTGTTATTACAGTATTAATGATGATGTATTAATAACGAGTTTAAATTTGATTATTTTTTTAATTACAATTTAATAAAAATGAACAATAAAAAGATAAAAATATCATTTCAAGCAAGACAAATCTTGTGTGAGGCGGTCTCACATATGAGACAGACGGGTTTCGTTGAGAGAGCAAATGGTTTGCCCCCTATGAGTGGGGCGGGGCAAGCTTATTCCCTCTCAAATCGAGACATGTCTCATATGTGAGACCGTCTCACACAAGAATTCCTCTTCGAGCAAAAAGATTTATGTGTTTTAACTTTTAACTAATGACAGAGTTCAAAAATAAATCTACGATAAATTTTAATATTTCAACATTCATTTTAGGGTGATCTTATCTTAGGGTGATATCATATTACAAACATAAAAGGTCTGAGTGAATGTTGGCACTTATTTTGGTTGTTTAATGACCGCACTTACAGAGGTTTTCCCCACCCCCACTAGGGGGTAAGTGGTTCGGTTCAAACCGCGATTTGAGATCGAACCGAACCAAACCATGCGGTTTGGTTTTCAAGCACTAATGGTTCGGTTCGGTCTCAAATATTGGCAAACCATATGGTTTGGTTTGGTTTGGCTTGTGGTTTGACCTTCCCAGACCAAACCGAACCAAACCACGGTATGAAACCGCGAGACCGAACCACCAGATAGGGGTGTCAGTACGGTTTGGGACCGAACCAAACCATACGGTCTGGTTCGGTTTCCAAGCACGAGTGGTTTGGTTCGTTCTCAAAAATTAATAAACAACATGGCTCGGTTTGGTTTGTAGTCTGACCCTTCAAACCAAACCGCGAGACCGAACCGCCAAACCGAACCATCAGATCGCATATATTAGTAATATATTTGTATGTTAATTAACAACCACCTATGAAATATATATATATATATATATAAAAACTACATTACATTAGATCATTCTTAAATCTTGTTTTGCATCTTATTCAATATTATTTTTATCACGTCTTATATTTGTTGAGGAACATAGTGAACAATATTCTGCAGTGTGTTCACTTCATTTGCCTTCTTTATTCATTGAATATTCTTCTTCCTCTGTATTTTCTATTTTCAACAAAATCTAAATCATGATTTGAGTCGTCATATGAACATCGGTTTGAATGGTGGTTTGAACCACTATCTAAACCACGGTTTGAACCGCGATCTAAACCGCAGTCTGAACCACATTACTGAACCGCGGTCTGAACTAAATCAAACCAAACCATGGCGGTTTGATTTGGTTTGGTTCGGTTTGAACTTTTTCGTGGCTCGGTTCGGTCTGGAATTTTTCCTGACCGATGACTAGTGGTTCGGTCTCTAAAATTGCCGAGACCGAACCAAACCGAACCATTTACACCCCTACCCCCACCACCCACCTGCCCCCCCCCCCAAAAAAAATGTCACTCTTATTAAAATTATTTTCTAACAACTCCAACTTTCGCACTCTCTACCCCTACTACCCCACCACCTACCCCCACCCCACGCACCAAAAAAAAAAAAAAATCTTTTTTCACTCTTATTAAAATTATCTTTCAACACCCCTTGCCCCCCACCCTCTTTTACCCCCTCCCCCCCCCCCCAAAAAAAAATAAAAAAAATAAAAAAAAATCAATCATATTAAAATTATTCTTGGACACCTCCCCCGCTCCCCACTACGCCACCCACCCTCACCCTACCCACCCCCACCAATTTTTTTTACTCTTACTAAAATTATTTTCTAACAACTCCCACATTCGCGCTCCCTACCCCCACCCCACCCACCCCCCGCCCCCCAAAAAAACAACAACTTTTTTACTCATATTAAAATTATTTTTGAACACCTCCCCCACCCAACCACCCCCACCTACCCCACCCAACCCCTACACTGCCCCACTCACCCCCCCACCCCACAACCACCCATCCCACCCCAACCCAAAATCCCCACCCACATTCAATTTTTTTCCCATAATAATTATTTTTTTCATATTAAATTATTATTTTTTTCATATGAAAATATTTTCCGTTAAACATTTTGTTTAGATTTACCAAACAACCAAAAACATGTTTACGTCATTTTCCAGAAAACATTTTCATATTCCAGAAAACATTTTACGGGAAATCATTTTCCGAAAATTGTTTTACGCGAAACTAACAAATACTTATTTCGCTATTCGCTATATGCTAAAATGTATCCTAAAAAAAATTAAAAAATACTGACATTTCATTTTAGAAAAAATGAAGTACTCCTTATTTAATGGGTTAATGACAATTTAGGGCATGAACTCCAGGGGGGGTGCGTCTAAAAGAGGTCTGGGTTTATCTTTTCGCTAGATCAGGGCTCAATATCTAAAATTTTCGGCAGTTAAGGGCTTTTTGACGAAAATCGTTAGAAAAGTCAGTTAAGTGCCATGTGCATGGCACGTGATCGACTAAATGGATGGATTTGAATTTCATACTAACTATTAAGGGGTGAGATGTAAAAGTCTGAAACTAGAGTAAAAATATATCTCTCTAGAATATTACATCCAACCTCTTCTTCTTCCCAAATCAAACTCAGATCCAACCCCCTTCCTCCGGCACTACCACCATCTACTCCGACCACGACCGCGACCGCCACCACAACCACCATCATCACCGATATACTCCACCAAACCCATCACCCGCCATTAAATATCAAAGCAAACCAAATCATTCGAATCAAATCAAAAAACTCATCCAAAATCAAAACAAAAAAATCATCCAAATCAAAAAATTCAACAAATGTGTTTGGGCATGAATATCATATACAAACCCAGAGAAAAAGACAAACCCAGAGAAAAAATTTCAACAAATTCAACAGAGAGAATGAGAAAGAGATTTGGTTGCTACAATTTCTGGAGAAATGGCGTCGTCGGCGAGGGTAGATCTGGACGGGAATCCGATTAAGACGATGACAATTTGCATGATTGGAGCCGGAGGCTTCATTGGATCTCACTTGGGTGAGAAATTGATGTCGGAGACATCGCACAAGGTGTCGGCGGTGGATGTTTACAGTGACAAGATCAAGCACCTCCTCGAGCCGTCTTCCTTACCTTGGGCCGATCGCATCCAGTTCCACCGTATCAATATTAAGAACGATTCTCGCCTTTAAGGCCTCATCAAATGGCCGATCTAGTAATCCTCCACTCACTCTTAGATTTGCTCTTGTTTTCTTGTGATTGTTCATTTTTTATTTTTGATCTGCCTGTAGAGAGATGGAGTGGAGGGGTTTTGTTTTAGGGTTCGCCGGAGGTCGGTTAAGGGCTCGGAGAGGTTTGCCGGAGGTGTGGATGGGGGTTGTCGGACGTGGGATAGAGAGAGACCGTAAATGTGTTAGTTTGTTAATATAATACTCCCCGTCCCAAAATAAATGTACATTAAAAAAAAATATATAGTATGATCAAATATATTTCTTTTTTTATTTTTCCATAAAGATGAAATTTGATGGGAATAAATATATTTCTTTTTTTGTAAATAGTAATAATTACTTTATGTAGTTTTAAATTTGGTGAATGTAAAAAGTAATTTATTATGTTCATAGAATAAAATTTAAATTTATTTATAATTTTCTTTATTTTAAGTTTATTATTTAGAAAATAATCTAAATCCTTCTATATTTAATATAGCAATTAGATTAATTTGTTTAATAATTTTGATTTTTTTTAATAAATTTATTTTACATATGATAATTACTTATTTTATTATATACTTAATTATTTAGAAAAATGATAATTTTTATAGAAAAAAATATTTATTTCCTTTTTAAACCTTTTGAGTTTCAAAAATTTCACTAAAACCCTCACTAACTAATATCATTACAAATCCATCCATTTAGTCGATCACGTGCCATGCACATGACACTTAACTAACTTTTCTAACGATTTCCGTCAAAAAGCCTTTAACTGCCGAAAAATTTAGATATTGAGTCCTGATCTAGCGAAAAAAAAACTCAGGCCCTTTTAGACGCCCAGACCCTAAATTGTCATTAACCCTTATTTAATTAGGGGGTAACAATTTATTTATATTTTTATTCTCTTTGTTTTTTCGGGGAGAACATGGGGCTGCTGAATTTCGCCTAATGAAAAAGGGGGCTGAAGTGAAGTGAGCACCATGGTAATTGGCAAGCAATCATGAACATGAACACCAAAGAAGATGATACGAAGGGAGGTGCGAATTTTGCTTCTAATCTCAACACCCTCGATTCCAGATTCAATCAAACTCTCCGAAATGTTCAAGGGTAATTTCATTTATTCACCCCATCCGATCCAACACCTCTCTTGTTAACTCATTTTTCTTTAAATCTCAATTGCTGATTTCCGCTATTAGTTCCATCATTTCGAAATTGGGGTACCTCCGATCCTGGAAAATCTTTGAGGAAAATAATTTCGAAATGAGAAAAGCCGATTTTTGGTTCTTCCTGATTTACGCATTTCAACGTTTATGATGGCTTAGATGATAATTAATGAGGGAAATCTCCGTATTTTCCACACTATGCAAAATCTGATTCAAGTACATGAAGATTTTTTTCAAATTATTTGTGAAAATTCATTTATTTCAACTTGATTTGGTTATTGATGAGTACATAAGTCCTGATAAAATATTTAAACTTATTGTCATGTTGAGTTTGCATTACTGAATCTCGCCTCTCTCGCGCACACACAATCACTTCCCTTTGAAGTACGTGATTGATAAAGAAACTCTCCTTTTCTCTTGATGAAGACTGGGAATCATTATGTATTTTGTTTAATACTTTGATATGCATTACCCTTTTGGAGTTCCTTGGTTACTCTTCCTCTTCTTGTGTCCCCTTATTTGCACCATTTTATTTTTATTGTAGAGTATTTATTTGACACTTAATGGACGTGGGTGTTGCTTAATTTGATTCTGAACTGGTTCAGTTGCGATAATCTAGTGCATACATAATGCTCTGCGTACAAAATTAATGTTAATGTCTGCTTTATTTTTATTATTATTATAAACGCCCTCCGTCCCAAAATGAATGTCCAATTTTGCTCTTGATCAAGAACAATTCTAACACTCATTTTGGGACGAATGTAGTATGTTATAAGAAAACAAATTTTATTAGGTCAAGAGGTTCATTTTATTGTTATCAATTCTACACGGGAAATAATAAAGTTACAAAAAATGGTTACAAAATGTGGCTTACAAAATGAGGTGTCATAATTGTATTGGTGTTTTTAATATGAGTGTGCCGGGTCCACTATCGATGTGGCCAATAAAATATCGCCACCACACCTTGTATCCTTCATTTTGCAAGCCTAGCATTGCCCATTCTACACTCAAGGATGTGCTTTCCCTTTAACCTTCATTAGTATCTGATTCATCATTTTGTGAATATGTAGTTTGCTAAAGGGTCGCAGCTTTCCTGGTAAGGTGTTGATAACGAGGATATCAGATCCTCCAGAAGGCTCACCTATACGCTCTCCAGATTTTAACCGCAGTCCTTCAGTTGCTGATAGTGCGTCTAGACAACAGTTTGATAATTCCAATGAAGTAACTACTTATAATTCTTCCAAGTTTGTTCACTCATTGTATAATTTCTACTACCTCCGTCCCAAAATGAATGACCAAAAACTTTCAAATTTACTCTTCATCAAGAGCAAATTTGAAATTTTTTTGGTCATTCATTTTGGGACGGAGGGAGTAATATTTATTGATGTACAAATAAAGCTGACTACAGAGACTTCTTTTGCAGGATGAAATTCACAGTAGAAGTAAATCAAATTATGTTCCAGATGTTAACAAAAAAGCTTCGACATCTGGTCCTGAGAATACAACCAGAGAAATTCAAAAGCCCGAGATGGGTGCTAGAGCTACCGATTCTGCCAGGTTAACGAAATTCACAAAACAGTTGTCTGGGACTACGGTCTTCTTAGGTACTCTAAATCTTTGATCACAGTTTCTGTAAGCATTTATTTTTCCTTCTCTGTCGTGGGAAAACTAAAAAGTGGATTCTTTCTGTCTTCATAAAGCCGAATTATTTGCATTGATATCAAAGTGCAGGCTCTTATAGTTATACTCCCTCTGTCCCGAAATGATCTTCTCATTTGCCATTTTTCATTGTCCCAAAAAGTTTTTCCCATTTCTACAATTTAGGCTTAAATGTGCATAAACATAACATAGGTAGTTAAGCAAGTGTTCATATCCTTAAAAAGTTTGATTAGTCAAATGTGAAGATCATTTTGGGAGGGAGGAAGTATGTCGGTATTAAAAGGAGATTTTCTTTCCATAGGCCATATATTATAACGTCATATTCTTTTGTGTCTTCTCTTCAAGATGTGTTAGCTATCCTAACCATCTGAGAGTAATGGGCAAAACAATTGTGCAAAATGGAAGTGTTACATCCCATGCAGGTTGAAACTCATTTACATAATATCATTAGGTTAAAAATTGGTTTATTTTACCCATTTATTAACTTTTCAAGTTATTTCAAGCTCTTGATTCTATATTAACTTAGGTTCAAGTAAATGACTAGCTAACTTGCACTTATGCGTACATTGCAAAATACTTGCATCCACTATCTTTTAATGATGTAACGTATGTTGTGGAACAATCTGCGGCGATGATTAGGAAGATCTATCTCTCTCTCTCTCTCTCTCTTATTTTTTGCTTTTGAGAAGAAGAAACTATATTAAGATAGAAAAGATATACATGGGAGACAACACGATGGCTTCCACAGGAAAAGGAAAATACAAGGCTAAGAAAAGAAACAAAGGAGAATACAAATCAGAGAAGTTGAAAAACTGACTTCCAATCCCTTGCTTAAATGTTCATTGGCAGTCCTCTGAAAGTACCAAAGACAAATTTATCAGAAATGAGAGGAAGACATTCCAATCCTTAAGAGTGGAGAAGAAAGGATCAGACTTGTCTCCTCCCATTGACAACAAACAGTGGCAAAGAGAATGTATTGCCAATATACGAGTCATCCTTATCCTTGACAAACCTATGAATGATCCAAGACAAAAACTTTAATGAAACAAAGCACATTTAAAAATGTAGCAAGTTTTCCGACATTCTTATCATTTAATTCCGAAATATATGCAAACTCAAAGAAAATGACCCCCCCCCCCTATTCAAGCATATAATAATTCAAGTATGGCCTTTTATAGAGACCGGAGGGAAAGATGAAGCCAACGAAAACTCTCTGAACTAAGCTCCCTTCCAATAATGGAATTGGTTCTCACTTTGAATTAAAATGTTGACCTGTTGGAAGGTATCTAATAACAGCTGGATCGACGTTCAAGGGCCCTGAAAAGTTATCAAAGACGTCTTAGTAGCTATCTAACCATGGCATTCCATGCTGAATTTACTCCAGGTAAACCTAAAATGATAACTCTATGCCATATAGAGTTATCATTGGGGATTTATTGTCTGGGGTTTGGAAAATCAGGGGTTTATTAGCTGGAATAATGAGTAAGCCGCAGGGGCTTCCCACATGAATAGGCCTAAAGAGAGCTGAGTTTGGTCCATATTCTTGTGACACTATTCTTAAAGGATAATTAGCTGATGATACCTAGCAAGGAAGTCATCCTTGATTCACTATAAAATCATTAAGTCACTCCCAAGATAACGATTTCGTCCATCAAATCAAGAATCCTCCCACCAAATACTAACTTGTGACTATTTATTCACCTAGAACATGGTATATTGATTAGAATGATGTACCATCTTGTGTAGACATCTCTTACAACTTTTACTTCCCTTGCTCTTACGTAATTGATCTCCATTTTGGATTACGTTCTTAAGGGTCACTGCATTATGACGTGTTTTGCTAAGCATACCTAAGTTAACAACCTTGAGTTTCCCCTAGGGAATTCACATTTTACATGTGACCTCCCAGTCGGTAGTTTTTTTTCTGATTTTTGATTGCACAATGCCTCCTACCTTGAATAGTTTTCTTTTATCTATAAAATGCCTCCTATTCTTAAACGTACAAACATCAAGTGAACCGAGTAGGATGTCATTTCATCTCTTCGACATTGACTCTTAGTGCTTATTCCTTGTTTTTGCTCATGGTCCTAGCTGTTCTTAATGCGATCTTTTTCAGCATCCTTATTTAGACACGCCTTTTGATCCATATAAAAAGGAGATGTTGAAACTTTTGTGCGCGTATAGAAAAAGCTTACATTTGAAAGAGTACAACAAACGTTGCCTCCTTCCTAAATCCTCAAAATTGAATCTATAGGGGAAACGAGATATGAGAATATATAAAGGTTTCATTAACCACTGCAAACAACTTTATACATAGAAATCTAGGACATCTGCTATGTACCAAATAAAAGTAATTGATCATGAGTGTTGGAGGAGTTCTTTCACATCAACCATTATGGTGGGAAATCCGCTTTTAAGGACTGCCTGTTAACTACCTTTAACGAGCTTTTTTTTTTTCATAGATGCAATTTATGTTCAATTTTACAACCCTTTCAGAACTTAGAGCAGTTTTCTTGTTTCACCAATTGAAATTTGGGCTCTAATTAACATCGGACACTTATTCAGTCTGCTGCAGCTTCTTGTTTAACACTTTCCAATAATACTATTGTGCATTAGTATTATGCATGGAATGACCAACTTCTGCATATTTGTGTACTCATAAACTTTGAATTTTTATGATAGTGGTGTTGGCATGATGTTTAACAACTATTTTTGTAATATTAATGGCATTTTTTGGCACTTGCTTTGCTGATGAACTGACTGAATTTATTTTCAAATTGCGATGTTGCTCTGTAGTTGATGACTAGACCTCTTTTGAGTAAAAAATTATTGATTACACGTCACCTTATCAATTTTATGAGCTCGTGGCTTATATATGTCAATTCATAGAAATTTGGAACTATTGTGTTGAATTAATTTTTGGCAATCTTCATCTTGCAGATAAGTTGCGTGAGCTGGCTTGGAGTGGAGTCCCACCCTATTTGCGGCCTAATGTATGGAGGCTTCTTTTGGTGAGCATTCTTTGCAGTTCTACTACCCTAAAGGTTTTGCTTTTGCATTGGTGATGGCATAATTATTGCTTTATTGGTACTTATCAAAAAAAAATAAAAATTGCTTTATTGGTGGCATCAGTTTTCCTTAATCAGTAGTTAATACACCCTTCGTCCCAAAATGATCTTCCCATTTGACTATTCAAACTTTATAAGGATATGAACACGTGCTTCACTAGCCATGTTTTGTTTTAAGCCTAAATTGTAGAAATGGGAATAACTTTTTGGAACAATGAAAAATGGCAAATAGGAAGATCATTTTGGGATGGAGGGAGTAATTGACATGAAGAAAGCAGTTCTCTTAGTGACCTGGACTGGATAGTGCATGTATTGATTTCTAGAACTCACACCATCAATACATGATCACATATATGCCCTATGTTACATAGAACTATGTCATGAATCTCAAGGTTGATGACGCTACTTTGGCGTGACAGCCAAAGGGCTATGTATGTATAGCCCTAAGGAGCATTGCTAGCTGTAAGTTTGATGGTGCCTCAATATGATTATTGTCGATCAAAATGTTCTTTATAGCAAAGAGTTGTCACTTGTGAAATTTGAATATGAACTGACAACAGGGATATGCGCCCCCTAATTCAGATAGAAGGGAAGGAGTTCTTAAAAGAAAGCGCGTAGACTATTTTGATTGTGTTGCTCAGTATTACGATGTTTCAGATAATGAACGTACAGATGAAGAAATTAACATGCTTCGACAGGTATAAAGTACCATGGATATTTCACTCTGCCAAATTGTGAACGAGACTGCATCTAACTTCTTTTTGGATTGCCTTTTCTATCTTATTAGATTGCTGTTGATTGTCCTAGAACTGTGCCTGATGTCTCTTTCTTCCAACAAGCTGAAGTTCAGAAATCCTTGGAACGGATACTCTATACATGGTTAGATACTGTTTCTCCAATATTTTATCCGTTTACATTTCTATTTCTGTCTTTCTTCTTTTTCAAGTGACTTTTGGGGTGGGCACAAAGAAAAATTGAAGTGACTCCCTTTTGGCAAAGAAGGAGTAGATAACTTTTAACAAGAACTCAAGACTCTTTTTTTTCTTGTACCACACCAGGTTTAAGAATTGCTCTCATGTATTTCCCTTTCAAGGTTACTTGCTTTTGCAGTCTTAAGTCTATCAACTTCAGTCGGTTTAATTGTGCTCATCTCTCTCTTTCTCTCTCTCTCTCTCTCATTCTTTTCAGGGCCATTAGACATCCTGCCAGCGGATATGTTCAAGGAATAAATGACCTTGTTACACCCTTTTTTATTGCTTTCTTGTCCGAATACTTGGAAGGGAGTATTGAGAACTGGTCAATTAGTGATTTATCTTCGGACCATGTCTCGAATGTTGAAGCTGATTGCTATTGGTGCCTATCAAAGTTGCTCGACGGTATGCAAGACCATTACACATTCGCACAACCAGGAATTCAGAGGCTTGTTTTCAAGCTCAAGGAATTGGTTAGACGGATTGATGGTATGCCCTTTAGACTCTAGTTCGTCATTTAATAATCCCTAATCTTCAGTATAAGTACCTTTTTATATAAGTAAGAGATAAATAGATTAAAGATGAAAAGTGATTAAAAAATGCAATAATAATCCCGAAAAAGAAATCTGGAATTAAGTTTCAGTCCATTTAACACCAAAGCACCACCACACTGTCAAAGCATTGATGATCCTGTTTCTTTCCAAATCCCTTCTGTAACTACCTTTATACCCATCAAAATCTTTAACACTGCATTTCACTTGTTATTTAGAAAAAGAGTATTAGTTCTTTTTCTTCTTTTCAAATTAGATAGAAGAGAATACTGAACAATTTGCTTTTGAAAGAACGTGAAAAGATCCTTCATTAAAATCCATATAGCTTGCCAACCTGAAACCCATAGACCCCACTGCACTACATATTCAAAATTAAAGTCGTAATAATGAAGATTTTATAAAATCGTGTTTATCCCCCCTTGTACCTTTTCAAGTCTACCAGTCTAATCTTTTTGAATTGAAATTATGACTCGTTCTTGGTAGCTAATTTATAAATACTAACATAGATTTTCACCTTAAATTTCCTTCTTCTCCTTCAAAACAATTCTCAGAACCTGTCTCAAGACACATGGAGGAGCAAGGACTTGAGTTTCTTCAGTTTGCTTTCCGCTGGTTCAACTGTCTTCTGATTCGCGAGGTTTGTTCATAATCATGTACAGTGTGTTCATAGTTTAGAGAATGTACATACATACATATATGTATGTACATATCTATACACACACACACATATATATACTCCCTCCCAGCTCAATGTGCGCACTTACCCGTTTGGGTAATGTCATTGATAAGTCCCACTTCCTAAAATGAAAATCTTTGTTAGTATTATATTACACGTCACCACTTGCCATACTCACACAATTAAATTTGTGGGCCTCACTTGTAAATCCCCCTCACTTATCATACTCAGAACACTTTTCCCACTCATAATACTTTTCAATATTATATTCACTCTTTATTTCGTGTGCCCAACTTTAAATATGCATATTCTCTTCGGCCACAAATATAAGCAAAAAGGACCCAAAAAAACACACATATTAATAAGGTAGTTAAAATTATTTAATTGTCTTGATTTTACAAACAAAACATGTTAAAATTACCAATATATCCTCGTATTAAATGTGTAATAATTGTGCACTTGTATTTGACAATGAGTAATTGATTAGGGGCATTTTTGGTAAAAGAGTATCAAATGCAGTTATATTTAATGAGTTTTGCATTGTAACTGATGAAACTTGTTTATATTTAAGGCCAAAAAAAGTTTTTTTTTGGCCAGATGGGGTATTGAGCAGGGACGGAGGGAGTATATATGCATGTATATATCAGATGGAGTATTGAAGGGGAGCCTTGGCGCAGCGGTAAGAGCTGTTGCCGTGTGTAGACGTGTCCATCCGGTTATAACCGGCGGTTGACGGTTATAACCGCCGGTTATGTTTTTCGTTAAATGCTAACCGTAACCTAACCGTCTAACCGTTATGTCCGGTTACGGTTAACCGGTTAACCGGTTAACCGGTTAATGCGGTTAAACCGGTTAAACCGGTTACCTTTTTTTTTTTTTTTTTTTTTTTTCAAAACAGTTTTATTAACAGTTTTTTGTTAAAAAAAAAAGATAAAATAAAAAAACACTTCATTTTTTTAAAGGGTTTTTTTTTTCAAGTAAAGTTTTTTTTTTTCAAGTAAAAAAAAAAATTTAACTGTTTTTTTAAACAGTTTTCTTAACAGATTTTTTTAACAGTTTTATTAACAGATTTTTTAACTTTTTTTTTTTTTTTAAACAGTTTTTATAAAAAAAAAAAAACGGGAGTATATGTATGAGTCATACATATATTAAACAGTTTTCTTTTGTTTTTTTTGTTTTTAAGTTAAAAACTTAAAATGTATAAGTGTATAACTATAATGTATAACACAAATTTTTTAAGTAAAAAAGGGACGGTACCCTTAAATTTTATTAATTAAAATTAAAATTACAAAGAGGGGGACAACCAATCCTTGCCCTTTTATAATTAAGGGAGGAAAAAATGGAGCCTTATTACCTCAACTAAACTATTACAATGAAATAAAAATAAACCTATTCTAAAAATTAAAATAAAAACTATCTACATTCCGTCCCCTTCCGAACTTCCCGTAGAATCTTCCAAGTCGTATTGATATTGTGGATCTACATTTACTAAATCCTCTTCATAAGGCATATCTTGCTCCCTCTTTTCCGCTCTAACCCAATCACCAAGCAAGAGTTGATTTTCCAAATTTTCACAAGTTAGTTGGGAACGTCTTGCATCCAAAACATTTCCTCCCACACTAAATGCCGATTCGACGGCCACGGTTGAAGCGGGAGAAGCTAAGACTTCTTTTGCAATTAAAGAGAGTATGGGATAAGTTTCTTGCCTTTGTGACCACCACCTCAAAATATCAAAAGAAATTGGATTTGAAGTGTTTTGTACAACTTCATGTCTAGTAGAGAAATATGCTTCCAACTCGTACGGAATGCTAGAGGTAGAAGAAGAAGAAGGAGACGTTCTAGGACGTTTTGAAAAATAAATATCATTAACAAAACTATATGGATCGTTATTCACATCATATTGTGTATCAATATCTTCTTCATTAGGACTTGAGCCATATTGAGAAACATTTCCATGAATTGCATTATACTCATTATAAAGAGTCACCAAATCTTTTTTTGTATTTTCAACAATAATCGCCGGGTTTTCGTGTAATCCGTCCCCATTGGGGTATAAATTTGCATAATAAAACGTTATTATGCGGACTAGATCTTTCAATTTAATACGGGGATCCAACATCTTTGCAAGCAAAAATAGAGACGGAATGTTATCAAAATATTTGACCCACTTTTGCCTCATGGAAGCAATGCTTTCGTTTAAAATGGTGCAATTTTGCAAATTTTTAAAACTTAGAACTATTGCAATACATTGATCAAGTACCAAAACGGAAGTTGGATAATAAACTCCCGACAAAGCCAAAGTAGCGGTATTGAAAATCTTTAATAATTGACATAAATTAGTGCAAGCGTTCCATTGATACGCAAATAAAGGAATTTCATAGCCCATACTAATAAAAAAATCCATGATATGCTCTTTATACTCAAAACCATCAATTAACATTTTGTAGGTAGAATTCCACCTAGTCGGAACATCCATAGAAAAATATTTTTCGGGAAGACCCTTATTTAGTAAATATTTTATCCATTTTCTTGTAATTTTATTTTTTTTTGCAATAAAATAAAGAGCCTCTCTAATGGGTTTAACATATTGATCTAAAGCATTCAAACCATCTTTAACACATAAATTTATGATATGACATAAACATCTAATATGAAAATACTTACCCCCAAGTGACGGTTGACAAATGAGCATCAATTCCGGTATACTAGCGGTATTAGCACTAGCATTGTCGAATGAAATAGAAAATATTTTTTGCAAAAGACCATATTTTGCCAAAATGGCGTGCAACTTTCTACAAATATTTTCCGCGGAATGAGGTGGTTCAAAACTATCATATGCAAGTAGTCTTTTTTGTAAAGTCCACGAATTATCGATCCAATGGCATGTAACACCCAAATAACTATTTCTTTGCCAATGATCACTCCAACCATCGGCACAAATTGAAACTCTTTGATCTAATTTTGATAAAACATCAATTAAAAAATGTTTATATTCCAAAACCACTTTTTTAATATCGCGTACGAGAGTCGTACGTGGTACTTTGGAGGCGGCCGGATTTAAAGAAAGTCTAATAAACCGTTCATAAAAGTCATCATCCGCAAAGTTAAAAGCAAGCCCTTTAACACACACAAATTTGCACAATTCTTTCCTATAAACGACATTATTAAACTTAAATAAGACCGAAGACGTACCTTGGGTGTTAGGTTGAGCAAATTGTAATTGAGCTTGATCACTATCAATCCCAAGTTTTTCAGGATGTGTTGATCTCAAGTGATGGTTCAATGTTCCATGCCCATTACCTTTTGCGAACGGGTAAGATTTGGTGCAATAGTTGCAACACGCTCGAAAATGTACAAAGTCGTTGGGGTCAATTTGTACTTTCGGAAATGGATCGTGAAAGTGTCGGATTTGGATTCTCGTGCTTGACGTTGCCCCCGACCACCTCTTCCCACGCCTCGAGCTCGGCCGGCCCCGGCCCTACCACTTTGAGGAACATTTTCTTCAACATTTTGCTCACTTTCCTCAAAATGTGACTCAATTTCCGGGTTAAGTGAGGAAGAACCAACATGTTCCTTGCCGCTCCTTCGAGATGAGGCCATTTTGTTAACAAACTAACTGAAACTGTTTAGAAACTGACTGAAACTCGCTAAAAAACTGACTGAAAATGATGAAAAACACAGATTTTGTTAAAAAACTGACTGAAACTGTCAAAAAACTGACTGAAACTCTCAAAAACTGACTGGAATTCTGAAAACTAACTGGAAAATGATTTGAAACTGACTGGAAATGGTTAACAAAGTGACTGGAATTTTCTAAATAAATTAAAAAAGTGATTTCGTTAAAAAACTAACTGGAAAGCGTTAAAAAACTGACTGGAATTATGCAATCTAACTGGAAATATGAGAGAGTGTGAGAATTAGTAGAGAGAGAAAGAGTATAGAGAAGATGTGGAACTAAAATGGTAGGAGGGAGGGGGTATTTATATGTAAGCAATTTTTGGTTTTTTTTTTTTTTTTTTTTCATTTAAGGCCGAAAGTTAACTGAACTAACGGCTAGTTGGAAAACTAGCCGTTTTTGGACAGTGGTGGTCAGTCAGACATGGGGAAATGGGGGGGCCCGGTGCAAATTTTTGAAAAGTAGCCGTTAGGCGGTTAACCTCCGGTTTTATAACCGGTTTAACCGCCGGTTATCCGGTTGGCGGTTATCCGGTTATAACCGGCGGTTTACCGGTTTTGAGAAAGGCCTAACCGAAACCGAACCGGGGAATTACGGTTGACGGTTGAGCCGGTTTCCGGTTAACCGGTTTCCCGGTTTTGACCCGGTTTTGACCGGTTATCAACCGGCGGTTAGCCGGTTGCCGGTTTTTTTTGGTCACGTCTAGCCGTGTGACCAGCGGTCACGGGTTCGAGTCCTAGGAGCGGCCTCTTGCCAATTTAATTGGTAAGGGAAGGCTTGCCCCCTATACACCCTTGTGGTGGGACCCTTCTCCGGACCCTCGCCTTGCGGGGACGCTTCGTGCACCGGGCTGCCCTTTTTATATATGCATGTATAAAGTGTGTATATGTATATATATTCATTTATAGTTGGTCTTTGTTTTTTCTATACTAAGAAATTGGGGGTTGACAAATATCTTAAGTTTTATACCGGAAATGTTATTGAGAATATGTAGTAGTTATTACTTCAAATTATGGTGTGCTCTTACTGGAAAATCTAACCTGTATATCCTTGTTCTTTTCTAGATTCCGTTCAATCTTGTTACTCGTTTGTGGGACACATACCTCGCGGAAGGAGATGCATTACCTGATTTCCTAGTGTATATATTTACCAGTTTTCTTCTTACGGTAAGATGAACTATCACTTGTTCTTGTACTCCCTCCGTCCCGGACATATATTCCTATTTGATTTTTCATGGTCAACACTAGTGAACTTTGACCAAACATTGATGTCAACGTAATCATCTCAATGAAATTCTAAAAATTGATATTTGACAATGCAGTGGTCAGAAGAGCTGCAAAAGCTTGATTTCCAAGAGATGGTGATGTTCCTTCAACATCTCCCAACTCAGAACTGGACACACCAAGAACTTGAGATGGTTCTTTCTAGAGCTTACATGTGGCACTCATTGTTCAATAGCTGCCCTAGCCACTTGGCTAACTAACTGAAACAAACTGTTAAAGGCCTTCCATTACGTTGGGTGGTGTTATACACCCTCGTAAAATGAATGAATACGCCCGTAAGTATGCTTGAAATTTTAAATAGTACAACACTGTGATGCACAGTACATGTGTATTCAGTAATTTTACGGGTGTGCATAACAACACCCATTAGGTTTCATTCATTTTTCCTTTTTTTTTTTTCACCCCCTCCTTTTTTATTATTATTATTTTTTATTTTTTTTTTCGCTTACGAGAGTTGAAATTGTCATATGTATCATCCTATGTAATTGTTGTTTGTGTGTCAAATGTATAATTGTCTTCCTTAATGTTATATTTGTTATTAGTATGTAGTTTTGTTAAGAGAAAATGATATTTATGGGATGTATTTTATGAAATTTATGAATAATAATAGCCTATCAATCTAATTCCAAGATCTCTTGGAATTTAAGTTGACTAGTTAGAAAAACATATCTCAGTTAATGGGACTAGCCAAGGAAATGAGGCAAATGAACACAGATTTCGGAACTTGTTTTTTTTTTTTTTTGAAGTAAGCTTGTATCATATCATTTAAGGCAACTGCCTTCGTGTTACAAACTCCTATGAAGCCTATTACAGATCTATTGCCCTATCTATTACAAATCCCTATATTGGAATCTACAACAGTGATACTTGCCGCTCTAGAAATCTTTGTCGATGTTCCTGTGCCGCTGGTAGTCTGCTTGATGTAGCCTCACAAGCTCCCCTGCTCGGAGGGTACACTAATGGGCTGAACGGTAGGTAGTCTGCTTGATGTAGCCTCACAAGCTCCCCTGCTTGGAGGAATGGGCTGAACGGTAACACAATTTCTCCACAAACTCCTCGAAAGGAGGCGAACCTGGGACCTCCAGAGATGCCACTTACTTATTTGGGAAATGGGGGGGGGGGGGAGGGGGAATCGAACCCATGACCTCCAGATTGGAAGTCATGGGCTCTGGCCACCAGACTATCCCTGATGGTTGGAAGGGTTAACTTGTTAATAAGCTATGCCTAAGGGAGTTTTAGAAAATTCTTTAGAGGCATAAATGTTTGAAAAAGGTGAAATTCGTTAAAACTTGTTTTTGATGGAATTCGTTAGTAAACTCAGTTAATGTCACGTGCATGTTCTTGTGCTATTTAACTAAGGGCAATCAGATGGTTTTAACACGCATATTGAACTAAATCATTGTAATTTGATTGTGTATGATTTCAAATTTTAATTGATTCAGTTTCAATTACTCACTTCGCTCTAAAATAAATATTCAAATTTAATTTTGACTAAAACTAAATTTAAATGACAATGAGGTAGTACATAATTCTACATTGTTTTCCGGATTTAATGTGTATACCCTATTTTATTTTAACCAAATTAATCCACTTATGACCCTTAGGTCGATAATGAAGAATTGCTATTCACACATAACACGTAAAATATATGTGCTTCCCAAAATACCCCTTCCTCCTAACCCAAAAACATTCCCACTTTCTTATCATTCCCGGCCATCCCTCCACCCTCTCCTCCATAACATCTGGCAAGCCTAAAGCTTTCTTTCTCTCTTCGGCCGAAGTTGAATCTGCGCTGAGCGATGCGCAATGTGTTTATGTATGCGTTTTTTTTTTTTTTTTGTGTGTGTGTGTGTATGTAACAAAGAGAGGGGAGAAAGAATAGCATAACTCACGGGAAAAAAAAGAGAGGGAACGGTTGAGGATAATTTAAAAAATGCTTAACATTCACGTGTGTGTTTAGAAATATTACGTGTGTGAATATCAACTTTAATGAGTGTTCAATGCTATTTTTTTTTTGCTTTTGTTCAGGAGGCGATGTCACGTGAGTTAAGGTTTATTTATTTACATTAAAGATGAAAGATGCTCTACAATATGTAAATTTACCAGGATCATAGTTAATTACTTTTATGACCATAGGGTTTATAATGGTCTAACCCTGAAATAATTAGGTAGACATGGTGGGACCCACATAACGAGAAAAAGCGGGGACAGAATTGGAATTTGGGAGCCACAGGTGGTGCACTGGGAAAAAGAAAGCCACCGTCTAAAGAGGAAAGTTTTCTGCTTCTCCCCCATCCCCACTCTCACTGTTGTCGATTTCCGATTTCTAGGGTTTCCTCTTTTCACCTCCCATTTCTTCACCATTTCATAAAATTTCTTCCTCAAGAACCCCAAAACGGAAGATCCCCCATCCCCTTTTTCTGTAATGCGCTCCCAATTTCACTAGTTAGGTCTCTCTTTCCAGTTTCTGAAATTTGATAAATGACAAAGTGTCCGTACAATTTCTCCACCTCCCAACTGGTTCTAACACAACAACAGTACCGTCAGATCACTCCTCACTGCAGGTGATGATTCTTTCTAGTTCATGCTCTTGCTTTGATAATTTCATTATTTGGTTGGTATTATTATTGTTTAATTTGATTATTTTTGCTTTGAATTTGTGCCTTAAATTTGTTCTTTTTGTTATTTGATTGGAGGTTAGGTATGTTTCTTTGAAGTGGTTTCGGTCTACTATTATCAACTACCCCTAGAAAGTTTTTTTCCTCTTCTTCTTCTTTGGGTCTGTCTTCATGTTGCCAGAGGGTTAGTTGTGAAGCTGGTAATGGATTCTCTGCAGACTGTCACTCGTCTTAAGGGTAATGTAAATTCTGTGTTTTTTTTTTTTTAATAAAAAAATCAGTGATCCGTTTAGGAAATTTTTTGGTATATATTATTGATTGATATCGACTGTTTATTGCAGGTTCATTGTGCCATGGCTTAATTTTATTGTTCATCTGGGCTTTTGTTTTCCAAGATAATGTAGTAGTGGTAGTATTAGTTGCTGCAAAGGTGCCAACGGTTGTGTCTCAGTTAGCTAGCCCACCCAGTGTCGGACTCTTTGAACCCATTGAAATACCACCTTCTGTTTTACCCCGTTTTCCTTTCCCTGGGGAGGGAGAGAATCTTATGCCCCCAATGTACCCTGCATTTCCACCCACCTACAATCCAGTCTTGACTGGAAGATGCCCTGTTAATTTCTCTTCAATCTCAACAATCTTGGATCGAACAGCTGCTGATTGCACTCAACCTTTAGCTGCTTTTGTAGGAAATGTCATTTGCTGCCCTCAGTTTGCTAGTCTACTTCGCCTATTTCAGGGATATTACAGTTCTGTATCGGATCATACGTTAGTCCTGCAAGATGCAGTTGCTGATGATTGTTTCACTGATATAGTGAGTATATTAGCCAGTAGAGGGGCAAATAGCTCAATTGCGACAATCTGCTCTGCAAAATCCTCGAATCTTACTGGGGGCTCCTGTCCTGTGAAGGACATAAACACGTTTGAAAAAGTAGTTAACACGAGCAAATTATTGGATGCTTGTACTGCTGTGGATCCCCTTAAGGAGTGCTGCAGACCTATTTGTCAGCCTGCAGTTATGGCGGCTGCACTTCAGATCTCTGCCTCACAGTCAATGGTTGAAAATATGAATATGGTTAGACAGCCTACTCATATTGATGCTCTGAATGATTGCAAAGGGGTTGTATATTCCTGGATGTCGAGGAAACTTCCACTAGATACTGCCAATTCTGCATTTCGAATATTATCTGCCTGTAAAGTGAACAAAGGTACAACACACTTTTGTTACATAAACATATCATGAGCACAGACAATTGTCAACATCATTCAGTATTTAAGGTATACTGTATTAGAGGGAAATTGTGGAGACTGCATTTGAGGAAAAAGTCGCTGCAAATGTTCTGTAATTGGGCACTTTTGACATTAGTGCGACATTTCCGGCACTTGCTACTGATGCATACTTTCTGCTTTTCTTTTGTTATATAATGTGCTGCTTCTAGGTTATAGCTATGCGTATACATGCAAATACTTTTATCGTACTCTTCTTTGTTGATCTGTTCAAATGGTTAGGCCAGTGGATTGTCTGTTTAGTTTTTGTATCCTCATAGGCTTCTTATGTAAGAGGGTTTTCTCTTGTAGAAAGTCTTACTAATATGCATCAAGGAGTTATTTTTATTTTATTTTTATAATATATTATCTTGAAATATTTGTAATTGGTAGGGGCTAAAAGAAAAGAAAATGTAGTTGTATTGAATAGTTATTGGGATATGCTTTTTGTATTCTTATAAAAAAAGCCTTTTGTATCATCTTGGGATAAAATATATTGCTATTTATTCATGAGGGATTATTAGTTGTTTGGAGTTTTGATTTCAAGTAGTATTGCTATTTGGGTCGAAGTCGGGAGTATTATGGGAGTGTTTCTAGTACCATATATTAGTCCTGTACTGGATAGAGTTATTGTCTTACTTCCACAGTATAAATTGCCATGGTCTAGTTTCCGAGAAGAATAATTACTAGCTTCTCTGCTCTGCACCTAGTAGTTTGGTTCCAATTTGCAACCCTATAGTCAATGATAGATCCATGCTGGTTATGCTTCCGATGGGACAGGTCAAGGGCTCAAGAAAGAGAAGCTCTCAGCTAGACCTAGAATCAATATGTGACGAGCAAAAGTGTATTATTTGATATTTGGTATTTTACTGAAGGTGGATTTAGTGATTTTGTAGAAAGAGGGCTCTCATTTTTGGAGCTTGGGATTGCATCTTAATATGAATATGTAATTATCCTGGTCAACTTGTGATTAAAAATAAAAAATAAAATAAAATAATGTTGGCCAACTTAACAGCTGGGACATGAGCAAGAAGTGAACATAAATTAATTCAGCGGATACTATGCGTAAAATGGATCTGGTCATCAATAATATTTGAGCTCAATGTCAAGATTATAGAACCATGTTATCATATGTTTTGAGATGAGTTTGAATGTTTACATTTGCAGTTTGCCCGTTGGAGTTTAAGCAGCCATCTGAAGTGATAAAGTCATGCCGTAATGTAGCTGCTCCCAGTCCTTTCTGCTGTAGCTCGTTAAACACCTACATCACGGGAGTACAGAAGCAAATGTTAATTACAAATAGACAAGCAATAATATGTGCAACTATGTTTGGGTCCATGCTACAGAAAGGCGGGATTTTGACTGATCTTTATGAGCTTTGTGATATTGACTTGAAAGATTTTAGCCTTCAAGGTAAAATGACTGGCGATAGCTCATGGATCTGACTTTTTACGGGCACACATTATTTCATCTGATCTGGTGTTTTTTTTTTGTTTGTGATATTTACATTGGCGCTGGAGCAGCATATGGGCAACAAGGTTAAGATTTTTCTTCTTTTCTGTTATTTATTTTCAGTTTTCCACTTTGCACGTGCACTTGTGTATGGGTTTATGAGCCATTTCTTGTGATTTTTCCTACCGGAGTACATTTTTTAAGCCTGTAGAAGTTCCTGTGTTACCCAATATATTGGCTTGGTTTAGATATAGTAGGTTCTATTTATTTTAGTTTTGATACTCAGGCGCCAGGTATTTACACTGTTATAAAAGAGAAAAAATGAAAACGCGTGGATTTTTATCGCTCAACATCTTCCCTTAGACTTAGTTGAAGCCCTTCTAAAGGTTAATATCGCTGTGTAATGCAATAGAAGGCTTTTCAAAGGGACTTTGGTGGCTGAAGTTATACTCCTGTCCTAGAAAGATTGTCCCATTTGGTTTTTGATGGTCAACACTAGCGAACTCTGACCAAATATTAATGTTTATCTATTTATCCTAGTGGAATTCTAAAAATCCTTATTGATAAATCATTAAGAGATTTATCAATAACAATTTTTACCATTTCATTGGGATGATTAGGTTGACATTAATGTTTGGTCAAACACTTGTGTTGACCATCAAAAACCAAATGGGACTATCTTTCCGTGACGGAGCTAGTAGTATATAGCTTGGGTTTTGGGGACTTGATATGTGAAATAAATGGGTTGGGGTTCTGGAGTTGTTCAGGCTTGTCAGGGATATATTTTGAACATATTAGAGAATATGACTCAGATTGTTAAGGATTACTGTTTAATCCTCATGTTCACGTTAATGCAGGATGTTTGCTTAGAAGCTTGCCTGCAGATGTGGTAGATGACAATTCTTCCGGAATGAGCTTTACGTGCGACTTGAATGACAATATTGCAGCCCCATGGCCTTCATCATCCTCTATGTCATCCTTATCTCTTTGTGCTCCTGGTAATTGATCTGGTTGAACTGTATCTTTAGATTCACAATTTCTATGAACGTTTGTTAGCTATAAGAGCTGTTCCTAAAATAATTTAAGTAGGCTATATTTGGCAACTCATTTCCAAGTCGCGAAATTGGAATTGGAAGAGCTATTTAAATTTTGCAAAATTCATTTTATGCTTCCAAATCCAAATCCAAGTCTTGGAATGAAGTTGCCGATCACAGTCATAGCAGTTGAGATAAATTTGGGATTTTCTTATAATTTCTAATAATTGGAAAGTTGGGTAAACATTGAACAATATTACTCCCTCCGTCCCGTAGTAAATGTCGCACTTGCCTTTTTTGATTCTTCCCAAAATAATTGTCACGTTTCTAAATAAGGATAAAGACTTGGTGCAATTTTACCACTGTACAAGCAATGCACAAACAAGTAAAGCACGTTTTTTAAAACGTTATCAAGCCAAATGTGACATTTATTTTGGGACGGAGGGAGTATCTTATTATGAGCATCCTAAATGGCTACCCTGAAAGATGGAGAAATAGATTGATAAATAGTTCTTCCTTTTCTCTTATTTCTTTTTCCATCTTCAGTTCCCCATTCAGAAGCTTTTAATATGCTCATTTCCCCGGAGTGTTGAAAGGGAGCATGCATATCAATTCCCAATTAGAAACATATAAATTTTAAACTTGTTTATACTCTTTGTGACGTATTTTATGATACTGATGATACCCTTGTTACTATCGTATTATGCAGAGATGTCATTACCTGCACTACCAACTTCAGAGACATTGGGAAGTCCAGGTGAGTAATTAATTTAACCGCTACCTTCCTAAGTGTGTCTGAATTATTCAGTAACGTGATTAATTTATTTTCATGAAAAAAAAAATGAAAAGAAACCATAAAAGCAAACAAGGGGTATTTTATGTTAAAAAGATACTCTCAAAAATATTGTGCGATTTTGCTTGCTGTTCAGAATCCCCTTTTGCCGGGAAAGAAGGGGAATGATAGTATGATACACATCGAAAAATCATGTTCACTTTTATTTATAGTTTCCTTTTTCTTTTTTCTTTTTTCTTTTTTGCATGCCAAATATAATGCAATGGAGGTGACTCTTGAATAATCGATCTTACCTTCTGTTTTATGCAAGACCTGTTTATGATTCTATTCCTCAATCAAATTTCTTCTTTTTTGCGATATTTTGGCCAAAATATGTTTAGCCCCCCCCCCTCAAAGTATCCACCAATTCCCACTTTGCACCCCAAACCCAATTTTGTCCCAAAGTGACCCTCTAATTTGCCATTTGTCCCAGTTTGACCTATGACCCCCTATGACCCCTAACGACGTTAGAAAGTTAACGAGAAATGGTCATGTGCATGCCATGTGCAGGGTATTTTGGTCATTTTCTTATAACCTTTCAATTAAAAGAAAGAAAAAGAAAAGGAAAAAGAAAGCAAATGCAAAACAAAAAGAAAATAAAATAAAATAAAAAAAAAAAAAAAAACAGCCAATATCTTCATCCAGATCCGGCACCCCCTCCATTTCACATTTTCACCTCAACATTTCATCCCTCTTTCTTCTTCCTCCACAACCACCATCTCCCTTCCATCCTCCCTAACTCCAACTGCCAACCCAGCTCCTCTTCATCTTTGATTTCCGCTATCTCCCATCCCCAGATCTGAGATTCCCCTCCGGCGTTCATGTCGTTTAACGCCGGCGTGTTTATCGCTGTTGTTCTTGGACTCGCGGCGGGGTACTTGGTGTTCAGGTGCGGCGACGATGAGCAGGTTGTCGTCGTTGATAATACGTGTGCCTGTGCTTGATCGACCTCCCGTTTTCGTACATTAAAACCCAAATCTGGGTTTGACTTCAATTTATTTTTCACTTTGAAAACAAATCTGGGTTTTGATTTGTGATTTCGATTTTCGATCTCTGGTGTTTGATTTTCGAATTTTGATCTTTGAGGTTGAACGATTTTCGACTTGGTTATCAGGTTATGATTTGGTTTTCAATTTGATTTTTGATTTTTGATTTTAAAACGATTAGGGTTTTGATTTGAATTTTTAAGTTTTGAGTTTCATATGAAGAAGAAGAAGACTTGGGTGGTGGTGTAGCGGCGGAGACATGGTGGTGGAACGGTGTTGGTTGGAGAAATGGTGGTGGTGGCCGGATTTGGGTGGTGGCGGTGGTGGTTGTTGACTGATGAGGATGGTGGGGTTAGGTGGAGAAGTAATTGCCACCCTGGACCTTTATACCCTTCTATTTTCAAGAAAAATGATAAAAAGAACCCTCACATGACATGCACATGACCATTTTTCGTTAACTTTCTAACGTCGTTAGGGATCATAGGGGTCATAGGTCAAACTGGGACAAATGGCAAATTAGAGGGTCACTTTGGGACAAAATTGGGTTTGGGGTGCAAAGTGGGAATGGGTGGATACTTTGGGGGGCTAAACATATTTTGGCCCGATATTTTTTACCGCTGAATCTGTCATGATGACCTTATGTGGAAAACGATTTTAAAACCAACCTTAAGCAAGAGAATGCTACATTTTTATTGATATAGGACATGTAACGACCAGCCCAACCGTTTATATACTCCCTCCGTCCTCGAATTATATTCCCACTATTTTTGTTGTTGATACAAATGAACTTTGAGTAATTATTATAGGTTATTTAAATTATCTTAATGAATATTAGAAATTGATATTGGTAGTATTTATTATTGTGTATCAATGTTTTGAAGTGTATGCTGATGTGTGTTATATGCTATATGATGCAGGCTCCCGTGCGGTGTATTTTGATATTTTTGTAACCATTTTTTCGCCGTTTGTAATTGGTTTATTGTTGTTGTATTGAGAGAGTGAAATGAACTGGCCGAGCTAGTATCGAGTAGAGGGTTTAGTCATCTACAGTGGCGCCAGATTATCTGTATATTTTTTGAGCTTGGTTTCTAATGTATAGCTATATCATTTCTATATTAATCTGGTTCTGGAACCTGTCCTTGATGGATTGCTAGACTTTTCAGCTTCGGTCGTGTGGTATATATATAGGCAGTGGCGGAGCTAAGATTTTAACTACACGGGGGCAAGTTATATGGTGAAATATATATTTGGGACAAACGGTGGTTAAAATATTATGTAGTGCATATTTTTTTCCAATAGAAACATGGCAAAATTGATAAATTTCATGATTTGAGTGGTAAAATATCGCACTCTTATAAAATTACAAAGGAGGAAATTGTGATTTTTCAAAGTTAAAGGGGGCAACTGCCCCCTCGTCTCGGCCAATGATAGAGGACTCGGAACTGCTTTTGCGAGGACACCTTGCAGCGGTTCAATGAGCGGTTTTGAGTTCATCCATGTCAACTTGCTCACTTTGTGAGTGGTTGTGATTGATTTGACAAATTGTGAATCTCGTCGAGCTCAAAATCATATCTTTAGTCGAGCACAAAAGCAGGCCGATGTGGTGCGTAAAAACTCTGTTTTGTTTAGGATATTTGTTGTCGTTGTGAACATGAATCGAACTGATTAGTCGGCATTCTATTCTATGTGGTATTCAGACCAAAAAAAAAAAAAAAATAGAAAGAGAAAAAGTATTGTATACTACATTTTTTGGATTAATAAGAAGTGTTTATTTATACTCATGCATTACTCGGTCAAATGACCACACATCACACAAACATGTAAATAAAAGGCCTTTTTCGTCATTGTCCTTTCTCCATTTTTTTTTATCCTCTAAGGTCCCTCAATCACTCTCTAATGCTTAATGAGGAGTTAAGGACAAAGAATTTTAATTATTCCTGTGGACTCTGTATGAAAAAAAATGATATTGTTAAAAGTACTTGGTTAGTACTATTATATTTATAAATGGAAAAATTATCCCCCATCCCTATTCATCCCTCATAAACACGCACTTCTCTCACTTTCTTCATCCTCTTGTCTTCGCCTAAACTACTCCCTCAAAATCCCCGACTTTTGTCGATTAGCCAACACCGTCACGTTAGCAGCAAGTCATACAACAATCACAATCCAATTTTTCGAATGGCCAACAACTACATCAAGCTTTACAAATCTGCAACAAATCGTTGTAAGATTACGAGTGACAATTTCTGACGAATGAGTAAACTCAATAAGATATTATCATGCTTTAAAATATTTTTGTAAGGACATGGCTTGTAACACAAGTCATTTAGACTTCCATTTATAAAATTATGATTATAATGTTAATTTATAAAGTATAGTTGATAATAAAATGTGTAGAATTCCTGGATATATAATTACCTAATTGTGATGGGCAAAAGGGTAATATAATATCACTAAGCTTCTTGAAAGGGTGTAGTCCCTAGGTGAAGTGACACAATGTTTCCTATTTAAAGGCCCTTCCATCAAGCCTAGAAACAACTATTCATTCTTGTTATCTCTCCTAAATTCTCTTCACATTATTGAAGTACTTGAGAGATTAAGAAGTCACTATTACTTAGAAGATCTTCATTCCCTACTTCTTCTTCTTCATCTTATTTCTCCCTACATCATCCATGGATTCAACAGGTATATATTTTATCGCTTCCGCTTCATCTCTTCCTCAATCCTATTCTAAAGTGAGTGTGGCATTCAGGGATTAAAATTGTTCCAACAATTGGTATCAGAGCCCCGCTCATCTTTAGTTTAAGTTTGAGTTTTTTTTTTTTTTTGGAAAGTGTATACTTTCAATTTTGATTCATTTTCCCTGTTGAATCATTAAGTTTTGATATTGATTAGGGACTCTAATTCGTTCATAAAGCACTGATAATCATCATCTAAAAATTCAGAAAAGGTTTGAAAAAGTTTTGTTATTTAAAAATGGTTCTTGTGAGACTATCCTTCATAACATGGTTTTATGTCTAAATGCATACCATGTGGATCTACTCACTTGATTCCACTAAATTTTAAAGCAAGATTATCCCTATATGACGTGGTTTTATGTTTTAAGGACATACCATGTGGATCTACTTGCAATTCATTGATTTTGGGAAAATAAAAAATTCAGAAGTGCAGAAATCGTCTTGCTCGGCCGAGTCCTTTGTTTTGAGCGGCCGAGCGTATAAAAAGGCGCGAACTGCTCGGCCGAGCCTTGGGATCTGCTCGGCCGAGCACATGAACAGGCGCCAAAAATGGCATAAACCGGTCGGACCTTTGGTCGAGTTCGGTCCGGTTCTCTTGAATACCCGGTCGGGTCTTTGGTTATGCCCGGTCGGACCAAGACTTGCGCGGCCGAGCATTTGGTTTTGCACGGTCGAGCATTGTATGTCAAATAAGGCATTTGTTTCTGATTAAGGTGCTCGGCCGAGCACATCATATGACTCGGCCGAGCAGCTCGGTCGAGCGTTTTGTTTAGAGCGGCCGAGCATAATGTGACAAATTGACCAAAACATTCTGATTAAGGTGCTCGGCCGAGCACTTCATAAGACTCGGCCGAGCAGTTACTGTTCACAGGTTTTGGACTTTTCTAGGTTTTGCACTATTTTGTTTTTCCCTTGGAACAAAACCTACATTATTTCAAACCTAAAAAGTTATGATTAATTATATGCTTTGACAATTTTATTCATTGTTTAAATAATATTGTCGCCTAAGTGATTTACATTATTTAAACCCTTAAATTGTAAAGTGTTGGATGTTTAAGTTAATATGTGAATGACTTGAATTTTTCAAAGAAGATCTTGATATTTGACTAAACTTAGGCATTCATGTGGTAACAAATAAAATGAACATTAGGATATTTTCTTAGGTACTTATGTCGGCCCAAAGGAAGATTAAGTATTTATTAAAATATAAGTTCAAATTACTTGTTACCTAAGGCAATCATTTATGAGTCAACTCGCAATCCAAATATTAGTTTTGATGTCATGTTGATTGTCTTATTGATGGATTTCGTTGATATAATTAATCATTTTTCATTTTGTAGTTTCTTATTCATGTTTTTGTTTTCATTCTTTTTTGTTCTCAAAACCCAACAGATTTACTTATTGCTTCATCCATGATTACTGCTATGAGTACTTTACCGATGCTTAACGGGACTAATTTTAAAACTTGAAAAAATAAATTGATGATGATCTTAGGCTATATGGACATAGATCACGCATTAAGGGAACCGTTTCCTCTTCCTCTTTCTAATATAAGCACTCAAGAAGATTGCTTAAATAATGAGAAGTGGGAACGCTCCAACCGCGTGAGCCTAATGATCATGAATATAGTTGTCCCGAAGACCATTTTTGACGGTGTCTCCAAGGACGTTAATGCTAAAACATTCCTTGATATGATTGAGGGATGTTTGACATCTACCTCTTCTCATGGGACAAAGAGAAAAGGGAAGGACATTGCGGTTGCAAGTAAAAAGAAGCTTAAGGGATCATATCATGATCATAAAGAGGAATGCTTCTTTTGCAAGGACCTCACTAACATGAAGTACGACTGCCCTAAGTATCACGCTTGGCGTGCTAAGAAAGGTATGTCATTTGGAATTATTTGTGATAAAGGCTAATTTGGTTTCATTTCCTACATATACATAGTGGTTGAATTATGTTACAACAACTCACATAATGAATGTCTATGTAGGATTGCCTGAAATACCGAAGTCCTGGAGAAGATGAAGCATTCATCTATATGGAAGCCGGGATCCGGTTGAAGTGAAAGGCATCGGGAATTTTGGTTATTGTTAAAGTGCTTAGTGTTATTTGTATAAATAATACATTTGTTGTACCGTCATTTAGACGGAATTTGATATTTATCACACTATTGAACAAAAAAGGTTATTTTGTTCATCTTTTATAAATGTGATTTTTATTTTAAATTCTAAGGTTGTTGGTACTAGTACTTTGTCAAGTGTTCTTTATTTACTTGACATTATTCAAACAATAAATGTGTCCCTTAAATAATGAAACCAACACTAGAAAGCAAAAGTTATCAAGTAAAGTTTATATTTTATTAAAGCATAGGCATTTGGGTCATATTTCAAAGAGGAAAATTGATAAGCTTATGTTAAAGGAAAATCTTAAACAAACTTGATAATTTGGAAAATACTTTTGCTTTAAATGCCTTAAAGTAAATTTACAAACATTATAGTATTCTCGAGAGCATCAAGTGTCTCAATGAACTAATGCATTCGGATATTTGTAGGCCATTAATTATTCCTTCATGGAAATGGTCAACAATAGTTATTATGTTCAAAATGACTAACTCTTAGTTTGAATACATTTATTTGCTTCATAAAATATTGAGTTTGGACGTTGTAAAAGTCTTATAAAGACAAAGTTAGAAATCAACTTTGAAGACTATTAAGAACATTAGGGTCATTCATGATGGTGTATACATCTTTGGAATGATTGTTAAAAGGAACAACATCTAGGTCCTTTTTACTCGCTATTTTGAAAGAGTGTGGGATTATCTCTCTCTACATTGAGCCGGGTACGCCTAGCATGAATATTGTAATAGAGACATATTGAATTCCTTAAGGATATGGTAATAAGTATGTTTTATACTTCTCTTACCTCACTCATTATGGGCGATACATTAAAGCCGCAACCTTTATTCTCATTAAAGCTCCCTCTAAGGCTACTAATATAAACCCTTAATGATTTAAGGACGCGTTCCTTATTCGTCCTTAAATCATATTCATTTATGGGGTTGTCTAGCATAAGGATAGACTTTATAAGTCTACTAAGGGCAAGTTAGACGTAAGATTATTAGTAGTTATTCATTGGGTAAGCCGAGAGAACTAGGGGATATATAAATTTTACAACTCGAAAGTTAGAACGTTTTGAAAAACGAGAAATGCTAGGTTCTTTTAAGGATGTTGAATTTAGTGGGAGAATTTGGAGTAATATTTTGAATTTGAAAAGGAAGAGGAATTCATTTGTATGGAATCCATTTATATACCACTTCCCATAGTTCCAATTGGATATCAAGTTTTGAACTTGACATTCAAGAAGAACATACAATTCAAAATAAATATGATTTCCCTATAAATATTGAACAACATGGAAATGTTGATCATAGGAAGGAAATTCAACAACCTCAAAATAAGATAGAACCGGTGCCCTTTGGAAGATCCAATAGAGTAAGAAGAAAGTGCAAATCCGGATAATTATGAAGTGTATATTGCCGAGAATAAAGGACACTTAGGTTTAGTGAGAGATGAGTCTCTCATTTTCCATGAAACTATTAATAGTTCTAATTCTCATATAGTAAATTAATGTCATAAATGAAGGGTTAAAATCTATAAGGATAACAACGTTTGGGATCTTGTCCCATTACCTAAAGATGTGAAACCTATTGGGATTAAATTAATCTTTATGACCAAAAGGATTCACAAGGTAATATGGAAAGATATAAAGCCCATCTAATTGTTAAAGATTTGACTCAAAAGGAAGACATTAATTATAAAGAAAGCACTTTTCCGGTATCTTCTAAAAACACTTTTAGATCATTATGGCACATATAACATATTATGATCTTGAAGTTTATCAAATTGATATAAAAACAACTTTCCTTAATGGAGACATTGAGGAATATATGGTTGATTTGAATCAAACTAAGCAATTAGTTTGTGAATTTAAAGAAATCCATTTGTGGACTCAAGCAAGTTTCTCATCAATGGTACTTAATCAAGTTATTTTTATTTGGTTTTGAAAAGAATCTTGATTAAGATTGTGTATACCATAAGTTCAGTGGGAGTAAATTTATAATTTTGGTCTTATATATGGATGATGATTTTGCTTGCTAGTAATGATATGAACCTTATTAAGGAAACTAAGAAATTTCTTATTTGAAATGAAAGATCTTGGTAAGACATCTTTGTATTAAGAATCCAAATTTACCGTGATCACTCACGAGATGTTTTAGGATTATCACAAAAGGCCATATGGAAAGGTATTACAAAAGGTTTAGCATGCAAAAATGTAAACCACATGACACCCCTAAAGGAGACATTCTTAGTCTCAAATAGTGTCCTAAAAGCAAATTTTGAATCCAAGTATATGGAAAATTCCCTCTTTACATCAGCAGTAGGAAGCTTAATGTATATGTATATCTTACATTTAATGTTGGGATGCTTGGTCAATACCAAAGCAATCCGGAAAGAACATTAAGTAGCAACCAAAAGAATGATAGAAGTATTTACAAAACACTAAAGAACTACATGCCTATGTTTTGAAGTCGGATCATCTTGAGATCATTAGGTATTCCGACATTAGTTAAATATATGGCTGCATATGTTTTAATGGACTGTAATTTGTCAAAACAAGTGTCGAAAGACCAATTAAGAAATGACTATCAGGTAGCAGTTCTGTACTCTAACAAGAGTTTATGGATTTAGACATTAATTATCTTGTTATTAAGAAAAGAGTACAACATGAACGAAAGGGATACAACTTATAGAAACAAACTCTATTTAGAGGATCCATTTATGAAAGAGTTATCATCTTCAGTGTTTCACGAGCATGTTGCTCATATGGGTGTAACAACTTTTGATAACATTTAGTATAGTGGGAGTTTGTGTTGTTCTTTCATTAATTGTTCTATTATTTAAAGTTTTGATATCATTTGGTTAAGTTGGACTAGTTGGAAAAATATGTATATATATTCATTATGATTCCATGCTACACATCTATACTTTTGATCTATGTCATTTAGTTAGATTTGTATATACGTGATTATTGTGGGTTTAGTTGCGAATCAATTACAACGACTGCCCCTTTAGTCCTATACTTGTATGGCTAATGGACGAGATTGTTATAAATGACAATAAAGTGCGCACATTAGAGTTGTCATTTGTGTTATATTCATGATTTAAAGGAAGGACTTTGTTTTGGAACCCAAGTGGGAGATTGTAAGGACATGGCTTGCAACACAAGTCATTTAGACTTCCATTTATAAAATTATGATTATAATGTTAATTTATAAAGTATAGTTGATAATAAAATGTGTAGAATTCCTGGATATATAATTACCTAATTGTGATGGGCAAAAGGGTAATATAATATCACTAAGCTTCTTGAAAGGGTGTAGTCCTTAGGTGAAGTGACACAATGTTTCCTATTTAAAGACCCTTCCATCAAGCCTAAAAACAACTATTCATTCTTGTTATCTCTCCTAAATTCTCTTCACATTATTGAAGTACTTGAGAGATTAAGAAGTCACTATTACTTAGAAGATCTTCATTCCCTACTTCTTCTTCTTCATCTTATTTCTCCCTACATCATCCATGGATTCAACAGGTAATATTTTATCGCTTCCGCTTCATCTCTTCCTCAATCATATTCTAAAGTGAGTGTGGCATTCATGGATTAAAATTGTTCCAACATATTTTACATTGTAATATGCACAGTAGTTCAAAGCATTGTATATGTAATGGATAATATTCGTCGATAACCGAAGCACCCGTTTTGCCACCCCATGTGTTAGATCTACTATCATGATCCATGATCAATCACCCTCAACTTTACAAATATACAACAATTACTCTTTGGTATATTAGGAGGCTTTTTGAAGAATTTTTGTGTCTCCATACTTAGCATAGGAAGAATGTTTGTGAGGGCTCACCAATAACTTATGGGTTGAGGGTTGAACAAAAGAATGGTTTTAAGCTAGGACACTTTTTTTTTTTTTTTTTTTGGTAAAATAAGTTGGAAAAATAATATTCAAAGTGACTAAGTTTCATAAACAATTATTTTAAAGTGAAATCCTTCTCATGTGAAGTGACTTCCTGTTGGACAAGTACTCAGGAGTTATATGACAATTTTAAAGTTTCATAAACATTTTTTTTTTTTTATTGGGAGACTCCATCTGTCCCACTCAAATTAAGATTCTTGGTCAATCTAATTATACTTTGACCAATAATTTGAAGAAAAATAATAATGCTAATAAAAAATTTTAAAAATTGTTATTGTATCACGGTTACTAATAAATTCAACAACTACTTTTTAGATTTTCATTAGGATAGTTATTGTTCTTCAAATTACTGGTCAAAGTTGACCAAGAATCCTAATTCGAGTGGGACGGAGGGAGTATACGTTTAGGACTTTTTAATAATTTACTCTCCAAACATGGACGAAATAAAAGAGTAGGAGTAGCATTCAAGTACACGTGGGTAGTGCGTGCTCGGCCCCTCCCTGAATCATGACGGTGTCTCCTCTTCTCTCCTCAACCCCTCTCTCTCTCTCTCTCTCTCTCTCTCTCTCTCTCGTACATAATTCGAATTGACATTTGGAATGCAGATGCTCTGTAGAGCCCTACCAACCTCATCCATGGCTTCCTTTCCTCGTTCTAGGGTTCGTTTCTTTCTACTCCCTTCACTATCCTTACCCTTTTCATTAAAAAAAAAAAAAAGAAACTATGTTTTGTAATTTGTATGCTTGAATCATCCCGTCCATTTGCTAAAAAAACCCACAATTTTATTGGGCAAAAACCCTTTTATTTATACTGTATTATGATTGCATTTTGATTGAGTTCTTACATGAAATTGATCTGATGTTGATGATTGAAAATGGGGAATTTGGTCAACTGTTGGATTTCATATGTGGGTTTAATGGGTATCTCGTTTAATTTACATTTCCTATTTAGAACAACATGCTTAGGGTTTTTATGGAAAACTTAGTTTTGTATGTTTGAATTAATATTTCATTTGCTTAAAAGGGAACTTGTATTGGGCGAAACCCTTTAACTACTATTGTATTTTCGTTGCATTTTTATTGGATTCTATCATGAAATCGATCTGATTGATAATTGGAGAATTTGGAGAACTGTTGGATTTCATAGCTGGGTATATGTACATGTAGCATGATTGATTAAATCTCTTTAGTAAGTATGATAGCATGGAGTTTGTTAGACTTGACTTTGTGTTATCATTACATTTTAATCAAATTATCACAAGAAATTGATTGTTTGTGGTAATGATTGAATTTGAATTTTGGGAACTGTTGGATTCATAGCAGGGTTGACTGATTTGATGTGATTATTGATTTAATGGGCATCTCATTGAATTTATTATCCCCGCTACTTTTTCTGACTAGAAGATGCTATATGTCTATATTCGCCCTGTTTTCTTTTCTAAGAAATAAAATAAAATACTGAGCACTATAGGCGTTATGTCTTTAAGTATTTTCCATAGCTGCTCGTGTTTCCAAGTATATAGCGTATTTCTTATGTGTTGTGCCTGAATATCTACTCTTTTACTCTTCAGACGAGCGGGACGCTTTGTGTATGGCCGGGGATGAGGCAACTCTGCCTTCGTAAAAATCTGTTGTATGGATTTATGAACTTCTTTTCGTTTCCGGTCAAAACCTTACGCGGAGTCAGCCAATCACTTAAAGTTTCTAAACTTTGTAGCATTGCCAACATGTCTTCAGCATTGCAAATTGAATTGGTGAGAAGGTTTTGCTGTTTTACAAGTTTCATTTATCTAGTTGACGCTTCAATATTTTTTGTTGGTTACTTCAAACCTATTCAGGACTTTGTAGTTATTATACTGTTTTTGCTAATGTCCTATAGAGCGAGCGGACTTTGTATTTTAAAATACTTATTGGAATAAGGCGTTTGTGACATGACCTTGAGCTTTATTGCACAAGGTTGTTGAACACAAACATTCTTCTTTTCAGCATGAGTTTTATCTTGATGGTTATGTTGCCTATGCACATTGATTTTATCTTATCAATTTATTCAGTACTATCTTTCTCGCACCTTTAATAGTAATTTTTGCCTTTTTCCAATTAAGGTTCCGTGTCTCAAGGACAACTATGCATATATTTTACATGATATGGATACTGGCACTGTTGGAGTAGTTGATCCATCCGAATCTGCACCTGTTATAGATGCCTTGAGTAGGAACAATCGGAATTTGAACTACATACTAAATACTCATCATCATTACGATCACACTGGCGGGAATTTGGAGCTAAAAGCAAGGTATGGGGCAAAGGTATGTTATTCTTAACCTGTGTAGTGTCTACATTAGCATTTCTATGTTTATAAACATGTAACACAAATTAAATTCAGCTTTAGGGATAGTTTATGTACATTAGACGCATTTCCGTCCGTAGCTCTAAGTAAGTTTAGTTCATATTTTTTTGTGCTGGGGTAAGTCTGGTTACCTTCAATTGCCCTGTCTAAATGAATTGAGAGTTAATAAATAGATGAAGAAATGACAGGAGGAATGGAGAAGCACACACAAATAATTCAAAGCTTAATCTACTCTGTAATAATTAACTCTGAATACCTTTAAGGCATGTTCTCTTTCTGTGTGTGTGTGTGTGTGTGTGTGTGTGTGTGTATAAAGGCTTAGATTACTCTCCTAATAATCCAATGACTAGGGCTATAGCTAATGTTATTAAACTGGGACTGGGAAAACGCTAATCATGCAATTGTAAAGCATCTCTACCTACTCCCTCCATCTTATTTGTATTGGCCAACTTTCCATTTTAGCTCTCTTTTTTTAGCCACTTACAAATCCAGTGCACTATAATTTTTCAATGTGCCAAACCCCTAATAGTTATTTAAGCTCACTGACTGGTGTGGAATAAAACCCTTGTGTAGTCGTATAAAGAAAGCGTATAAATGGGAGACAAATGTTTGATACTGTCACTTTTTTAGCTATCATTGCCACCCATCCAAGAAGCTACTTTTAACTCTGTCTTTGGGCCAATTTACCAGACCAGTCTAACAGATTGTTAAGGCTAATCATCAATGTCTATATATTGGTCGAAGTCTCTGCCCTCTTGATTTTTATACTCCCTCCGTCCCAAAATGATCTTCACATTTGACTATTCAAACTTTTTAATGATATGAACACTTGCTTCATTAGCCATGTTGTGTTCATCCACATTTAAACCTAAATTGGTATAAATGGGAAGAACTTTTTGGGACAATGAAAAATGGCAAATGAGAAGATCATTTTGGGACGGAGGGAGTACTTTTTATCATTATAAATGCAAGTTTATCCAAGTGAGTATTTGGGTAAGACCTTTCTAGTAGTCTATAGAAATAATATGAAGAATCAAATTAATCTAAAGGAAAATATATGAAAAAAATCCCATTGTATTGAATTCCAGTAAGTAGTTCCTTCATCAATTATTTTGTGTGTTTTATTGGTCCTTTATTACTCGAGTTTTCTTTTATATACTATGAAGGGGTTCAATATAGGTTTCATCATTTTATATTTCTTACGCTGTTTCTTTGTGTATTTGTTTCAGGTAATTGGATCCGGTACCGACAGGGATAGAATTCCTGGCATTGACATAATTTTAAATGATGGGGAGACGTGGATGTTTGCTGGCCATGAGGTTCTTGTCATGGAAACCCCTGGCCATACTAAAGGTCGTATCTTATTTCACAAGTAATCGAGGAACTCCGAGTATCGTATTTATTTGTTTTTTTTTACTGAAATTTGTTTCTTTAGAACTCGAGGAATCCTCTTGGTGGCGGATATGTTTTTTTTTTTTTTTTTTTTTTTTTTGGCGGGAGGGTGGTCCTAGAGTCGAAAATTAAGGAACATACATCTTTTAGGGATAGAGAATGTTGTCCTTCACCCATAAAATGCTTCCTCTTTCAAAATCTAGGAGTCCTTTCCTCACGTGGCAAGTGATCCCATCATCCCAATCCTTGTGGGATTGGCTCATCTACATCTAGCGTCTGTCATGAACTCATGATGTAGAACTCCGTCTTGGAGCCTTAATACGTTATCTTGTCGTTATCTATATTTTTGAACACCTAAAAATCATACTTAGAATTCGCCCCTCGAAGGGGCCGCTTGTCCTATTATATTTATTTCGCAATATGGGTCGTTAAAGCTTTTTAAAGTGTCTATGTCTTCTAAAACAACATGTTTGGCCTGCTTTGATAAAGTTTTCTGAAGTTGGGAGGCCATTTTAAATTCTATAGTAAAAAGGCTTCTCACTGGAAGCTGTATGAGGTGCCTTTTGTAAACGTCAAAGACTTTTCTAGGAAATCTGAACTTCACAATGTCTCAAACTTACTCCGAGTGGTTTCTTACCTTTGTCCCAGGCGTGGCTAAGCGGTTCTTTGGCTGCAGGGTTTACAAGGGTGACTATGTTGTAGCAACTCGTTATTATTGCAGCTCAGAATATGTTGTGAACCTTTTGTTTTACTTTATTCCACTTTTCATATGAAGTAGAGACGCTCCAAAATGGCCGTCGTGGAGGTGCTGAACACATATAGGACACGAGTTGGGGTGGGACATAGTTGGGTGCGTATTGGACATGGAAAATACAAGTCTGTATGATTTTTATTGTTTGGCCGGACACGCCATGTGTACGATGAGGGGTACGGAAAGGATATATTTGCATTTTTTAAGTCCATGCGCTTGTTTAAATTATTTAAAAAGGGCTGACTATTAAATTGGGCAACTTACCCTATTTTATTCATATTAGGCATTGCGGCTTGAAAATTGCGAGCGTGCAGCCAGTTCCTCTCTATCCAGCCTCAAGTCTTCTTCATCCTCACTACCTCTCTCTCTCTCTCTCTCTCATGTATAATTCTCTACTCGTATAAAGATGTCAATCGTAAAAATAAATAAATTTGAAGGGTACCGTATAAATCATATATCGTAATAAGGTGTAACTGTATTGTAGATAGTGTCTTTTCATTGTATAGATAGTGTCAACTCATATGGATATAACATAATATACTTTTTATTTTATAGTATTAATGTATAGCGTAAATTATGATAAAAACCAACACTTCATAGAGATTAAAATTTAAATTTTAATCAGTATTTTATATTAATATATCGCTGTATCCTTACCGTACTGGTATCCTATATTTTTGAACTTTGACGTGCCCCTGTTCCCGCATGTGAAGCACATGTGTTTCCTTTTTGTGTTCTTTTCTTGTTGCTTTAGAGGTGTCCCCATCACATGGCACACCATACTAATCCCCTTCAAGTCTCCTCTTGTTTTACGCGAGAGAGAGAGAGAGAGAGAGAGAAAGTTGGTGGGGACCCTTGATTCATAATTTGTTGGGAGATGCCTATATCTCTACTTCTTTTCATATCTTCTTTGTATGTTCTTTTTTTGCATCAATGTATTGTGAACACTTAAGACCCATTCCCTGTAAGAAAGAAAAAAATTGAAGATATAACAAACACCCATACCCACACCCAGATGGTGTTGTTGGTACTTTGGCAAAAATGAATATCTAGGTAACAGTGTCAATAGTGATTTTATATTTGGAAAGCAGTGCAATTTTTCCCTGAAGTATTTATGAATTTTTTTTTACCGTGAAATACTTGCTTCTCTGCAATCAGGCCATATTAGCTTCTACTTTCCTAGCTCGGGCACCATTTTCACAGGGGATACGTTGTTCAGCTTATCATGTGGCAAGCTTTTTGAAGGAACCCCCGAGCAGGTAATCTCAAGTTGCAGATTGTAGTCTTGTTTTTTCATACCTCTTTCAGCTGTCATATAGCTTCCTGCACATGCATACTCCTTCCGTCCCACTAAAAGTTACTCCCTCCGTCCTAGTTTAAGGTTCTTAGTTTGACTTTACATGGAGATTAAGAAAAAGTAAATGTTGTATGAAAAGTAAAGTAGGAGAGAGAAAGTGGGTAGGGAGTTTTTTGTGGTGAGAATGACAAGTGGGTCTCATTGTCCATTTTAAGTAATAAAGCAACTAAGAACCTTAATCTGGGACAAACCAAAAAAGATAGGAAGAACCTTAAACTGGGACGGAGGGTGTACATTTTTGTTTTGGGCATGGGGATTAAGAAAAATGTCATGATAATGTTAGTGGTTTTGAAAAGTGAGGTAGGACCAGAGGAGAGAGGTGGCGTAGGGAATAGTAGGTGGATGGTTGTTGTGAGTATGCAAGTGGGTCGCATCAAATAAAAAAGTATTACAAAGTTTCCATTTTGAAAAAGTGTTATTTTGAGTGGGACACCTAAAAGGGGTAAATGTAACTTTTAGTGGGATGGCGGGAGTATTTCTTTTCTTGATCTGGTCACTTCCCGGGATTCTACTGGCTTGCTTTGAGACGTGTGACGGGGGATCCATATACTTTGGCTGCTTATCAGATAGCCCTATCTTGAATGTTTTTGTTAAATCCAATGTTGGTTTTAGTTTTTACTGTAATTTTTGCTTATTATGCATTGGAAAAATTTTGGAACCCCCAACTCCTTTCTTTGGGTTATTTGTTAAAAAACCCTAACTTATCAAAATGCCAAAGCCTATGACAAGATTCTTCTTTTTTGGTTGTTTCTCTTTCATTATGGATTGAATGCCATAACTCCTAATTGTTTGTCTTTCAGATGCATTCATCCCTTGGAAAGATAATGTCTTTGCCGGATGATACAAATATATATTGTGGTCATGAATATACATTGGTAAGTCATGTTTCTCTTGAGCATTACGTCCACTGCATTTCAGATTCATGTAATATTAAGCTTGAAAGTTTCTTTGTGATTTTAAAATTAACTGGAAGCCGTTGACAGAGTAATTCAAAGTTTGCGCTCTCCATAGAGCCTGGGAATGAAGAACTGCAGTCATATGCTTCCAATATTGCTAATCTCCGCAAGAAGGGCTTGCCAACGGTAATTCTTTCATTCCCATTCACTGTTATATGTGAATATGGATCGTTGCCATGCTAAAACTGGTCATTAGGGACCAAGTTACCTTCCATGATATCTCCGTCCCGGAAAGATATTCACATTTGACTTTTTATGGTTAACACAAGTGAACTTTGACCAAACATTAATGTTAGGTGAACTTTGACCAAACATTAATGTCAATCTATTCATCCCATAAAAATTTCAAAAATTGTAATTGATAAATCATAAAGTGATTTTATCAATAGCAATTTTTAAAATTTGAGTGGGATGAATAGATTGACATTAATGTTTTTTACTGTTTCGGACGGAGGGAGTATATGGTCAAAGGTAGTTGCAGATGTAATGATGAATGTTACATAATTTTCTGTGCTGACTTATCATCACTTCACATCATTGGTTACCATTTTGATATCTTGTTTCTTCATGTTGTATGCATTTGTGTCAATTCTTACAAAAATGAATTTAGTTGGATGGTAAATTTTATACTCCGTATGACATTTGTTATACCCTTGCCACTTTATGGGTCAAATGTTGGGTAACTTAGAATGAACATGTGAACAAAATGAGTTTAGCCAAAATAAAAATCATAAGATGGATTTGTGATAAAACTAGGACGGATGAAATATGTAATGAACAATTATGTGGAGTAGATGTTGCCGCAATAGAATATAATTAGAGAAAATTGCTTACAATGGTTTTGAACCACCAAGACAAAAACTCGTGTGAGACGGGTCTCGTTGAGAGAGTAAATGGTTTGCCCCCTATGGGCGGGACGGGGCAAGCCCATTTCCTCTCTCAACGAGACCCGTCTCACGTGTGAGCAAGGTTCTAAAAAACGCTAGGCGGTCGCTAGGCGCCGCAGGGGCGCCTAGCGCCTAGGCGGGGCCTAAGCGGGATCTAGGCGGGGCCGAGAATTCAGAAATAACTATAATATCCTAGATGGGACCCAGGCGTTTCATGAACGCCTAGGCGGGGATAAGGCGGCCTAGACGGGCGTCTTTTAGAGCACTGCGTGTGAGACCGTCTCACACAAGACCTCCTCTTGAACCAAAAATGTAGATCAACGTTTATCTTCTCTTCTTTTTCTCTGCTACCCGTAAATTTTATTACCAGATTGGTAACAACTCAGAAAACACATGTTAAGCTGAGAAGTCTCCTCGAAACTTTGGCCTCTGGTTCCCCTACCCATTTAAATCCAGCTCTAATATAGTATAGATAAAAAACAGCCTATATCGGGTATTTTTGCCTCCTACTGTACATCACAAGTTAATTTAATTTTAGTTTTTGGTTCTTGTTTTCTCTTGAGATATGTTCTCATTCTTTAACGTTGTCCAAAACGGACATTGATTTTGGTTTCAGATACCAACTGTACTGAAGAAGGAGAAGTCATGCAATCCATTCCTCCGCACTTCAAGTAGAGAAATCCGGCGGTCACTCAATATTCCGGCAACAGCAAGTGATGCAGAAGCATTGGGTGCAATCCGACAAGCAAAAGATAATTTCTAGAAGTTTCCCTCCTCTTCACGTACATAAAGTTCAACCTTCACTGACGCTTAAAAATCTTGCTTTTCCTAAGCTTTGTACATTTGGGTAGTTTTAGTGTTTCCGTGCGTGGTTTTCTGTTTTCTATTGGGGCAAATTGGGAGTGTCAAGAAATATGTAGACACTGAACAGACAATTGGGTGGCATTGGCATACAAATTAAGTCATGAGTGAAATATCAATATTTCTAAATTGAAGATGATGTGTAGAAGTGGAAAATATATGCGAAAATGCATTTTATTTTGGTGCAAGAGAAGAGTAACGGCCAGTTTGTTTGAGCTTAATGAGGCCTCTAAATGGCCCGAAAGACAACAGATTTGGGTCGTTTAGGTCAACGGACAGTGCTCGATATGGAGGCCGAAAGCCATGTTTGTGGAAGAAGAATTCCAAAATACATGGAAGTAAATAAGAATCAAATGATCCATGTTTGAATCATAGTTGGAGTGGAAATGAACTTGATGTGTGTGTTTTTTTAGTTTATTGTTTGTGGAACTCAAACCCCTACCCACCAAAGACCACTATACCAAACATGTACTTATTCTTAAAGAAATGGGTGTTGTTATACACACCCGTAAAACTTATGAATACACCCGTAACTGTGCTTTGCTTTACAGTGTTGTACCATTTAAATTTTCAAGCTACTTATGGGTGTATTCATAAGTTTTACGAGCGTGTATAACACTACCCTAAAGAAATATAAAAGGTAAGAAGAAGTAAGTGAAAAGAAAAATGTTGGTTGAGAACAGGTGGTCCATTCATGTAAAAGTGCCGGTTAGTTGGCCATTCATGTAAAAGGCCAAAGAATTAGAGCAAAGTTCGTTATTAGTCCCCTTTCTGGAATAATAGTCTTACTCTAATTTTCACACTTATATTTTCGCACTTATTATTAAGAAATAATAAGAAATTAACAAAATATTGCAAGTAGATTCCGAAATAATAGCTATGAGTAAATATATAATCGTCTAAAAATACTATTAATAATTGACGTGTATACAAGTAAGTTGCTGAAGTATTGATTTTTTGTAATAATACCGGTATTAGAAAGGTAAAACAAATATTATTTATCTCGTCATTTTGAAAATGAGACTACTAGTTAGTATGGAATATGCCCAAAAAGGAAGTAAAACTATTATTTTCAAACAGAGAAAAATGTCTTTTTTTTTATTAGTAGTATTGTCTAATTAATTTATTAGATGTTAAAAAAAAAAATTGATAACAATCATTTCTGTTTGAGCCGGCGTCAAATTTCTCTTACTTCAACACTGATTAATAATGTTTGAGTCGAGCCTCAACTATCTCGGAATCCTGGGTATAGTAGCAACTGCCTCAACCTCTTGTTATAATAACAGTCGTATTCGTAAGACAACCGGATCTAAAATGTAAATTATGTTGTTATAAAATTTAACGTAGTTATAACAACCACATAAAATGTCACTCTCGTTACTATACACTTTTAGTTTTTATTATACACTTTTAAATTTTATGACCAAAGACCAAAACCAACTCAATTTAACTTTAAACATACTTTTATAAAAAAAATATATAATAATTATCTCTATTTTGGGCCCCAAACATACTTAGGAGCCCAATAATATACTCCTGTCTCACGTTTCCGCGCCAACGCCAAAATCATCATCACCACCACCAAACATTTTCTCCCTTTACCAAACGAAAATTTCCCTTTCCTTCCCTCATTCACTGATCTTGAAATTTCGTGATAGATCGATTGATGTGATCTCGGAGGCAAAGAAACAACAATGGCGAACGAAGATGATCATGATCATCAGTTAAGGACCTGTGTTGTGCTTGGCGGACGAGGGTTTGTTGGAAGATGGCTCGTTTTGAGGCTCTTGAAACTCGGTAATTGGATCGTCCGACTTGCCGATTCCGCTCAGTCTCTCGAATTCGATCCCTTCGACTGTGATTCACTCCTTCCTGAAGCTGTCTCTGCCGGCCGGGCTTCTTATTTCCATGTCGATGTTCGCAACAAGAACACACTCGTCAAAGGTGAAATTATGTGTTTTTCAGTGATGTTTCTAGTGTGTTTGACTAAAAATGTAGTAATGTGGTTGTGGATTTTTTCAGTATTGATAAGTATTGAAGAAATGTTTGATGTTAATATGCTATCTATCAACCAATTGAAGAATCAGGTTTATCAAATTGAAGTGTGTGTGTGTCTATGTATTGAATAGATAGATGTATGCATGTTTATAAGATTGTAATGAATGAGGAAGATATGATTATTCATGTTTAAAGTTTTCCGAGTTCCATTTCCTTTAAATTTCCCCGTATACACGTATTTGTCATTGTAGATCGTAGCTGTTTCTCGCACTGTTGCTTTTCTGGTGATTAAACCTGTTACACACATTTTGTTCAGATATTATGCCTGTGACTAGGGCTTAACCACCTGTGCCTAGGAAGGGGGGGGGGGGGGAAGAAGGGGTAGTGCATATATTCGGAAATCTTAGGTCACTGTCATTGATATAAGTGTCAATTGGAAATCCAATTAGGGCATTGACGCTAAAACTATATTAATGTTTCCATAACTTCTGTCTGTATTCTCGTACAATTTACTCTAATTCCAATGGATAGTTATTTAGGCCATTATTATTAGTTTCACTCATAATCAATGCCTGTTGGAGTTATGTTCTATACCAAATTAAACTACAGTGAGAAGCTAGGTCAAACATATATAGAAAATGGCGAAACCAATTTAGAGAAGTCAAAATTTTCAAGCCAAGCACGAGTATTAGTTTCTTTTAAGTCGTTTTTAACTTAGTTTTAATCTATATTAGGTTCACAGCTTAATCTCATTTGTGATATACTTTCTGCAGCTTTTGATGGTTCATCTGTTGTATTTTACACTGATGATGATGATGCATGTAGGCAGGATTTTTATCTCTGCTACACGATCATTGTTCAAGGTACATAATCTGGTCACCTAAATAAAGTTGTATTCTAAATTAAGACATTGTTTTTGCACTACAACTTATGAGAATGTTGTATCGGTTTCTATTTTTCAGGTGCCAAAAATGTCATCAATGCTTGTAGAGAATGCAAAGTTAAACGGCTAATATACAACAGTACTGCAGATGTTGTTTTTGACAGTTCACATGATATACGTAATGGCGACGAGTCAATGTTTTACGCTTCAAAAGTTCGTATTTATCCAAAGATTATTTCCAGCATGGTTTGAAAGATTATGGCTTACGTTCTTTGTTTTTCCTTTGACATTGCTGTGTCTGTTGTGGTACAGTTAAACGTTTGGACTGATCTAAAGGCTCAAGCAGAGGCACTGGTTATCTTTGCCAATGATATTGATGGCCTTTTGACATGTGTCCTTCGTCCAAGCAATGTCTTCGGACCTGCAGACAAGCAACTTGTGCCATTTTTAATCGATATAGCAAAATCTGGCTGTGGAAAGGTTTGGAACTGTATATAATCTTGACTTGTTCTCCCTTCTGTAAGACTTTAAGTCATCAGTTATCTAGATAAAGACTGAGCAATTGTTAAGTTTTAATGCAAAAAGATCTGAAATGTGCGAACACTTGATGAGTCCAAGTCTGAGTATCAATTTGGAATTGTTTAAGGCAATCATACTTTTTGGGGCAATACATAATGACAGCGTAAGTACCACTAAGATTAGTAAAAGGACCATGTTTAGCAACCCAAACATGGGTTAAAGTATAGTGCGTAACTTAAAGGGAGTAACATTCAACAACAAATGTTATGTTTATACTTTGAGGTTGAACCTTGTGACAGATGCGTAATTAGGTCGAATGATAATGTTAGACTAGAAAGTGAATGTCGCTGCCCCAGTCGCTCGAATATGTGCAGCGTCTTACCTACCGGAAACGACACAGTTATGCCACCAAGACCAACCATCACTGCGTCTTTAAAACCCCAGGTGGTAAGCTAGTGTATCAGACTACAAAGAAGAGAGCTGGTGGACTACAGTTCCCTGTTACCGGAAAGAGAATCCAAGGGACTCGCCACTTGAGACCTGCTGATTACAGACGGACTAGACTACCTAGAAACCAGAGAACATTAAACCGTGCATATGGCGGGGTCTTGTCAGCAAGTGCTGTCAGGGAAAGGATCATTAGAGCCTTTTTGGTTGAAGAGCAGAAGATTGTGAAATAGGTTCTGAAGATTCAGAAGGCAAGAGAAAGAAATTCTAAGAGTTAGGGATCATATGCTATCCTCAAGTCTTCTTGAGACTAATTTTGAGTATATCTCTGGTAACCATGAATTGTGGGAATAGTGTGAGGGCTTCAAATCTCTGATCTGTATTCTCTTCGGGTGTTTTGAAATATTTATTCAAGTACTGTTTCTACTTTGTCGACAAGTCAATTGTGCTAGGTTTTGCTTTTTATAATAAAATAGAATAGTAATGTAATGAAGATTAGTATTGTTGGAAGAGAGAAAGGAAAAGGAAGACCATTGACTTGTGGCTAATAGCAAATAATAGAAGGGTGTTTGGTTGTTAAGATGCTGTTTAGCCGGATATATCCAAGATTTTCCATTTCCTCTTGCCTGGCACAAATCATAGTGCTACAGTCTCATCCAAACTATATTTGACTAGGGTTTTGGACTCGATAGGCAAGACATTGTACGTATTAGATAAGGCTACTCAGTGTCGGTTAAGCATTGAATCATGGTTCAAAAAGTTATCAGATCTCATGGACTAATTTTAACATTTTGGTTAAGCACCTACAGAATATAATCATTAATGTGCAATTTATTTTCCTGATTTATATATTTTCAGAATACCTTCTCTGTTAGTCATCTATATGTATGCCAGTTGTTTTACTAAGCACACAACAACTTCTTGCTTTATCTTTCTTTGATTAAGTAATAGAGTCTCTCATTTCAGTTTTTTATAGGAAGTGATGATTGCATGTCTGATTTCACGTACGTGGAAAATGTTGCTCATGCCCATATCCTTGCAGAAGAAGCTTTAGGTTCTCGGATGGTCACTATGTCTGGAAAGGTTCCATGATAATTTGAGTACATCCTTCTGTCTTGTTAGATTCAACTTTCGTTTAGAATTGTTGCTGATAAGTATGAAGTTTTTGTAGGCTTACTTCATCACTAATCTTGAGCCAATGAAATTTTGGGAATTCGCCTTGCTCATATTGGAGGGTTTGGGCTATCAAAGGTAAATAAAGCATCTTGTTCGTAGACCTGATTACAGACGTTTACCCTTTCATACTTATGGAAAGAACCAACTAGTGATATTTGATGTGCTTTCAGCTAAGAATATATATCTTAATCCATCTCAGAGGAATCACTTTTGCATGGAATTGGTTTGTAATAATTGCTGCTTAAAGCTAAATAAATTTATATGAAGAAAAATGGAAGTCAGACTTTTATTGAAATTAGAAAAGCATGAAGAAATTAATGGTGTGTAATACGTATGCATCTTTTCACTTGAGATGATCTATACCATATTAATCTTGTGTGGCTTCATTCTGTGGGGTTCTACTTATGGGATGTTGCTAGTTATAGGAACTGACGGATCTATATAGGACCAAATGGGGGGGGGGGGGCAATTGCCCCTATTTGGTTTTTAATTATCTTTTTGATAGTGCAAATATTTTAAGAATTTAGGGTTTTTAGTGCAATTTACCGAAATTGCCCCGCTTGTGTGAAGAAAAAAATGCACTAAATTTTAATTTGCCCTCTCTTACGTAATGAAAGTAATCTTGCCTATTCTGGCTCTACCATTGGTATGGTGGTTTACAAATCTGGTATGATCTATCTGAATGATGCAGTTAGGGAAACTCCAACAATGGTACTTGCTCCATAGGGGTCAAAATCAAAATTTGATCCTTATGGTCCACTATTCACAAGGTATCAAATTATCATCTCCAACAATAGGTATCAGATTCACGGTATCAAATTAACTTTTGACAATGTCAATTCCCTTATGACCATTGCTTATAACATTATCAATTATTTAAGGCCAAAATTCGTATTTGTCTAATGTACTTTGAGAGAACTTTCATTTTACCATTGTACTTTTTCATTAACATAAAAATCACTATACTAATTTTAACTCTCCTCCACAACCCTAAAAGTTAACCCCGTTAGTTTTTAATGGATGGAAAACTTTATTTTTTTGCACTTCCACTCCCCTCAACTTTTAAATGGAGGGCCACATCTTACCACACTCCTCAACTTCCATAACCACTATCATTGCCACCGCACTACCACCAACTCCACCCATGCCACCACCATTGCGCTACCACCACCACCACTACCGCCACCACCACACTGCCGCCGCCACCACTGCCACTACCACAACCACCACCAATTAATTGCACTACCGCCATTACAACCACCTCCACACTACCACCATCACTACCGCCATCACAACCACCACCGCACTACCACTGCCACTACCGCCATTACCACTGCCACTACTGCCATCACGCATAATCACATTTTAATTCCTTTTATTATGTCCAACTTGGTCCTCCTTCTTCACTTTCCTCCATTTTTCTCCAGCAGAATCTCCCTCATTCAAGTTTTGTTATTTGTTGCAAATAAGAAAGATAATGAAAGTGGATTAGAGAAACAAAAATGGAGTGTGTTTACGGTGCCAAAATTTTCAGTATTGGTGGGTGGTGATGGTTGCGGTGAGGTGGTAATGTCTATGATGGTTGCGGTGAGGTGGTAATGTTTGTGATGGTGGCGGCGGTAGTTGCAGTGGGGGGTGGGCGTAGTGGCCAATGATGGCGGCGGCGGCGGCGGTGGTGGTGGTAGTACGGTGGTGATGGTGGTATGGAACTTGAGGAGTGGAGGATTGTGGTAAGATGTGGCCCTTCATTTAAAAGTTCAGTGGGTGGAAGTGTGAAAATATAAAGTTTTCCATCCATTAAAAACTAATGGAGTTAATTTTGGGGTTGTGGAGGGGAGTTAAAATTAGTAAAGTGGTTTTTATGTTAATAAAAAAGTACAATAGTAAAAGTGAGTGTCCCCAAAGTGCAGTGGACAAAAATGAATTTTTGCCATTATTTATGACCAAATTTTGGTATGGTACTAGCAAAGGTCGCAGTACCATACCAAAATTTTGTACCTGCCTTTGCTAGTACCATACCAAAATTTTGTACCATTTACTTTTATCATTGGAGTTGCTAGTACCTCCATATGGGTATCAAAAGTTGCATTTGATACCCATTGTTGGAGTTACACGTAGAAGCCCAAAAAAGATTGGGGAAATTCAAATTATGGTTGTTACTTTAATTTTTGTATTGAGGAGGCTTGTAATTAGTTTGCACTTGAATCTTCTTTTCAAGTCTTTACCGTCTACATTTTGACTTCTATTGCTGCTTTTTCAATAAGGGCATTTCGTATGCTGTCTGGACTATAAGTGCGGGATATCGATTTGGTTTTACTACTCAAGCCCAAATCTATTGGCTGTGTAAAGGTAGTTGCTGCTCCTTGTGCTGTTTTTGGCTGATAATTAGTTAATGGTCGGGGGTCTGGTTTGTCTTGGCCAAAGCATCGGTCCTAGCTGTACCTTGTATTGGTTCTAATTAAGGAAGAGAGAATTCAGATCCCTATGGAAGCCTAGATGTGATGCCTAGATACATTCTAGTTTATGCTTTTATGCCAAGATATGTTTTGTGTCCTAGTTGTTCTCATTCTCTATATCCTTTCCGAGTCCTGCCAACCGATCGGACCTGAATTCTTTTTATTATTAACTGTGAATCAGAGTATTCAAACCCTTGGTGGAACTTAAACTCCTCATAATCATAGCCCTGAATACTTTTATCCCTATCCCCCAAACCCAATAATCGTTAAAAACTGAAGTTCTTCTCCTTGATGTTGTCCCGCACCAACAAAGAGTCGGAAACTTTCATGCCATAGTTAGCATCCCTGAAAATGCCCAATGAGAAGCCAGGAAGAAATCCTTATGTCACAATGGTGATCGAAGTCCGGGCCTACAACAAAATATCCTAGCAATTTCTTCTATCCAAAGGCAAGCGAAAACTGAAACAATGTATAATTCTCAAGGCCATTGCAATTCCAGCTTTAAAAAAAAATCTTGAGTACTAAGCTGAGATTCAAATGAAAGGGGGGATTAAGCCAGGCTTGATTACAAATCACAGCAAAGATCTCCCACATGATTTACCTTCTATATCTTACTTTTGTGTTCTCTATATGCCATGTTCTCTCCTAATATTATCATTTGGGCACTATGGCTAATGTATCTGTTAGATTATATACGGATATGACATATGAATCCCAGGTCTGTTAATATATGATTATTGTAGATGTACTCCCTGTAAGTACTTGCTGCTGACGTCTGATCAATTACAGGCCTGTGATCACAGTTCCAGCTGTATTTGTCCGGTCTACTGCTTTGTTCTTCAAATGGTTGCACTCGAAAACAAGCTCCATGAAGCTTAGCAGTTGTGTTTCAATTGAAGATGTTGTCAAACTAGCATCACGCACTAGAACATTCAACTGCTCTGCAGCTCGGGAGAATATTGGATACTCACCGGTTATCTCTCTAGAAGTAAACTTTTCAGCTTTGCTGTTTGTTTAAGATGCTTTATCTTCTGCCATTCTTTATAAAATAAATCTTTTACTGGCTTGAACTAACTTAACTCATCATGAATAAATATAGTAGATCTTTCTTAGTTTTTTTATTTAAAATGCTATATGATCCACATTCTCCATAGAATATCCGTTTCTTCGTTTGAAACAAGTTTGTAGCATCTAAGAAGTTGATAATCTTCTCGGGGAGGACTGGATCTGTAAATTTGAGCTGAGGACAACTGATGAAAATATGCCTAATCCACCAACATTAACAATCTCTTTCTAAGCCTTTTTTCATCCTTTTTCAGGAGAACTACAAATGTTTTGTTTTGTATTTTGATGTGCAATAGGAGATTGTGAACTACTTTATCTTTTTGTAAGATACTTATGCTAGTTGTTGAGTTGCATGCAATTCGTTCATTATGTTTTCTTCTGTAAAGAGCCTTTGCCTGGGGCACTCTTTCATAGTTTCTCTTCAATATGGTATTAAAACCCAGCATGTACACAATGGAATAGAATTGAATACAACCATCTTCCAGGTCACATTTCATACAAATCAAATTTGATAGGGTCAAAGCTTAAGGGAAGGGAACCAATTTATCTATGGCCTTCCTTAAACTCTCTTAGTCCTCTTCAATCTCTTAAGATGATCCTTACTAGGCCCGTCTCAATTATTATAGAGGCCCTGTGCTATATGTGAATATTGGGCCCTTAATATATAAAAATTTACACAAAATATTTATACTAATTTTTATATAACAATTAAATCCGGCGGGATGTTGATTGTAAAGAAAGCCATAAGGTCGCCGGAGCTTTGCCTGTGTTTGATTGTCCGAGCTTCAAAATATTCACAGGATTTCATCTCTGATTCAAGAAGTGACTGAAGCAACACTTTACATACTCCCTCAGTCTCAAAATGATGTTTTCACATTTATTATATTAGTACGAAAGAGCTTTGAACAATAATTTTAATTTAATTTAAGTGTCCGAACAAAAATATAAATTTGTTATTGACAGTTCATAATAGTACATTAATAACAAATTGTATATTTTTATTTGAATAACTAAGTAAACTAAACTACTACTAAAGTTATTTCGTATTACTCCCTCTGTCCCGAAATGATTTTCTCGTTTGCCATTTTTCATTGTCCCAAAAAGTTTTTCTCATTTCTACGATTTAGGCTTAAATCCGCATAAACACAACAAGGATAGTGAATCGAGTGTACATATACTTAAAAAGTATGAATAGTCAAATGTAAAGATCATTTTAGGACGGAGAGATTAATATTTTAAGAAAATAAAACATCATTTTAAAATAGAACTAGCAGTACATTGGTTGCTAGGATTACAGAAAAAAAAAAAAAAAGAGTTGGAGGCCCCCTAAATTTTGAGGCCCTGTGCAAGAGAACCTCTTGCACAGGCTAATCACCGGCCTTAATCCTCACAAACCTTGGCTTCTGAATTTTAAATCCGTATATTGATATCCCCTTGACTGATTCGGTAATAATCCTTTCTTTTGTTTATTTGTAATCAATTAGCAAAGAGAAAGAAAAAGAAATAATCTTCCATTGGTTGAACACTTGTCTTAGTGTGAAATTGTTGATCAATTGCAAAACTCCAGATGTAATTTGTTTAATCTTTTGTGTGCATTGATTGCTGAATGTGTAGGATGGTGTGACGTCAACCATAGAATCATTCTCTCATCTGGCCAAGGACCTGTGCACAAGAGACAGAGACTTTCGTGAACAATCAAAAGCGGAGAAGCTGCTAGGTAGAGGCAAAGGTTAGAACCATAAAACATCACATGATACTTTATATTCTCTTTGGAAACACAGCACTCGTTTATGAATAGCTGATTTGCCAATGCTTTTAGTCTTGTAATCTCTTACAAGTGTATGCTTTGCACGCTTCAAAAATTTTCTTGCTTAACAAAGTTGATGACCACATACTGTATGAAAGAAAGGTAAATTGGTGGATCATCGTGTGTCCAGACTGAGTATCAACGCATAGGCCTGGATTCCAATCGTTGACTAATCTTGGAGTTTCGGGGCAATGGCAATTAATGCAGCTCTGTGTGAGCTAATTCACGAGTAGGACTCTAGAAAGTAGAGATCCAGAAACATATCTCTCAAGCTCAATGGTCCCACCCATTGATACTATTAATCTTATTTCAATGATCTTTCTAAAGAATTCATTTTATAAGATCTGTATATAAGCCAAGTTATAACTAACTTTGTAAATTATTTTCTTAGTGAAAAGATGAGTGACAAATACTCCCTCCGTCCCACCTGAAGAGGCGTGCATTCTTTCTTAGGCTGTCCCATTAGAACAGTAACTTTCCTTTTTGCGCTGTCATTTTCCAGTCAATTGACTATACCAAACCGTCGTTTCCCGCTTAGTTTGAATTCACACGCTACCTAAATGCTTGATTTCAAATGTTTTTGGGGTAAATTTGGAGAATCAACCACTTTCCCTAATTTGCATGCTTGGTCAAACCACACCTCATGAAGTGGCACGGAGGATGCATGATTTTTCACTTTTACACGTTAGTGGTGTGTATTTGTGTATCACCTTTTTCTCTACAGAAAAGTAACTTTGATTATGGCTTCAGTTGCAGAGATTTTGCTATGGAGAGATGAGAAGAAATCTTTTACGTACTTCATTATAATGGCTCTGCTGTATTACTGGTTTTTCCTTTGTGAGAGAACGTTTATCTCATCTGTCGCAATGCTTCTGTTGCTCATAACACTTGGCTTTTCGGGATATGGTGTACTTTCATCAAAAATGTAAGTATTGGCGCATGAAAGCTTTCTTGGATGGAAATTGTTATCTTTTGATCCTATTAATGCTCTTTTGGTATTCTTAAGATAAATATCAGATAGAAACTCTATATCTGTAGTTAGGCTGACAGGTCTAAGTTAAATGAGCGATATTTTTGTTTTTAATTTTCCCTACATTTTGCTTTGAAAAGTCCAAGTCCTAAAGTTAATTTTTTGCAAGGATTGAAACAATGATTTCATTAATGCACTTAACTTAGAACATTAATTTAAGAAGGGTGAATTTGTTAGCTCACAAGTTTAATGTCTTTCCTTATTTAGCCTCTTCTAGGAAATGCCAAAAGTCCTATGGTGAATGTCTGGGCTACCCCATTTATTTTTCATTGCGAATGTCCATTGAATTTTAGTGGTCATTTGAACTGCTATATGTAATATTGTTCAATTTATTTATGTTTACAACATAATCATAATCTACTGGCATGACGCTGATGTAACAGAACCGGTTTTCCAATTCCAAGGATGTCCTTATCTGGTTTTGAGATCTCAGAAATGGACATAAAAACATCAACTATGACTATTGCCAAAAGCTGGAATGGAGTGGCTCACTTAGCAAGATCATTGGCCGAAGGAGAGGACTGGATCTTATTCTTGAAGGTATTCATCCATACATTGCACCTATATATATACAAAAATCATTTGAAGAATTTTTGTGTTTCAGAATTTTGTGAATTTTTTTCCTCATTATTCTGGGGATTGAAATGGGTGAGGCATGGGTTGGTAATTTTTTTAATCAAAGAGACCGGAAATGGATCAGCAAGTCCAAATACGTGAAATTAGATGCTGTCTTCTGCTGTCAATATCTCTTTACTATGACTTGATTGATATTCTGATAAGACACAAAGTTCAAGAGAAGCTTGGTGTCATTTTAATATTGATGCTTGATATTATGCCTTGATACGATTTCTATTGCGTTGGCTAAAGGGCATATTGCATTCTGTATAAAATCATTGCTTCCTGACACAGATAGTGATTGTCCTTGGTTTGTAAGGTTTGGTTTATAGTTCCATATAGAACTTCTACATATCGATGCAAAAATCCTTAAGTAGTGTTTGTTTGAGGTTCCGAGATATATAGATGATTATGCAGCCAGGTAGTCTAACCTGCAATTTGATCTTCTATCCTTTAGGAAGTTTAAGTGGTGTACCTAATGATTATTCTTATCAAATTCGCATCAATTTTTAGTAGCTACAAGCAGCCAACCTTAAGGAAAAAATGTTAAACTCTATAGACATCATGTCACCGTCCTCCTACGGGTCATTCTCATATGATTGACCTATTTATCTTCGTACTGAAAATATGGGATGTATCTTTGGACCTACAAATCAAGTATTAGTAACAGTTTTGCCAAAAACTGAATCATTAAGTGAGAAAACAAATCTGAAAACTGAATCGTCTAAGAACAAAGGTGGTATGTGTAAGGTCCCCCCACTTGAAGAGCTAAACAAATGCAACATTATTCAACTTATTCATGCTTGGGATTACTCGAATTGAAAATTAACTTGTGAGATGTGAAAGTTTAATTAAGCATCATCTACGGCTTTACAGATTCATCTAACTTTTTTCTATTAGGGTCACCGAGAAATGGGCAGTTTGCTGAGACTCTCTCTCTCTCTCTCTCTCTCTCTCTCTCTCTCTTCTAATGTACTCCTGTCCCAAAGTGAGTGATTTTTTGTTTTCTATGACTTCCACGAATTTACCTTTGCCAACTTTCTTATTCGAGTTCCCTTTTACCATGATATGTTCTATTTTCTTGATACTAAGAAAAAAGCACTCCCTCCATCCCAAATTGATGTTCCCACTTTTTTCAACGTTATTGCGAATGAACTTTGAGCAATACTTTTAAGTTAATTAACTATACTAATAAAATTCTAAAACTTGTTATTGATAAACCATCAACAATACTATCAATAACAAGTTTTAGATCTTCATTATAATAATTAATAAATTAAAGTAAATTATTGCTCAAAGTTAATTCGTAGTAACGACAAAAAAAGTGGAACTGTATTTTGGGACGGAGGGAGTATGTGTTACTGAAATCACCTAAAAGTGTTCTTGCGCGTATTTTCATGTAGCTCTAGTACTGTTATGTTATGGGAACCCTATTGCAGTTAGAGGTCTACTTATAATGTGTATTGGGCTCATTTTACAGTAGGAGAAGCGATTTCCATATTGCATCTCTAATATGTTTCCTTAATCATCACAGGTAGTAATTTCACTATTTCTGTTCAAGCTGATTGTGGTGAACTCTTTGACCTCTTCTATTGGTGTTGGTACGAATTGTGATATATTCTCTCATCATTTGATACTTTTCGTCTACTTCTATAGCTCTGATATGAAAAGCTTCTATTAGAAATACCTAACAACAATCAAATTTTCACATCTTTTTATTCGGGATGAAGTTTTTCTTGTCTGATACTCCCTCCGTCCCAAAAATGATCTCCCTACTTTTTTCGTTGTTCACACGAAGGTATTTTGAACAATAATTTTAGGTTAACTTAATTATCCTGATAAAAATCTTAAAAAATGTTATTCATAGTATTTATAATGATGTGTCGATAACAAGTTTTAAATTTACATTTGGATAATGAAATTTACCTAAATTTATTGCTCAATGTACCTTCGTAGTAACAACGAAAAAAGTAATAAAATCATTTCGGGATGGAGGGAGTATATTTCAGTTTTGAGAAGAACTCCAAACACGAGAAATGAGTAGAGTATGTGTCAACCAGTTTCTTAAAATAAAAAACGGAGTAACCAAATAAACTTTGTTTCTGCTTTTAATCACAACCATTCTTTTCATTTCGACCTTGACTGATAATTTTGCAGCCCTGATTCTCGCCTTCACTTCATTCTTTGTATATGAGCAATACGAGGATGAAATTGATGAAGTAGTGAAGGTTTTATCAAGTACCGCGTGCAAAGCTATGAAACTGCTGATTAGTCATCTACCCAAGTCCGTCTCCTCTTTCTTCCGTGATGATGACAGCGAGCAAGGGACGAAAGCGTTAAATGGTGACAGATAACTAGTTCAAAGGTTTCAAGAATTTAACTTCTTGTTATGTGGTTTTGTTGAATGTAAAGATTTTTTCAATGTGTACCTGTATCAGATTTAGGATCTTGACATTGCATGGTTATATGACTAGGAAGGTGCTCCAAAATTGTACTCTCTCACTCTCTGATTGACATTAACATGTTTAATGGGCGAGCAATGTTATGGCTAAAAAGAGTTTACAAAATTTTGGTAACATATACAATTGGCAATCAGTGATTGGATAACTATGTAATGGGCAGAAGGGTTCACAAACACATCATTCAATCATTGGTTATCAACCGTGATTGTAGTAAAAAAAAAAAAAAATACTACATTTGTCCTTAAATGAGTGTCCAAATTTTATTTTAAGAGACATAACTTCTTGTACAATTTGGTGGCAAAATTCATATATACTCTTGTAATCCTCTTTACAATCATTTAGTTTTTGCAAGTATAAAGAGACCGATGAAAAAAAATTGAAACAAAAAAAAAACATTTAGGGACAAAGTTATGATCAAAATGGACATTCATTTTGGGACAAAAAATTCATAAAAATGGACACTCATTTATGGACAGAGGGAGTATTTTTTTTTGGGCAAATTGCAAATAAGGGCCTGAAGTTCATTGGACGTTCGTAGAAGAGGGCCCATTGTTTCAAAACTCGCAAATCAGGGCCCAAAGATAGAAAAAACTAGCAAATACGGGTTTTTTGACGGAAATGTTAGATTTTTCAGTTAAATTAACATGTGCCGTGCACATGTGGACTTAACTTAAATTAGTTTAACTTTTTAAGGGGTAACCTGGAAATATTAAAGTTTAAGGGACTAAAAGTAAAAATTTCTCCAATATATGTATGATTCACGAAATTATTTTTTTTTAAAAAAAAATATTTCACTAAATTTATTTATTTTTAAAAATATTATTTTTTTTTTAATTTTTGGAAAAAAAAACTTTCTAAATTAGTTTTTCCGAGAAATACCCACTAAATTATGCACTAAATAAATCTATCCTAAAATGAAAATTGCAAACATACTGCCCTAAATTTTGAATTGTTTTTTATAAAAACTCAGGGCAAATTTCTAAAAAAAATAATTAAAAAGATTGATTTTACATTTTTTAATTTTTATTTTTGGAAAAAACAATCTCCAAATTAGTTTTTCCTATATTTTTTTTTCACTAAATAATGTACTTAATTAATTTATCCTCAAATCAAAATTGCTAACATACTGCACTAAATTTTTGAAACTCATTCTATGAAAAATAATTTCACATAATTATTTTTTAAAAAATCACGAAATTAATTTTATTTCAAATTTTTCCCCTTTTTTTTTGTTTTGAAAATTATATCTCCTCCCTCTCTCTTATGTAAACCCGTGTCACCCACCCTCTCACACATCATAATCTAATAATAATATACATAATTAAATTTAAATGTAGATAACATTGGTTAAAGAGAGAAATGGGGAAGATATAATTTTTGAGTTTTAATCTCAAAAACACTAATTTAGTGAGGAGATATTATTTTTTATAAAAAATAATCAAAAATTTAGTGCAGTATGTTAGCAATTTTGATTTTAGGATATATTTATTTAGTGCATTATTTAGTGAAAAGTATTTCTCTGAAAAACTAATTTAGAGCATTTTTTTTTCAAAAATAATAATAATAATAATCTTTTTTAAAATAAATAAATTTAGTGAAATATTTAAAAAAAAAAAAAAAAAAAAACGTGAATCATACATATATTGGAGAATTTTTACTTTTGGTCCCTTAAACTTTAATATTTCTAGTTTACCACTTGAAAATTTAAACTAATTTCAGTTAAATCCACATGTGAACGGCACATGTTAATTTAACTGAAAAATCTAACATTTCCGTAAAAAAAAAAAAAAAAAACCTTATTTGCTAGTTTTTTCTATCTTTGGGCCCTGATGTGCGAGTTTTGAAATAATGGGTCCTCTTCTACGAACACCTGGTGAACTTCAGGCTCTTATTTGCAATTTGCCCTTCTTTTTTTTATACTTTAGTGTTATTCTTAAATGGTACTACTCTGTCGGAATAAATCAAGAGAAAATTTGGACATTCATTCTTCTTAAATGGTACTACCTCCGTCTGAATAAATCAAGAGGAAATTTGGACATTAGGAATAAGAATAAGAAGGTGTCTTGAGTTTGAAGTATTGTATGTACACTCTCTCTGTCTCATTTTAAATTGTAAAATTTGTCATCTAGTTATTTACACTTAAAATTGCAAAAGTTCAATTTGAAACTTTATAATGTTTTTTTTTTTTTTTTTTGAAGAAAAACTTTATAATGTTTTTATAATTAATAAATTTCGTATGTCATACTCATATCAATTAACTCAATCATTATTCTCTACCTCACTAATAATTCTTGCTATACTCATAATATTTTTATATTAAATATTTCTCATTAATTCTTGTACATAATGTTTTCTGCAATTTTAAATCGACCAATCTAATTTTAAATAAGATATAAGTTGATTGGTGTTGTGAGTGTAAAAGTAAAGTAAGAGAGAAAATGAGTGTGAGGAATAGTAAAGATTCTTTATCATTTTGGGCAGTCTCAAGTCATGTGGAACGGACGGAAAAGAAAATAAGTCTTAAGTGACATGAAACGAATGATGTATGTAGTAAGAATCCAATAGGTTTAGTGGTATAATGTTATCCTAGATGAGTCTACCAAAAGCGCACCCATCTTCTAAGGGGGCGCAAAAGTCCGCACTTTTATAAAGAAAATGATCAAAATTACTAAAAGATAATAATATATGCAGTGGATAAACATTCATTGTGGATATAATAATTTTTTAGAGAGTATTAATAAAGAAGATAACTTTGTTTCTATTCACGGTACTTTAAAGAGTGTTTTACTTTTACTATTTTATCTCTTTTTTTTTCAAAAATACCATTCTCGCTTGATGAAAAATACTCATTCCTTCCCATTTCAAATTGCAAATTTAAAGTTATGCATAAGAATTAAGGAAAAAGTGAAAAAAGTAATGTGTCGTCAGTGTAGATAGTTGGGTAGGAGAGTGAAAGTGAGGTATAAAATAGTAGTGGGTTAGTTGATGTGAATATGACAAATGTGTCTCATTAATTAAAAAACATTTATACTTTCCATTTGACTTTTGCAATTTTAAGTAGAACTACCAAAATAACAAATTTTACAATTTAAAATTGGACAAAGGAAGTATACCATTTCAACTCAAAATCCGTGCCTCAACTCATGAGTAATCCATGTCTCAATCCATAAATTAAGGATAAAATGATACTCCCGGCTCATAGATTGGTTGTGCACGCTTATTAAAAAACAATAGGAAATGGGTTAACATTGCAAGTGGATTAAGTATATACGTCCAAAACACTATTCATAGTTCAAGTAGGCAAAAAATAAGTTTGTAAGTGTTTTTTTATATAATTATAAAAACATTAAAAGGACGAAGTTGTCGAAAACACTATTCCTCAATTTTAATCATTTGCTATTTTGGGAAATGAACTCAACTAGGACGTACCAAAAATAGAAAGTACAACTCTTACTCTAAAACAAAACAAAGAGAGTATATTTTTAGAACCGCAAAGAGAGTATACTTTTAGAACCGCAATGATTTTTTAAAGAAAAAAGTTATAATTATAAAAATTGAACACCATTTAGATTTAGATGGATCATTTTACTAAAAAGTTATAATATGTATAAAAAGTTATAATATGTACTGAATAGATAATTATTGTAAAAAAAAATTAAAAAATAATATTGTAATCTCTGTTTTAAAGATCCCTCGCATAGACCACCTAGGCGCTAGGCGATAATAAAATGTTGCGCTTAACTCAAATCTGCTTAAGCTTAATATTGAAAAATTGCATAAAATTTCCAACTAAAATTCCGCGATTAACTTCAAATTTGTTGAGGACCCTGCCTACAATTTTTAAAATTACTATTTTCAGTTGAAAATCGTATTAAATCTATTATTATATACATTTCAATTAATTGTTTGCATGTTCTAGTGACACTTTCAACACTATTTCATCAGAATGTTATTAATTGTATGTCTTATTCTCGGCCCTGCCTAAGCCTCGATTAAGCCTCGCCTAAGCCTCGAAGCGTTAGGCTCGGCTCCGGCACCGCCCAACAATATTTAGAACCTTAATTGTAAATTGTAATGACTGTTTTTAATGAGGGAGGTTATAAAAAAAGGGCATATTGCATTTTAGGCCCCAAAGTTTGGGGGGGGTTCCTATGATGGGATCCAAAGTATTTCAGTTAGCGTTTTGAGCCCTAAAGTTGTCATTTTTTGTCGAGTTAGGGTTTTTAACCAATTTTGTTACAAAAACCCGTTAAATAGGCACGTGCCACGCACATGCCACCTAACAGAGGATAGTTTGAAATTGATTTAACTTATAGGGGGTTTACTGCACATTCTTAAATTTAATGGGCTTAAATATTAAAATTTCTTTTCCAAATAATTAACCTTTTTAAAAATAATAACATTTATATAAAGAAAATTAATTAATAGTAAAAAAACATAATATTTGTATGCATATTTGCAATATATTGTATTAAACTTTTAAAAATAAAGGCATTATACATAAAATCTCTTTCTTATATTTTTTTTATAATTTGTTCAAAATTTTATATTATTGTAAATACAATATCCTAACAACATAATGAATTAAAAAAAGAAAAGAAACTAATACCCATAACTAAAAAAATTGTTCATGTTCATCACCCAAACAACCCTCCCTCCACTTTGCATCCCGTCTCTTCCATCCATATCACTTCCACAATTTATCTTCAACTCCAACCAAATCCATATTCTTCTGCATTGTTTTCATCCCAACTACACCAATGAACGAAATCCGTAGATCCCCTGCTCCAACCCACCATCATTCTTGACTCCTTGGCCGGTGATTAACTCCCAAAATTGAGCCCTTCTTCTACAACTCCGATCAAATTCAAACACAAAATCAACATAGAATTCAGGCATAAACTCATTCCGAATGGGGTGAATCTGGGTTTCAAAAAAGAACACACACCCAGTAAAAATCAAGATTAGCCGGAAAAATCAACATAAAATCTTCACTGAGATTAACTGGAAAAATCAACAAAGAATCTTCAACATAGAATTCAGGCATAAACTCATCTCGGCATTACCTGACAAGTCATCCTCCTTCTTGCCGGAAATTCAAGATTAGCCGGAAAAATCAAATTTTACAAACCCACATCTATTGCCTTAATAAACACACCTCAACTGCTAGGCTAACAATAATTTCTGCTCATACTTCTCCAAATCAATTCAATTGACAAGAACATTACCAAATTATTGGCAAATCACCCACCTATCAAGGTTAAGATTCTTCACTGAGATGTGGATTTGAGAGAGGGAAAATAAGGGAAGAAAAGAGGAGGGGCTTAGAGTGAGATGGGGGTGACCAGATTTTGTTGCTTGGGGACATCGCCGAAAGCGTGACACTGATGCCGGAGAAGAGGTCGGAGGTGAGGAAAGGAGAGAGACCGGGGAGGGAAGGATTAACGTCACAGGGGGTGGGAGGTGGGGTTTTATTTGGGGGTTGATTTTATTTGTTTTCCCCCACTTTTAATTTATATCACTTAGCCTCTTAAATTTTAAATATCAATTCAAACTATCCTCCGTTAAGTGACATGTGCGTGGCACGTGCCTATTTAAATAGTTTTTGTAACAAAATTGGTTAAAAACCCTAACTCGGCAAAAATGACAACTTTGGGCCCCAAAATGCTAACTGAAATACTTTAGAGCCCATCATAGGAACACCCCCAAACTTTGGGACCTAAAATGCAATTTGCCTTAAAAAAAAACAAAAAAAAAAATGCCAAAATATGTTTAGCACCCCTAAGTATCCACCCATTCCCACTTTGCACCCTCGCGCGGATTTTGTCCCAAAGTGGCACCTTAAGTATCCCCCGTCCCACTTTTGCACCCTACCACCTAACGGAGTTAGAATTTTAACGAAAATTGATCATGTGCATAGCATGTGAGGGTCATTTTGGTCATCTACTTTGAAGAGAGAAGGGTATGGCTGTCAATGTATAGTTAATCATCCTTCACCCAACTCCACTTGTCAACACCCATTGCCACCACCAGTCAACACCACCACACCACCACCACTAGTCAACAACCACAATCACCACAAAGTTGCCCAAAACTCCGACAACTCCCTCCGAATATGGCCTCAACCAACAACATAAAGATCAAAATATAAAATCAAAAACCAGAAGATCTAAATATTAAGCTTTCATTATTTCAAAAAACCCAGATCTAGGAGACTCAGTGAAGATCTGAAATGTGAAAATGGGTGGGGAGGGTCGGGTTGGGGAGGAGAGAGAGGAGGGGCCAATTGAGAGGGAATAGGAACTGAGAAGCAAGGGGAGGGGAGAATTGGGGAAGAAGGGGGCGAACATGGGAGTGAAGAAGGGGCGGCCATGGGGTGGTGAAACAGGGCAGACATAGGGAGGCGAAGGAGGGGCTGGGAGAGGGCGTGCGAAGGAGCTGAAAGGGGGGGGAGGAGGGCTGGTGTGGTTTTTCGGGTGGGGGGAGAGGGAAGAGCACTAACGAAAATTGGTGTAAGGTGGGATGGTCTGGGTAATGGCCGGAGAAGGGTTAAGAAGGACTGGGGAAGATGAAGATGATGATATAGGGTGGTGAATCTGGAAAGGTGAGGATTTTTTTGTTTTATCTTTTTTTTTTTTTTTTTTTTTTGGTTTAGTTAGGATATTTTACCTTCCTTAATTGTACAAGCTTAATATAATATAAATATTTTTAGTAAGTGAAATTAGTAGAATCAGTTTATTTTTTGCTATAAAATAAATTTATTACTTTAGATAAATACTAGTATTTTGTTTGGGGAAATGACAATTTAGGGTCCAAAGTTTAGGGGGTGTGCCAATCGGAGTCTGATGTTCCAATTTTGTCAATTTAGGGTCCAAAGTTGACAACGTTAGTCAGTTAGGGGTTTTTGGACTAAATTTCAAAGAAAATCCAGTTAAGTAACTCCTGCACTTAACTAGAGTTAATTTTGAGTTTTTGTCAGGGCTTTTTGTCATTTCATCACACACACTTTATATAATGGACCATAGTTTGTAATTTTCCCTTATTACCATATACTCCAAAATTTTTAATTAATTCAAAAAATACTCGAAAATAAATAATAAAAAAAAAGATCAAAAAAATAAAATAAAGATTTTTTAAAAAAACCATAAGAAATGCGAAAAATGGACTTAAGAAAAAATATTAATAACAAAACAATTCTAACCCAGAAAAAGAAAATGAAAAAGAAAAAGAAAACAAAAACCCAAATTCATTTCATCCCCCACCCCTCTTTTTCATCTTCCTTACCATGCTTCCCAATCCCCCTTCTACTCCCGCCTCTCTTTTACCCTATTCCCGTCACCCACCTCATTCTTCATCTTCTCCTCATCGCCTCTACAGAATCCTCTCCTCGCGAACCACACCGCTGTTGGGTTTCGATCAAACATGCGCAGCGAAATTTAGCATTTAAAATTTTGAAACCCAAAGCCATGGATCCGTTCATATGATTAAATCAAATACAACATAAGAATAAAGGAATAAACTAACCCTTGATGGCTATCAAATTCTCTTGGTCTTTGGTGGAGGTTTGAAGACTTGATCACGATCACAAAGCTTGAACACGAACTTTGAAGATGATGATTTTCACCCTCTAGCGGTATCCACACTTCGAACGAATATCAAAGGAGCTTCTTTGATCTTGGTTGTTAGACCAAATTGTGAAACACTTTTTCACAATCAAAAGAACTATATGGAATTTATTTTGTGTATTATTTTGTTCCTCAACCAAGAATGTCTTGGAACAAAATAAACCCTCTCTCAAACTCTTTGAGACTCACAAAATCATTAGCCTTGAGTGCTGGCCGAATTTGGTCTTTTATACACAAGTATGACCTATTCCAAATAGGAAACTTGTGTCAAAATCCTTCCAAAATTCGTTTCCAAATCAAATTAGGAATCTGCCACCCGACAGCATTGTGCGGCCGCCCAAAACCCTCTGTGCGGTCGCACAACATTCTGAAACAAAACTGGTACATTTCTGAGCTAAGTGTGCGGCCGCCCAGTCCATTATGTGCGGTCGCCCACTTCCCAGAAAGTCCAGAATTTCCAAAATTCCAATGTAGTCCTTTTTAAAGATTCGTTCTATTGTGTGTGACCCTCTAGGATTATACTAAGTTGGCAATGAGCTCAAACATGATCCCATAAGATATGATTAGGTTCTAGCAAACCGTCATACCTACCCAAATAGTATAACTAGATACAAGTTCGCATTCCTTTAGAATATGTCACAATCCTTTTGTCCACGATATCATTGAACACAAGTCATGGTCAAAGAGTCAACTTGTTTCGTTCAATACTTTCTCGATTCCGAATATGTTGATAATCCAAATGACATTGATCCAATCAATTCATTTGAGTCCGGCCGAACATTTCATCAACACCATTCCTACGAGAGGCCCAAGCTTGATATCTCTCCGAAGAGGGACAAATCCATTTAGCTTATTATTCTTCCCTACGTGAATCCGATTATGCCAATCATACCCTTTATAACTACTCGGTTAAAAGTAGCGTTTGAATATGTCAAACATAATGTTCATCAAGTGGAAGACTATAATAACTTCATGTCTAAGGATTCAAATGACATAACTAATATGAGATATATGTATGACATAGACCATGACATAAATCTCATAGAGCGGGTCATGTCCAGTACCTTGTTCCAAACAAGTACCTATAAATCTAACATGATCATCCCATGATTATTTAGCCTTTATACTAGTGCTTAATAAGTACTAGGGACGGAGATTATTATAAGTAAACATGAACAACAATAATAATCAAAACATCTCTTTATTGATATGAAATAAATGATAACAATTACAACGTTTATTAAACGTGCCTAGGGCACCACTACCAACAATCTCCCACTTGCCCTAGGCCCAATCTCCCATGTATCTAACACCCATGGACCTAACATGACCATCATGTTTAGCTTGTGGAAGTCCCTTTGTTAGCGGGTCCGCAACATTGTCATCAGTAGGTACTCTGCATATATTTACGTCTCCCCTATCAACGATCTCTCGAATGATATGGAAACGCCTAAGTATATGTTTGGATTTCTGATGTGCTCTTGCTTCCTTTGCTTGAGCAATAGGACCATTATTATCGCAATAAAGGTCTATTGGATTAGCAATGCTAGGAACCACTTCAAGTTCAGTTATGAACTTCTTAATCCAAACAGCTTCCTTTGCAGCATCCGATGCAGCAATATACTCAGCTTCTGTTGTAGAATCAGCGGTTGTACTTTGCTTGGAACTCTTCCATCTTACAGCTCCACCATTTAACATAAACACAAAACCCGATTGCGATCGATCTTTGTCGGCTATCATCTTTGTCGGTTTGAAGCTTGCATCCGTGTAAGCATTTACAACGAGATCATCTTCCATTCCTCCATAGACCAAAAACGAGTCTTTAGTCCTTCTCAAGTACTTAAGAATCGCTTTTACAGCTATCCAGTGATTTTCGCCAGGGTCGGATTGGTATCTACTTGTCATGCTCAAAGCATAAGACACATCCGGCCTAGTACAAATCATGGCATACATGATGGACCCAATTGCCGAAGCATATGGAACATCATTCATTTTCTCACGCTCATCTTTTGTCTTAGGACATTGAGTCTTGCTTAGAGAAACTCCATGTAACACGGGCAAGGTGCCTCTCTTAGAATTTTCCATACGGAATCTTCTAATGACCTTGTCAATGTATGTACTTTGGCTTAAACCAAGTAGCCTCCTTGATCTATCTCTATAGATCTTAATGCCAAGAATATATGCGGCTTCACCCATATCTTTCATTGCGAAGCACTTTCCTAACCAAGTCTTCACAGACTGAAGTGTAGGAATGTCGTTTCCAATGAGCAATATGTCATCCACATATAAGATAAGGAATAGCACTATGCTCCCACTAATCTTCTTGTATACACAAGGCTCATCTTCGTTCTTGATGAAACCAAACTCTTTGACTGATTCATCAAACGGAGATTCCAACTCCTAGAAGCTTGCTTCAATCCATAGATGGATCTCTGCAATTTGCATACCTTAGAATCTTGTTCAAAACCTTCTGGTTGTGTCATATACACATCCTCTTGGAGTTTTCCATTCAGGAAAGCGGTTTTGACGTCCATCTGCCATATTTCATAGTCATGATATGCGGCAATGGCAAGCAAAATTCTTATAGACTTGATCATTGCTGCGGGTGAAAAGGTCTCATCATAGTCAATACCATGAACTTTCCTATAACCCTTCGCTACAAGCCTAGCTTTGTAAGTATGCACCTTCCCATCCATGTCAGTCTTCTTCTTGAAGACCCATTTGCATCCTATGGTTTTTACACCTTCGGGCGCATCAATCAAATTCCAAACTTGATTGTCTTGCATGGATTGCAGTTCGGATTCCATGGCTCCAAGTCACTTGTCCGAATCAGGAGAAGACATCGCTTCTTGGTAGGTTGACGGTTCATCATTCTCAATGATTTCTACCTCATTACTATCCGTTACGAGAAATCCATATCTCTCGGGCTCGGATCGTAACCTACTAGATCTGCGAGTTGCTTGTGTACTTTGAACAGGTTCCACAACTCCTTGTGGTTATTTATCTTGCTCCACCATTGGTTCAATGTTATTTTCTGGGTCTCGAATTTCTTCAAGATTTATTTTACTCCCACTGATTTCTTTGGAGAGAAACTCTTTCTCTAGAAAGACACCAGTTCGGGCAACAAACACTTTGTTGTCCTCTCGGTTGTAAAAGTAATATCCTTTAGTTTCCTTAGGATATCCCACGAAAATACATTTATCAGATTTGTGTGCAAGTTTGTCTGAGATAAGTCTTTTGACAAAAACTTCACAACCCCAAATCTTCATGAAAGATAGACAAGGCTTCTTTCCGCTCCACATCTCATATGGAGTCTTTTGAACCAATTTAGTTGGAACACGATTTAGTGTGAAAGCAGCGGTTTCTAGAGCGTAACCCCAAAAGGATATTGGAAGATCAACTTGACTCATCATTGATCGAACCATGTCTAACAAAGTCCGATTCCTCCTCTCAGACACACCATTCCATTGTGGTGTTCCGGGTGGAGTCAATTGTGAAACTATTCCACAATTCTTTAGATGATCATCAAATTCTTGACTTAAGTATTCACCACCTCGATCTGATCGAAGTGCCTTTATACTTTTGCCAAGTTGTTTTTCTACTTCATTTTGAAATATTCTAAATATCTCAAATGCTTCACTTTTATGTTTCATTAGGTAAACATACCCAAATCTACTATAATCATCAGCGAAGGTTATGAAGTATTGAAATCCTCCCCTAGCATTGCTACTTAATGGTCCGCATACATCGGAATGTATCAACCCCAATAAGTCGCTTGCCCTTTCACCCAACTTGGTAAAAGGTGTCTTAGTCATTTTTCCAAGAAGACACGACTCACAAGTATCATATGACTCTAAGTCACATGAACCCAAAAGTCCGTCCCCATGGAGTTTTGAGATACGCCTCTCATTAATATGACCAAGACGGCAATGCCACAAATAAGTATGATTTACATCATTAGGTTTAGATTTCTTATTTACATGATAGACATTATTTTCATTCTTGACATCCAAGATATAAAGGCCATTAAATGAATTAGCAATACCATAAAGCACATCATTTAAATAAATAGAAAATCTATTATTCTCAATAAGAAACTTAAAACCTTCATTATCCAAACAAGAAATTGAAATAATATTTCTGCTTAAATCCGGAACAAAATAACAATTGTTCAAAACAAGAATTAATCCGGAAGGTAAAGTGACTTCATAAGTCCCTACGGCTAATGCAGCAACTCTTGCTCCATTTCCACACGTAGATCTACTTCACCTTCTTTAAGCAGTCTCCTATTCTTTAGTCCCTGCACATTTAGACAAATGTGAGAACCACATCCGGTATCCAATACCCAAGAATCAGTGGTAGAAAGGAGAATATCTATCATATAGATACCTGAAGTCGACGCAGCCTTGCTGCTCTTCTTCTTCTTTTGCTCTTCCAAGAAAGCTTTGCAATTACGTTTCCAATGACCAATTTCTTGACAATGGAAACAGATTGCATCCTTTTGTGAATCGGGTTTTGCCTCAGAAGCCTTGGCAACCTTTGCCTTGCTTATCTTGGGTTTGACAACTTTTGTCTTACCCTTTCCTTTGGCACTAGCCTTCTTCCCATCATGAACCAAGAGCACGGGAGAACCTTTCTCCACAATTTTCATCTCTGCAGTTTTGAGCATCCCATGCAACTCAGAGAGATTCTTATCCATTCCATGCATGTTATAATTCCTCACAAACTGATTATAACTTTTTGGCAATGAATTAAGAATGAGATCCGTGGCTAGCTCCAATGGGATTGGATAGCCAAGTTTCTCAAGGTGCTCTACATAACCTTTCATTTTAAGAAAGTGAGGACTCACTTGTTGCCCTTCATTCATTTTACTAGTAGTGAATGCAACAATGGTCTTGTACCTCTCTTGCCTAGCTTGCTCTTGAAACATGGTTCTCAACTCCACGCCTATCTCATAGGCTTCCAAATGTTCCAAACTTTGTTGGAGTTTTGAACACATAGCAGCAATCATGAGACAACTTACAACTCTAGAATCATTACGATGTTTTTTGTAATTGTCTCTTTCTACCCTAGGGGCAGTAGGCGGTGGTTCAGCGGGGAGAGGCCCATCGAGAATGTACAACTTATCTTCTTGCCTAAGAACAATTCTTATGCTACGGATCCAATCCATAAAGTTTGTACCATTCTCTTCGAGCTTATCCTTCTCAAGGATCGATCGCAACGACATTGATTGAGTGTTATTAGTCATTATCTACAAATATGAAAAAATTTCCAAAATTTAATAAGTACCGGTTTTCATTAAAGAGATAAATAGTGTATTTTAAAACAAAATACTCCCACCAAATTATACAACCTTCTTTATACATCCAATGTATAGTATAATTTAAATGGGTTGAGATCCCGCTTTAATCTAATTTTGAGTACGCTTTGGCGCACCGCTCAAAATTAAATCAATTAGGTAGACAACTCTTGTCAATCATATCTCATATGACTCTCAGTTCTTTTCATGAGATTCTTTAAGAAATCCAATTTCAAAAAGCATGTTAAATCTCATCTTTGCCTTAAGCCCAAAACTGTTTTGACGCTTAATTAAGTCCAACCATTTTAAACGCATAGGAAACTCTTATTCACTCATCTTGCTCAAACATGAATAAAATCAATGCACCTCGCTTTGGCGAGCCCACATAGAATTACTCATGTCTAAACAAGTGTTTTAATCATGGCATGGCAAAAGGACTTAAAACTTTTCTTTGAAGGTTCATCATATATAGCATATAACACATTTATGAGCACATAATATAAACATGTTACACATCAAGTTTAGCCACTAAATTAATCTCCATTAATTTAAGCATGATATTTATGTGTCATTAGTTTCTCTATAATTATGAGGATGAGACTATTTCAACTTCGGTCATTATCTCCAAATCAAGACAACAAGAAGTGCGGTCGAACTAAGCCATTAGGCAACCACAATCCCGCACTAATTCAAGAAACCAAGAAAGTAGTCCATGTGGCCGAAACTAAGCAATAGATGGTCTCGATGAACGTAGGCCAATTGCATTCACAATTCCACATGGATCTCCAATCATTGAATCAAGAACTTTGTTTCTCAATTTTAGCAATTATGAACTCTTCATAATTCTAACTTCGTTTTATCTTTGAAACTTTGATTGCGATCAAGTTTGGGAAACACAATCTCGATGAACGCAGATTAGTCATTCAAACCTTGAACCAATCTTAGAATCACAAGACTAAAACAAATAGGAAAATCAAACCCCAAGATCCACACACAAACCAACTACCCAAAACCCATTCCAGATCAGCAAGTCTGGACTGGTTCTGTTACTGGTTTTGTTGAACCTTTCGAAAATTCCAAATTCTGATTTTTAACCAAAAATCAGACAATCCGATCCTTATGTGCGGCCGCCCAAAACTCACTGTGCGGTCGCCCAAACATGTGCGGTCGCCCAAGTGATTTTGTGCGGTCGCCCAAGATGATCAGAATGTACAGAATTTTGAAGTTCAAAAATTTTGTCTCAAAATCGTTTTTCCCCGATTATTAAAACTTTGATCCAATCAAAAATTAATAATCAACAATTCTGAGTCCACCATAATTTATTTATTGCGATTGAATTGTGCGATTAAAGTTTGCAAAACGATAAACCACATAAAATCACAAAACACATAAACAACATATATTCCAATATTCAAATCATGCAAGGCACATAAACAATTTATATACACATAACATGATCTAGGTATTGAAATAATCAACATGAACGGGGCTCTGATACCACTGTTGGGTTTCGATCAAACATGCGCAGCGGAATTTAGCATTTAAAATTTTGAAACCCAAAGCCATGGATCCGTTCATATGATTAAATCAAATACAAAATAAGAATAAATGAATAAACTAACCCTTGATGGCTGTCAAATTCTCTTGGTCTTTGGTGGAGGTTTGAAGACTTGATCACGATCACAAAGCTTGAACACGAACTTTGAAGATGATGATTTTCACCCTCTAGCGGTATCCACACTTCGAACGAATATCAAATGAGCTTCTTTGATCTTGGTTGCTAGACCAAATTGTGAAACACTTTTTCACAATCAAAAGAACTATATGGAATTTATTTTGTGTATTATTTTGTTCCTCAACCAAGAATGTCTTGGAACAAAATAAACCCTCTCTCAAACTCTTTGAGACTCACAAAATCATTAGCCTTGAGTGCTGGCCGAATTTGGTCTTTTATACACAAGTATGACCTATTCCAAATAGGAAACTTGTGTCAAAATCCTTCCAAAATTCGTTTCCAAATCAAATTAGGAATCTGCCACCCGACAGCATTGTGCGGCCGCCCAAAACCCTCTGTGCGGTCGCACAACATTCTGAAACAAAACTGGTACATTTCTGAGCTAAGTGTGCGGCCGCCCAGTCCATTATGTGCGGTCGCCCACTTCCCAGAAAGTCCAGAATTTCCAAAATTCCAATGTAGTCCTTTTTAAAGATTCGTTCTATTGTGTGTGACCCTCTAGGATTATACTAAGTTGGCAATGAGCTCAAACATGATCCCATAAGATATGATTAGGTTCTAGCAAACCGTCATACCTACCCAAATAGTATAACTAGATACAAGTTCGCATTCCTTTAGAATATGTCACAATCCTTTTGTCCACGATATCATTGAACACAAGTCATGGTCAAAGAGTCAACTTGTTTCGTTCAATACTTTCTCGATTCTGAATATGTTGATAATCCAAATGACATTGATCCAATCAATTCATTTGAGTCCGGCCGAACATTTCATCAACACCATTCCTACGAGAGGCCCAAGCTTGATATCTCTCCGAAGAGGGACAAATCCATTTAGCTTATTATTCTTCCCTACGTGAATCTGATTATGCCAATCATACCCTTTATAACTACTCGGTTAAAAGTAGCGTTTGAATATGTCAAACATAATGTTCATCAAGTGGAAGACTATAATAACTTCATGTCTAAGGATTCAAATGACATAACTAATATGAGATATATGTATGACATAGACCATGACATAAATCTCATAGAGCGGGTCATGTCCAGTACCTTGTTCCAAACAAGTACCTATAAATCTAACATGATCATCCCATGATCATTTAGCCTTTATACTAGTGCTTAATAAGTACTAGGGACGGAGATTATTATAAGTAAACATGAACAACAATAATAATCAAAACATCTCTTTATTGATATGAAATAAATGATAACAATTACAACGTTTATTAAACGTGCCTAGGGCACCACTACCAACAACCACCTCTCCCCGCCTTTCCTCCCTCCTTTCCTCTATGTATGCTGTATTCTCCCCATCTCCGCCCAAACTCCACGCCCTTCCCTTGTTCGGCCCTCCTCTTCCCTCACGCTTTCTCATGAATGAATATCATATTGATTTCGTTGTTTATCATTTGAAGACACAGATTAATGATTTGTTTGGGCTAAATAAATATGAACCCGAATATGGGTTCTTGTTATTTGAGTTTCTTTTGTTTAAATCTTTAATGTTAGTGATATTCGCAAGATTTTAGGAAAATTAATGGTGGTGATGGGAGAATTTCAGTAAAATTTGAGATTGTGGTCGCCGGATTTTAGTACAATTGTGGCGATGGTGGTAGTTCGGTGGTGGTCTTCATGCCCTGTGTGAAATGACAAAAGTACCAAGCTCAAATTTAAAATAAACTTCAGTTAAGTGACATGTGCCTTGCACGTGCCATTTCTGGGTTCTGTTAACGGAATCGTCAAAAAAACTGCACAACTTTTGCAACCTTGGACCCTAAATTGACAAAATTGAAACATCAGACCCCTATTGGCACCCCCCTAAACTTAAGACCCTAAATTGTCATTTCCCCATTTTGTTTTGATACTAATAATATTATATATTTAAGTTAAAATAAGAAAAGTTTAATTTAATGAGAATGATAAATTAAATAATACTAATTTAAAAGTTAATATGAGAATGACCAAAATGACCCTCACATGATATGCACATAGGGGTGGCAAAATGGGTGTTTTGGGTGTACCCATTAAAGTTAAAAATCCGGATATTTTAACTTTAATGGGTACACCCAAAACACCCATTTTGCCACCCCTATATGCACATGATCAATTTTCGTTAAAATTATAACTCCGTTAGGTGGTAGGGTGCAAAAGTGGGACGGGGATACTTAAAGTGCTACTTTGAGACAAAATCCGCGCGAAGGTGCAAAGTGGGAATGGGTGGATCCTTAGGTGGGCTAAACATATTTTGGCCCAAAAAAAACAAAAAAGGGGTGGGTGTGCTTTTGAGGCGTTACGTTTCTCTTTGTATAAAAGCGAAATTGCGACTCTTTTTACCTATATTCAATCGATCCATCGATTTCTTCCGGTTCCTTCGTCTCCACTTCTCTCTAACCCTCGCCCAATCTCACTCAAATTTTCACCTGAAAAAAAATTCAAATCACCCCAATAAATCATGCCGCCGCCGCTCAAATCAAACAAATACGGGAAAAACCCTAACGATTTCGCCGCCGATACGACGGTCTCTAACAATTTGTGGGTGGGAAATTTGGAAGGCGACGTTACAGATTCCGATTTGAGGGCTTTGTTCGGGAAATTCGGTTCCGTGGATAGCATCACTTCGTATCCATCACGAAGTTATGCGTTTATTTACTTCAAGCGCCCCGATGAAGCCAAGCTTGCTAAGGATTCCCTTCAAGGCACCCTTCTCCATGGCAATAACCTTAAAATTGAATTTGCCAAACCGGTTTGTCCTCACCTGTTTAGATTTTTTTGTCATGCTTATATGTTTGATTCATTTAGTTTTTGTCTTCGATTTCTTAATCATTATGTATATATATGTAGATCTGTTGATTCAATAATACTGATGACAAATTTTTGCATCCAATCCAAATCCGCTTTGTTTTGCTATTATACGTCTGGAATAGAAAGGGATAAATTTCTATTTTTTATCCAAACTCAAATTCACCCTAATTTTATTATCAATTTAACCTATCAGGATCTAAAGAGCAAAAAAAATTAAGTAATTCGGCTAAGATGTTATGAGTAACCAATTATTCGTAACCGTTTCAATGACTAAATTGCGATTGTTTTTTAAAATTCAGATGATGTAGTTTGGATTATTGAAAATTGGCAGATTTCTGAATATGGTTCCTCTTAAAATGTGTACTGAGGCAATTTATTTTAATTTCATCACTTTCTTACAACTCATTTCGTCGCAAGGAATAAGGAGTCAATTTGTATTAGTCCCACCTGGTTACCACTCATTTCTTAATCCAATTTTTAATCCAAAAATAAAATTGTTAAAGTTTTTGCCTAAGGTTGGATAACTATTGTGCAAATGGACAAGATAAGCTTCTAACATAACTTAGAAGACTCTTAAGTTACAGATATTCAATATGTATCGGTTAAAAGGAAAAGGAATCTTCATCTACCTTGGCAAACAAAAGTACCTTCGATATGTTTCTTGTTGTGATGTATCAATCTAATAGGCTGATAAAGGTAGCGTGACGTGTGAACCTGCATTACGAATAAGCCAAAAGCAAGTCAACATAGGCTACTGATTGTGAGGCATGTACGGGAGTGGTCTGAGAAGGGAAGACGGGCCATTGCATAATTGTTATACAAAGCAGTTTAGGTTTTCAACAATTTTATCATGTTTGAAAATCGGTAATAACGTTATTAGCGCGTTTGTTTATTTGTAAGATAGAACTCAATGAAAACCACCGCAAGGGAATGGTACTTATACCAGTATCATATCTACTCTTCAAAATCACCTAAAATTGGAGAGCATCCAAACATTTTTTTTTTAAATATATATAAGGAGAATAAAGTGAGATCTGGAGGAGCTAAACGAGATCAATTGAGTACTTCAAGGGGTATTATGGTTTAAAATCTAAATTAAAGTTGATGTTTCACCAATGAACATGATGATTTTCCAGTTTTCTCCAAACTTGTGCTTGCTTTATGCAGCTAATGGTATAATTGTTATGCGTGGTCGTCATAGATAAAAGAATTTTGATTGTAATTTCACGAATCTTTTAATAATAACGAACCTCGAATATGCGACACTTATCGCGAACGCGGTCTTATATGGCACAGGCCTTCATTTTGAACATGGGTTCGAGGATATTACTATGTTAGTATTGTTATTTGTCACTGAAAGAGTGTGCCCTCGAATGATATGTTTATCAAGCTACATATTTTGACAAAAAGTATTTGCACATATAGAGAGAAATTTGATGCACTTCCATTTATTTTTTTACACAAGCAGCTGAAGTACCTCATTTATAAGTAAATTATTGAAATGCAAATAGATTTATTGTCACAATTTAAATACACCCCAAACTTTACATTTTTATTTGATATTAAATTGAACATGTTTTATTTCTAGGCAGTTATGGGTTGATAAGAAAACTTTATCAGCTACACGCATAACTTCTGCACAACTAAAATTATGATATATATATCAAATGAGGTTTCATGGTGTTTCATGGCATAATAGAGTGTAAATTTTTCATACTAAAATTAAATCGATAAAGATAGTACAAATGTGAAATTACACTACAAAGGCAGCTCCAAACTAAAAAGACAAGTCCGCCCTACCAAATTCAGCCGTAAAACTAACCCAGTTGGATTGAGTTCCATGTGGATTCACATTTGTAACCAACCGCTTGTCATTTTACACTCATGGTGCCCATGTGAATTCCATGGTTAAAGTCACATCCACCATCCTGCCTCATGTTTTTCTTTTCATTTCCACTAGAATTAGATTGAACATTGAAGTAACAGAAACTGTAAAAGGGAGCCAGGAAATCTGACGAATCAATAACAAAACAAAAAAGGATTAAATTCATTTTCAATATCTACTTTCACCCGACTTTCACTTTAACCATCCTACTTTATTTTTTGCACGAAAATCACTCTACTTTGGAAAACCTCTCACCCAAACCCAAAAATCGCAGATTAGGGCACGGATTAGTGACGGATTAGACACAAATTTGTGGTTGCGAAGGTTTTCAAAAGTAGAATGGTTTTCGTGCAAAAATAAAATATAATAGTTAAAAAGTGAAAGTCGGGTGAAAGTACAATGGTTGAAAATGAATTAAAACCAACAAAAAAAAAAACACAAAATAAATCAAAGAACAATAGAACTAACAAATCAATGCAGGCAATCCTGCTGAATTGCTACTCAACAATGCTTAAAGACACGCCGGAAAAAAGAAGAAAACAACTCTCAATTAAACAAATTTGCCGTTCATAACTCATAACTTTCAGTATTTTGGAGTTCCTGCTCGTCCAAATGAAGCAAACTAACGAAGAACCCTGATTGTTTCACAAGCAAGCATTCCGTCCTTTGCAATTTTAATAAGATGAATACAAAGAAATGAAAAATTAGGACTTAAAGAAATGATTTATCGTTAGACTATAAGGAATCCTTGCACATATTCCCTCCGTCCCAAAATGATGTTCCCTTTTTTTTGTCGTTGCCACGAATGAACTTTGAGCAATAATTCTAGGTTAATTTAGTTATACTAATGAAAACTAAAATCTGTTATTGATACACCATCAACAATACTATCATTAACAAGTTTTAGATTTTCATTAGGATAACGAAATTAACCTAAAATTATTGTTCAAAGTTCATTCATAGTAATGACAGAAAAAGTGGGAACCTCATTTTGGTACGAGGGAGTATCTCATTCGGGTGAAGAAGTTCACATATATTTAAGAACCAAAAATCAAACAAGAGCTGTGGCCTTTCCCAAAACCGAGGTAATTTGAAATCATAGAAGTAAGGCAGGATGGCATGGAGCCTACCCCCCCCCCCCCCCCCCCCCAAAAAAAAAAAAAAAAATATACAAAAAAAAAAAAAAAAAAAATCCAAACCATCAACATCTCATCTAAAAAAGCAAAAAGAGAACCACACACTTATATGACATTGCAACCTTAACTTGATTTAGTATCATTAGTATTGTTATTATATACTTTTTAAGAAACATAAAATTGGATAGGAGAGTACAATACAAGAATGAAGTGGAAAAACCAAAATTCCTAACTAATCAAAGTGGCAAGTTTCTTCATTTCTGCTGAAATTCTGAAAGAGGTGCCCCTCCAAAAGCACCACTAGTTGAAATGCCCCAACATAATACCAAATAAACTATCAAAATAGAACTTGCTCCTAATGCCACGTGCGCTATGCCACACCAGATGTGTGTTCTTCGCATGGGCCTAGCTAAACACATAACTATGTATACCTTCTTGCAAAGTAGCTTGACTTTTGTAGGAGCGCCTTTTCGCAGTTTGGGGATTATTAGATTAGCATAGTTTCTATGGAGGATTTACTGATTTAGAAATGGAGAGGTTTTGAAAAGGAAAATAGAGAATAAGGTGTTGTGACAATGTAGTGCATTGGGATTAAAAGAAACTCAAGGATATCTACTAATGCGAAGTTATCCTTGAGTCTTCTGTGGGACTATGTTTCTCTTTTAGCCCCTCTATGTGCTAAAACGCTGGTAAGTTTAAGGGTTTGCCTTTTGTAGACTTCGCGTAAGATTGGAGGGCGGATCTTTCACAATAATATGATGGAATAAAGCAAAATGGGTCACTAAACTGTCTGCGCTTCTTTGTGATGAAGCATCAGTCAGTCCATGCAATTTTCGACGCAATTTTCATCATGGGTCATCTGGAAACAGCCTCTCTGTGCTTTAATACAGGGCAAGGCTGCGTACATCCGACCCCCCCTTACCCCACCATAGGTGGGAGCCTTTGCGGCACTGGGGTAATGTTGTTGTTGTTGTTGTAGTTGTTTTTTTTCTTTTGCATTGTACCCTTTGTAATGCTCTGGGCATTTATCCACTCTCCTATCTTAATGAAAATTGTCTCCTTTTATAAATAATAACAAAGACAACAACAACTACAACAATAACTTAAAAAATATAGAAAAAAGGAAGTGTGATGATCTTAGTGCAAAGTTCTTTTATCAGGTTGTTCTGGAGATAAGTCATTGGTTTTCGTTTAGGTGGTTGATTTGGGACCTGGGGAGGGTGGGGTGTAATCTCGTTTTGTTTACTAATGCTTACTGCATTTTACAAGGGTCAGTTTCTTGAGGATTGTGTAGACCCAGGATTGAAGACTAGATAGGCGTGCTCTCTGGAGAAGAACAAATGTTTGAAGAGAACGTTTATAGTGGAGGAGGTCTGGTTAGTTGTGGTGGAGATGGTGGGGGTGAGGTTTTATGTACAGCTCTCTTCATTCTTTTTGGAATATTGTGAAGAGAGAAGTAATGAGGGAGTTCCTTGGAGATTTCATGCGAAAAAATTATTTTGTAAGAGTCTTAATCTAACTTCTATTACATTGGTGCAAAAGAACTTTTATATACTTGAGAGTGAGTGATTCTATGCCCGTTAGTTTGGTTACAAGTCCGAAGGCCGAGGGCCTTCATTAGTGGCGAAGAAGTATCAACATGATGTTCTCAATACCTATCTCAGCCCATGTTGATACTTATTCTCCCAAACGGAGGATTTGTGGTTCTTTCTTGCTAGCTTTAATGTGGATGTTCGTATTTCAGTGATTTCAAGAGGGGATTTGGTTAGATTTATTTCCGAGTGTCCGCTAGAAGAATGAGGAGTATATAGAATCCCACCTACAGTTCTTGATGATACTATTTTATTCCTCTTTGACGGGTCTCAGAATTTAAAGAATGTTCTTATTTCTCTTTACATCCTTTTCAATGACCGTAAATTTCATGTCTATTTTTATGAATCTGAAGAGTATGTTGAAGAGGTAAGAGAAGATTATGAGGGTTTTTTCTCTGGGCGGGTGTGGCTGAGGATGGCAGTGATCACCTGTCTTTCAGATAACTATTGCAAATGCAAACGTAAAGAGAATGAAGGATTGGCTGTCATTGGGCCAGTGAGTTTGGCTATTTCCAAGCTCCGGCATCTCTCTTGTTGGTGTTTGTATGCGTATATATATATAATATTCTCCTTTTATTTATATGTGTGTGTTGGGTTTATCTTGTCTTTACCTGAAAGTCTACGTCATTTTGATCGTGATTTTTCCCGGATGGGACTTGTCTTTAGTTGGCTGTGAACGTTATTATGACCAGAATTCATCAAGTCTTTCTAATTATTTATTGGAATCAAGTCTTTCTATTAACTAAAGAGTTTTTTTTTTATCAATGATGGTTTTATAGGCTAACTATAGGATTATGTATGCTTAATATCGAGTCATAACTGAAAGACCTGACAGATGTGGTTTACAAGCGATAAAAATCCTATAATCATCATATAATTTATGGAAATCTTTCTAGAGTTAATGTTTATCTACACCAGAAATACATGCTTGCCCACTTTCTCTTTTGCATTTTTCGAATACCGGTGTTTTCTTGGTTATTTCGATCTACCCTCATGTTCTTTTCCCATGTTCTCAATAACTGTTTGTTATAAAAACTAAGCGTGTCAAACATTGTGTTGGATATGACCTTCAAGTCTAATTATTTCGCAACTAAACTAGATGCTTGGATCAGAATTAGGGTTGGTCCTTATACACTCTCAATATATGTGTATATGCTTCATGAAAGGATTAAATATTTGAGTAAACTTATTTTGACATGTGAGTTAGACCTTTTATGTAGACATGTTGTGTTCTTAATGCTTCTTTTGCTGTTACTAGTTCTTATTCATCTTTTCTTTGCAGGCTAAACCATGCAAGAGTTTGTGGGTCAGTGGAATCAGCTCATCTGTTACTAAAGAACAAATGGAGGAAGAATTCACCAAATTTGGTAAAATTGAAGATTTTAAATTTCTACGCGATAGAAATACTGCCTATGTTGATTATCTGAAGCTGGATGATGCTTCGGAGGCTTTGAAGGGAATGAACGGGAAGCGTATAGGTGGTGCATTCATTCGTGTCGATTACCTGAGATCACATTCAAGAAGAGTAAGTTGGTCTCTCTATTAAGGAGGATTCAAGAGAATTAGTATTTTAACGTTTTATCTCTGTGATGCTATATTAACTGCCTTCATTAGCAGGATCATTTACCCGAGAGTCGTGAGGCAAGAGACGGACAATTTATTAGCAGGGGCATGGGTCCTCAAGATTCCCTTTCTAACCGTGCTCCTCATGGTTCCAAAATACAACAGGTGATTTGCAGATGCCAAATATTGTTTCATTATACATTGCATTACTTGCAACTGTGACTCTAGTCTAAACAACTGTACATAAGAGATGGTTTAGTTGCATTTATAGTTGGATTTCAACATGTTTTTCCAACTTCATGGCACGTAATTGGTGCAAAAGAGTATATGCCTCATTATTTTAGTCTCTGACAGATGGTGATCTTAATCTAGATATTCGTACCGGGTGTTATCTCTGAGTTGTTAAAACTGCATACTATTGGTTTTCTCTTCATACTCAGCTATGACATTTTTTTATATGTTTTCCTTTTCGTGTTTGTTACAGCATTCTCACTCGGCTGGGGGGCAAAGTATTGATGGGGCATTAAGTAATGTTTTGAAGATATCGTATCCTCCATCCGTTCATGTTGATGAACAAATGTTGCACAATGCAATGATTTTATTTGGTGAGATTGAGAGAATTAGAAGTTTTGCTTCAAGGCAATATTATCTTGTTGAATTTAGGAGCGTGGAAGAGGCACAACGTGCAAAAGAGGGGTTGCAAGGACAGCTTTTCAATGATCCCAGAATATCAATCATGTTTTTTAGCAGTGATTTTGCGCCAGACAAGGATTTTTCTAGCTTTTATCCTGGATTAATAGGTCCTAGACCTGATGTCTTTTTCAATGAAGCTCCATTCCATCATGGACAGATGGATGCATATGTCCGTCCAGCTGCAGGTAATTTTCATGGACGTTTACCACCACGTATCGCTGGACCTGAAATGCTGATGAGGCCTTTGGCCCCAAATAACTTGGATTTACTTCCTGACACAGACTTTGCTGATTCAGCTGTATTTCATAAATTGCCAGACACTAATCCCATCCCCCTGATTGGTGGTCCTAATTGGAGAAGGTCTTCTCCAACCGGTATGCATGCTTCTCCGTCAAGAGGCATAAAGCCACTCGCCAGGCCTTTGTCTGGTCCGTGGGATGTATTCGATGGAACCCACCTTCAGAGGGAGCCTAAAAGGTCAAGGATTGATGGGCCACTGCCTTCAGTGGAATTGAATGATCGATTATTGGGGACGGACCAGGCATACCGGGTCAGTCCACGAGTTGATGAAGGAGCTTTTGCTTCATTCAGACATGTTCAAAGAACGAATCACCATAGTCCGGTGAATTCAAGATTTACCACTGGAGGAAGTGATATGGACCAACCTGATCTTGATTATTTATGGCGTGGTGTTATTGCTAAGGGTGGCTCTCCTGTTTGCCGTGCTCGTTGTGTTCCTTTAGGGGAATGGGTTGGATATGAGATGTAAGTAATTTTGCATTAATCTCCTATTTGTTTGATTATTCCTTTTGTAAAGGGAGTTTTTGGGTTCCCTTTATAAATTTCTGTATAGCCGACATTGCTGACGTGTTGGTTGATGAAGAGTTATTGGTTGCCGAGGAGTTTCAATATTTTTCAAACCTAGTGTGTTTGATTTTTACATTTAGAGAGGGTCGTCAGGTTGAATACCATTCATTTGATATTTTTTTTTATTTTTTTTTAATCTAGATACAGCCGTCCTTGCTATTCTGTGCTCTGTCCCTTAATGAAACTCCATTTTTAGCTTTCAAGCAACGCATGTATCCTTACTCTACCTTATAGTATTGCTAGTGCGCATTGGTAAATGATATTTGCTGAAAGGTGAGTTTAGTGAGTTCCTTAGAAATCGACATTCACTGGAACAACTTTTTTTTTTAGAAAATTGATACTCGATTTGAGACAGAGGAATATATAATATGTTCGTTTATAGATTGTAATTCACTCAACTCGTTAATGGCTTGCTCCTTTGCTTAGTTTAGCAACAAGAATCCCTTCCTGTCTGAGATTTTTGGTTTTGTGAAATATGGATTTGTATTAATCTTCTTTACTAGTACACTTGCTGGTCTATATTGTGTTGTCCAATTCATCTCAGCCAACTTTTGTTCAAGTTAACTTCCTTGTTTCTACTTCTCTTCCCAACTTTCCTACATACATTATTAATCTTAACTTTTGAAGTACAATTTTATATTATATGGATTTATACTCTATTGTTTTCTTTTGGTTCATCTGAGGTTACTTGCATAATTTAGCTTACATATATCTCCCAAATCCAACTTCTACTATAACTCCTCCTTCTAATTGGTCACTGAAACATTTTAACTTTGATTGCTGCAGCCCCGAGGTTGTTAATTGTTCTGCCCGAACAGGATTGGACATGCTGGCAAAACACTACGCGGATGCTGTTGGCTTTAATATCATTTTCTTCTTGCCCGACAGTGAAGAGGATTTTGCTTCGTACACAGAATTTCTTCGGTACTTGGGTGATAAAAACCGGGCGGGTGTTGCAAAATTTGATGATGGAACCACCTTATTCTTAGTTCCTCCGTCTGATTTCCTTACTAGGGTCTTAAATGTTGCTGGTCCTGAGCGTCTCTATGGTGTGGTTTTGAAGTTCCCCCAAAATGCTTCTAGTATCACATCCATGCATCCTCAGACTGGAGGTCAACCCCCCTTAATAGATAAACTGCCGGTCCCACCTAGGAATGAGTATGGAGTTATACCCCAGGAAGAAAGAGTGATGCAAATTGATTATAATAGGGTTTCACAGGAAAAATTGAGTAGTCCTCATCCTGGGTATTCAGTTCCTCCAGTTGTTCCTTCATCCACACCCCCTTCTGGACTTTCTATATCATCTGAACTCCTTGCCACTCTAGCTACTTTACTACCTCCCAAGGAATCTAATTCCCATCAACCAATAGGATCAAGTGTTCCGAGGCCTGTAATATCAGCATCTACTTCATCTGATAGAGCACCCCAACAGAGCTTTGAATATGAACGTCAAACACCTGTCCAGTCTAGTCACTTTCTGCAACAAACAGGTGATTCGTATAAACCCCACCCACAAAATCTTTCCCCGTATCAGGCCTTTCCATCCATCTCCAACTCAGCCAACGATTTTGAGAAGTCCATGGTTGAAAGTCAAAGTCAAGATCATACTTTTAGTTTTCCAGAGCAAGGTACAATGTCATCTACGCATGCTAACTTTACAAATTTTCCTCAAAGTGGACATTTCACAGTTCCATTGCATGGTGGTAGCCAGCAGTATCGACCTGAAAGTCCACAGGGTCCTCAGAGGGGCTATGGGCAATGGGATGCATCATCTGGTCAGTTTCATAGCTCTAATGGTTACCAGCCACAAAGTGTGGGACCATCAGCTGTTGAAAACTCCAATTCAGATATTCCGAATCAGTTTCATTCTTCATTGTATGGAGAAGGGCAGGGGACATCGGGGGTTGATGCTGATAAAAATGAGCGTTATCAATCAACTCTACAATTTGCTGCTAATCTCCTTCGTCAGATACAACATCAACAGCAACCAGACATTCAAGCAAGACCCGGGAATCAGTAAGGAGGTAACCTTCTTGTAGGTAATTACTAACCACTTAGCCATTTTCCAGTTTGCTTTAATTGCTTTGGTTCTTAGGAAATAATCTCATTGTGCTCAATTATTTGCTGTATGTTGTCCTCTCTCCTTTGTGCTTCGTTTTCTAGTTACTACTTAAACTTATACATATAGGTTAAGTATTAGAAATTGGGCGAATATTAGTTGTATACGGGGAAACTTGTGATTTTTACCCTTCATTGGAAACTTTTGAGGTTTCATGATATTGGTTGTCATGTTGTCATATGAGATGGAGGAAAAGAGCAAAATTCTAGACATTAGAAATAGAAGATTAGAAGATGTCCTGAAAGAATTTGTAGAGTGTCTGCATAAGTTTTGATTGAACTTCTCTCTGTTGGGAGGGGGGGGGGGGGGGCGTAGTGGTGAAATGATTGATTGATGGTGCCCCTCGGTGTTTTAATAAGACTCGTCAGTTGAAATCACAAGTTCCATTTTCCTGGAGTCTGGTATGAGAACAGAGCACTTTGTCCACTTTGTTATGTGGACCCTTAAGTCCAATCTTTGCGAATCCAAGCGAAAAGTGTTACTTTTTCAGTACTAAAAAAATGCATAAGCGAGCAGTAAACTTAGTCTAATGACTTAAAGTTGAGAGTGGCTGTTAATTCAGAAGCTCTCAACTGGATGGTTGAGCTCACAAGTCTATTGTTAAAGGTGCTAGGTTGGAACACGGGATGTAATGTCGTGAAACTTGGTGATTCTGATAATCTAGGAAATGCGTGTTTTGTGTACTCGGGGTTTTCGTGCTTCAGCTCTGTTCAGATTTTTGTGGGCACTTTTGCTTTGTAAACTTTCTTATATAGAAGAAAAGACAAATAGGGTCTAATTTTTGGGGTCATTTACACATTGCGGTCTGATGTTTCAATTGGATTCCAAAATTACAAAAAGTTAAGCTAGTTAGGTTGGCATAAGGGTTTGGAAATCCAGTCAAGTCGTTAAGTCATCACGTGTTGGGCACATGTGATGCATTTTAGTCGTTTCATTCTACAACTTAATATTTGGTTGCCATTTTTACCCCTCATAATTTAAAACCATCAAACCACCACCACTGAAAAATAAAACAAAAATGGAGGCCAGAATTTTTCCTTTCACAACTACATCCCAAAATTTGCCTCACAATTCATTTCACCTGCCATATCACTGGTTGACTGAATTCAGATCCAAAAAGAATACCCTATGGATGCAATTGACGCATTGATCTTTAAGTCAGATGTTGACTCCTTAGTCCCTTGCCATCCTTCTTCCTGTGTCATTGATGGTCTCATTCTCTGTGCGCATTTTTTCTCCACTGACAGTGTAAAACTCGTATTTGTCTATTTTTAAGGTAGTTTTGAGATTGCAAATACCATTTCAACATTTGTTCGACTTATGTAGGGAAGTTCCACTTGTTACAGGAGGTCAAAACGATAAATCTTTAAATTATGTCACAGACATTATATAAGTATCAAAATCCTGATGTGCTCCTAAGGATTCATGAGCATGGGTATGGGATTGAGCCTAACTATATAGACTATAGAGTCGCCTTTTCCTTTTACCCTTGTGGGGGGTGTTATGCACTTTTAAATTTCTAGTTTTGTAAATATTTGAGGAAATGTAGAAAATTTGGTAAAAAAAAATATGCATTTAGAGACAGTTATTTAGAAAGTGGTCATTTTGCGGTGCAAGTTGGCTGAATTATCTGATCCTTTTTGTTGCATGTAGTTGTGGATTCTTTTTTCTTTGTGATTTGGTTAGTTCATACTCCCTCCGTCCCAAATTGCTAGTCTCGTTTGACTTTTCAAACATTTTAGAGAGGTTACATTATGAGTTTTAGAAATTTGGTGATTTTGAAGTCGTAATTTTGGAAATGAGACCAACTTTCTGGGACAAACAAAAATGAGAAACGAGACTATCATATTGAGACGGAGGGAGTAATTCCTTGCTGTTTAATCTGTTGTTTCAAGTTTCTTCATGCCTTTTCTGTCATATCTAATGCTATTGCTCTGAAGCTGCTGAAAAGTGCTTACTTTTACTGAAGTGGAATGAGTTATAGCTGTTAGTAGTTCTTTTTTTTGTTTTGCATATAGATATTATTATATCTATGACTTCCTACTTCCCAGTTGTCCTCTTGAGTCTTCCTGAAACCTTGTCAATTGTAAATATAATTTTTTTTTCTTATTAATTTTGCATTTATTTTATAGACTTTTGCATTATGACTTTGTATTCCCTTTTTCACGACAACTTGACAAGAAACTAGCCGATATGCATAACATAATATTTTGCCGAATGGAGAGGAAAAGAGTGCAAATAGTTTTATGAATACGTCGAGAACACTACGTTAGTGAGATTAAGAGTCTGCCCAGAATATGCATAATGAAAAATTGATGTAAATTTTGAAAAATAAAGAGTAAAAAGAAAAAAGAAAATCCAACGTTTGGTAACCGTGAGGGAAATTGTGTAATCTGCTATTGGTCGAAGGTTCGTGCACAAACATGAGTCAGTTTTTTATTTTATTTTTTCAAAAAAATAAATATATGAAATATGATAATTAAAGTGCAAAATAATGACATCTTGAAGATCCTACTATATATTGGTGAAACAAAGCCAAGCTTCTATTAATTTGATTGAAATTTGATCACTGATTTATATTATAATTTAAAACTTGTAATGAAATTCTAAAAGTGTTATTGGTCGTATTTTTAATGATGTATCAATAACAAGTTATAAAATTTGATTGAGATAATTAATTTGTTTTTTTCCAATTCTTTGGTCAAAGTTTAATATAATTAACCACTAAAAACTGGGACCATCCCTATGGCAGAGGACATAAGGAATACTCTTTCCGTCTCATTAATGGTCACATTATTTTTTTAGGCTTCTCATTGAAATGGGCACGTTACTAAAAATGGTAAATAATCTCTCATTCATTCTCTTTCCTACTAATTTTGTACTCACAACACTTCCACTTTCTCTTCTACTCCTTTTTCATACTCACAACACTTTGCACTTTCCTTAATTCCTGTGCTAGAGCCACTTTGTGCCCATTGATATGGGATGGGATGGGACGGAGATTGATATGGGACGGAGGGAGTATAACATAAGAAACTGTAAGAAACGGTACAGGCGTAAAAGTACAAACTTTGTAGACGGCGAAAAGTATGTGCAAGTTAGACGACCATCTATTTATATTATCAAACTAGTATCTTACACTCCCTCTGTCCCAGAAAGAGAGTTCCTCTTTTTTTTGTCGTTATCACGAATGAACTTTGAGCAATACTTTAGGCTACTTCTAATTATCCTAATGAAAATTTATAACTTGTTATTGATACACCATTGTAAATACCAATTATTAGATTCTCATTCGGATAATTAAATATAGCCTAAACTATTGCTCAAAGTTCATTCGTGATAACAACGAAAAAAAAGGGATTAATTTTCCGGGACAGAGGGGAGTATTTATCTTTCGGAGAAACCTAAAATGCAAATCAATGATGGCAATATGAGAAATTTACAGACCGAAATTTGAGACTGAGTTGAATCTTAAATGATTTCAAACTGAACTAAACCAGGCGGTAACGATCTAGCTTGGTTTGGTCTATAATGTAGTACGGTTTGATGGTTCAACAAAAATTGAAATTTCTCTTGATCAATAAATCAACAAATTTGAAAATCTTTTAAATATTCATTTTTCATTCTGGATTGATATTTTTGGACATCCATTTTGATACATAAGTTTTTTTTTATATATATATATATAAGAATATGCCTGATAACACTAATATACCATAAGTATCATTCATTCTTACGTATGGTAGAACTCTATGTACTCCTTCCGTCTCAGCACAAGTGACACTGTCGAAAATGGAAATGTTTTAATATATTTATATTCAACTAACCTCACCATTTAACCTCTCTTCATTTTTCACTACTCATTTTATTCAACTAATACTACTATGTACCCCAGTCATTCTCTCTCTTCATTTTTTACGGCACGTATACTACTTTTTCTGACTCTCTATATTCTAAAAGTTAGTGTCGCTTACTTGTGCCGGGACGTTGTGCCGGGACGGAGGGAATTAACAAACACAAAACGGTCAAATGGCAATTCGGTCCTTTGGTTTTGAAATCAAACTTCGTCTAAATGATTCAGTTTATAGTCTGGAAGCTACATTAAAACATGTGGTTTGTCTATTTCTAAATTGAATTGAGCAATTTTTTGCTTGGAAACCGAGCTAAATTACATTGTTTGGTTTGGTTATTTTTGGTCCCGGAACGCGGTTTGGATGAAACCATTTACATACATATTCAAACTCTAAAGTGCTAATGGTGACAATGGATTAGGTGTTGTGGGTATAGAAAAATAAAATAAGAGAGGGGATGAGGTGTATAAATAGTTAGTGATTATTTTTGTGAGTGGGAAAGTCGGTTTTATTGAAATAAAAAAGTATTGCGATAATAACATTTATAGGAAACCTCTGAAGTAAATAAGTAGAGCAATCCTAGGGGCACAAAATAAGGTTACAAAATCTTGCTCACAAAATGAGGTGGCGATAATTTATTGGTTGCATCGATAATGGACACGCCATACTCTAATTAAAAACACCAGTAAAATCATGACACCTAGGATTTTGTGAGCAAGATTTTGTGATTTTTTTGTGCACCTAGTATTATTCAAATAAGTAATATCTTTGTCCTTAAATGAATGTCCAAATTTCGTTTTGAGGGACATAACTTTTTGTACAATTTGGTGGCAAAATGTGTGTAATATTGTAATCATTTTTACAAACATTTAGTTTTTGCAAGTATAAAGAGACCGGTGGAAGAAAAAAAACGAAAAAAAAAAACATTTAGGGACAATGTTATGATCAAAATGGACACTCATTTTGGGACAAAAAATTCTTGAAAATAGACATTCATTTAGGGTCAGAGGGAGTAACATTTTATAGGACTTGGCGTATTATATTTGACTTGTCAACAAATTTTTAGAAGCTTTCTGTGCTTATTATAAATTCACACAATAAAAAAGAAACTACAGCAAAAAAAAAAAAAAAAAATACAACATTTATTTTATTTTGAGATAAGTGCCACTTTTTTTTTCTTAGAATGAAACTAATGCCGGGCACTAAGAGTGTTCACAATCCTGTACTAGGCATTTAAGAAAGAAAAAAATACATGGCATTTTAGTATACATATTTTAAATAGGTTATTTTTGAATTGGATCGGGTCGGGTGTAGCTCAAACCATATTTGATCCACTCGATAGATTATTGGGTTGGTTCCGTCTCAATATAAATACAGTATTACATTAGTAATATTTTTAAAGAAGTTTATTAGTTTGTACATTGATGTAAAATGATAAAATTATATCAATTTTTGTTCTTTATTTAAAAATGTGACATTTATTCAAATCACAAGTAACATTAAACTTTTTTGTGCAAAGCTAAGTGTCCATTTTAATGTCGTAATTTGCACTTTTTCTTTTTGAAAGAAAAACATAAGGTGGCAAAGATTTATTTATATTTTGCAAGTATAAAAAGATCGGTGATTTTTTTCTCAAAAAAAGACATTCATTTGGAATAAAAGTTTCTTGAAAAATATGGACATTCATTTAGGGACGGAGTGAGTAGTAATTATAACAGTATGCCTTTAAAACTCTTGAAAGTTGACTTTTAAAAAAAAGTCTTGCAAAATTAAAATAAATAGTCAATTAAGGATGGATTGTGTACAAATAAATAAATAAATAAAATACAAGTATTAATATGTGTATGTAATTAATTATCCAATGTGACATCTGCTAATGATGATTTGCTAATTAATCCTGTAGGTTTTTATATCGGCAGCAGCTGAGCTGGACCAATCATACGCTTTCTAGTGTTATGGGCCTTGATATGGGTTTCAATGTGGGCTTCTCAGAGACTTTTATATGTGGATCTTGATGTGGGCTTTTATTAGGGCTTTCCCCCATAGTCTGTTTTTTTATTTATTTTTTAAATTGTGGATCTGAGGATCTTTATTTAGTGAATTTTGTGAGTTTTTATTTTCTTTTAGAATAAATATTATGTCCATATATGAATGTTTATTTTGGTATAATTATTGAGATTATCTTATAGTATACTGTTAACTACTCCCAACGTCTCAAAAATATGGTTTCTTTGAAAATAATTTGTCAAAGGTTGATTATGCTAGTAAAATTCTAAAAAGTGTTATCAATGGTAATTGAATGAACGGGATAAACCAACATTCGGGTGGGGCGGGGCACGACCAGAAGCCTTATTAACATATCTTCACATGAAAGAACCGAAGACAACCTGAAATTACAAATGACGAGTTGCTAGATTATCCGACCTGCTTAAAGATAGTCTGATCCATATAATTTTTGCTCGAGGGCGCCAAAGGTTCAAGAAAACTTATTATTAAAGATTCTGTAAGAATCAAAAAAATATTAATAAGCATAAACATTTTTAGTTCTAAATCATTATACTTAAATAAAAATTTCAATTGCTAAAGCTAAGAGCCATTTTTTATAAAAGTTTAAAGGTCGGATCTGTCGCATAATAAATACTCATAATTTTCATAATTTAGAAAAAGGACAAAATAAATATTCATAAGTTTAATTTTTTTTAAAAAAAACATTCATTTAGTCATTTAAAATAAATGTTGAACACTATTACTTAAGCAACTGATATCTCAAAAATATAGTCTCATCTTTTTTAAAAAAATAATAATTTATTTAATTTTGAACTAATAAATTAGATCATTTAATTATAATAGTAGAATTTAAAGAATTATTATTAGTACTTTTTTAAGATCTCTGTGTAACAAATTTTAGAATTTCATTGAGATACTTTTTTTTCCCTAAAATCTTTACTTAAAGTGCAACCAAATTAACACTTAAAAAAAATGTTTACAGGAAAAGAAGGAGCTCATGTTACATAATAAAAGTTTTAATCAACGGCTGGTAACATACTCATTCAACCAAGATGCCAAAAGACCTTGTGATAGATGTCACTAATGCAACAAAATCACATTCTTTGGGACTATCAATTCTTGAATATTGTTACCTCCGTCCCAAAATAAATGTCTAAAAAATTTTAAGTTTTGAAAATTTTAAAACTTTTTTTGGGCATTCATTTTCATTTTTCATTTTGGGACGGAGGTCGTAGCAAATCCCTTCAAGATAGTCAAACATCCCATACGGACAGTATTTTTTATTTAAAAAAAAAAAAAAAAAAAGTTGAAACACATAAAGTTAACAAAACACAGCATTCCATCAGTAAATAAAGTCAGGCAACTGGAGGGGAAATCGTGCGACTTCAACTTCAAACTGACTGCCAATAGGATCTGCCAAACTGCCCGGTACAAACGAGAAAGAACCTTCAATGGAGCCTGGAGAAGAAGGTAGAGGGCTGCAACTCTCATACACAAACTCTTTTTGACCTGGAACTAAGAGCGGAAACTTGCCTATAACAGCTTCTGCGTTAACGTTAGATACCACGATATCATTAGCTTTGATTCTCCAGTGTCGCCAGTACAGTTGGCAAGAGGTGAAGCGGAGCCCACGTATAACACATCCATCGGGACCCAGAGACATACGGACTGAATAAGCAAAAAAGTATTTGGACGTTTCACTTTGGAGGTCACTGGCTTCAGGCACAAACACAGCAGATGCACGAACCTGAAAACCAACAATGTATGTCATTATTATGTATAGACACATACTCTCTCCGTCCCATAACAAAGTTCTCATTTCTTTTTATGAACGGGACTTAAGAAAAATTGCTATAATATTGGCAGTAGAGTCCGGGTCGTGGGTATGACAAGTCCCATTAATAAAAGAGTATTATTAAAATTCTTTTTATTTTGGAAACATGACTTTCTAATGGGAGACCCAAAATATCAAAATGGGAAAGTTAATGTGCAAAATTCTCATCATTCTGAAGTAAACTCTGCAAAGGCAACGCAACCTAAGGCTCAACCCAGAGACTAGCAAAGCAGCAATCCACATCACCAGCTAGCCACGGATCTAAGGCTTGACCATCTTAGTGTCTCAAAGGAGAATAAGGCTCAGGCGCTCAGCAGATCAATAACAGATCACTACCTAGCTGCAGAACCAAGGTTTATCCATCTCAAGATCGCCTTTGCTTTGGCAGAGCCTCCAGTTATAAAAAATATATTGTTGACGATCCTTCCTAAACCATAGACAAGCCAGGGTGTAGAATATTATGTCTAATACTTCCTCATTTATTCAATCTTCTTGGATCTCATGTGATGATTCAATTTAAAAATTTGGGGGTAATCCCACATTTGCCATTGAAATTGGGGAGCATGAGGGACCGTTTCACTTGGAAAAGATAATGTAGAAGTAGGAAGACAGTTAGAGACAGGCTAGCCAGTTAAAAAACTGTGATGGAACGATGCTTTCCCTCGCCTCCAAGTTAGAAATTCACCTCTTTATGACTCGGACAAATGCCTATTCTTCTTGACAAAGAGGCTTCCAAAATCCCCAAAAAGTTTATCAGTTAGTCCTATTGGGCTGAATATGAATCCTATTTAAATATGGTTAAGAAGCTACGCTTACCGATTTCCATGAAAAACAAGTTCCTTACAAGAATTCTGTCCAATGGAAATATGTTTCAAATGGACACCCTAAAAAGAGTTCATGAACATCCTTCACAAACTACAAGAAACTTGGTAACAACTTGAAAGAAATCCCCCACCAACCTTTCTGGACATAGAAAGGAAATTTCAAAGGATTACTTTTTATTTTTTTGACAAGGAGGTATCTTTATGAGGATTATGTTGCTAGCATTCCATCAGACGTGTGCCTTTTACTCTCATCCTTGTCGAAATCAACATGATCTTCGAAAATCTGTCTCAACATCCCTGGATAAATGGCTTCCATTAAATCTCCGGGGGTCTGATAACTTCTCTGACAATTTTTTCAAACCATACAGGTTGGTTAATGGAGTGTCTATGTTCAAAATGATGAAACCTTTAGATTTCCCTACCACCATTGAAGCTGCCAACAGCCCCAAACACAATCTAAAATCAACATGAATCTCACTCAACAACATGAAGAAAAATATCCCATCAATGGCCTATTCAGCAACAGTAACAAGACCCGCCTTCAAACTTTATCTTTCCACCACCAAACCAAGAACCCACCAGCACCTCCTTTCCCCCTCCTCAAACCCCAATCAATCACATCCGCTCTTCGCAGCCACCCAAAACTTCATTTCACTTCACAATCAACGCATGTTTCCAAAGATAGCAAACCCCAATTACAAAAACACTGCCGACGATGCTGCAGCTCAATTCAACTGCCGAATTTCGACATTTTCTATCAGTGTAGGCTCGAGGAGAAGTTTGACGTTCTGAGTACATGAATTATGACATAAAGTGTTGAGAAACTAAACATGTTAAATTGTACGCCGAGTCGAGATACAGCGATTAGAATAATCAGAAGTACCAAACACTTTGTTGGTTTACTAAGTATTACCAAGAAAAAAAATTGAAAAACTGGAAGACGTCCGTACACAAGATTGGCCATAGAACATAGGGAAGTGCTGAATTCACAGCAGAACTAAGAAAAGCTCTAAATGTCACCCTATATGATGCTCACATCAGTCGTGAGCTACTCTAGAGCAGTGGCAAAGCCACATCCAAGGCTAAGCCATAGTTGTAAAAGGCGAGAAGCGAGAGGCGGGCGAAAGGTACCTGAGCGAGGCGAAAAGTGAGGCGAGAGGCGGGTGACAAAAAAGCGAACAGTGTTGAAAAATTAAAAAAAAACATAGGTAAAATGAGGAAGATGTACATATATACATGTAACAAGAGCTTAAACCATGTTATTAACTAGAATAAAACAGTAAATAAATATCACAATTCCACGTTTATTAGTATCATTAACATAATTAAAACCCCAAAGTATGAATTTCAAGTCAAAAGGCGCATGAGTAATAGTAGTACTATGTTCAAATTAACAAAATAAGTACTACTCCCTCCGTCCCGGAGTAAGAGTCCTACCCCTCATTTGCACGCTTATTAATAAATATTGGAAGTGATGTAAATGTTGCGAGTGTAAAAGTAAAGTAGGAGAGATAATGAGTGGGAGAGAATAGTGAATTGATTGGTGTTGTGAATATAAAAGTAAATAGTAAAGAAAATCAAGCACTATCACAATCATCATTTTCCTCATCGTCCAAGTCATGTAGAAGTAGGCGAAATTAGGCTACAAACAATAAACCGACTGCTATAAAAAAAAAAAAGGACGTAGTTTGGCGACAAAACGACAGAGCAGCAATGAGTTTCCAGTAAGTTTTCCACTATCACGCTTTTCCATAAAAGCGTCGCTTTTTTGCTTCTTGCTTTTTTTGAAAAAAAAAAACGTCGCTTTTCCTAAAAAGTGATCATCGCCTGCCTGGTTGGGTGAGAAGCAACGAACTCGAAAAGCGACCAAAAAAGCGAGGCAGGCGACGCTTTTGACAACTATGGGCTAAGCGGTCATTTGATCCCCTTTATATTTAGATGATTACATTTTATTAACTTCAGGTTTAGGAAAAATGATTTATCCCCATTAAAAATATCTAATTTTTTGCAATTTAATGTTTATTTGAAAAAAATAGAAATTGCACTATTTAATAATTTTGATCCTCATTTAAACCAAATATGGATGTTGCAACAAAATGTCCATTCCTAATATTATTTTAAACCCCTTTAAATAATTTCTCGAATACACCCTTTCTCTGGATGATGCACAAAGCTAATACGTTGTCTCTTCTTGAGCACAAATAAGCAAATATCCTTGCCATGCTGCCTCTCACTCATCAAGATGAAGAAACAATGAGTATCAAGAAAAAGACATTGGACATATGCACAAAGATAGTACCTGAACACCATTTGTCACAGCAGTGGAACAAGCAGGAGGTTGTTCTGGGAACAGACTGATGCCTCTCATTTTCCCTTTCTCACGCAATTTAATAACACCACCTTCCAACCGACGAATATGTTCTTCTAGCCATAGCAGCATGGAATCCTGTTGGCCAGCTCCTCTAGAGTCATGTGAAGAACTACTTGACCCAATGGGTACACATGGCATCATCTCTCCGTCAGTTACAAGATTTCTAGTGCCAACATATAGTTGACCATTCGAACAGTTAAGAAAGAAAATCTTTTCATTGTAAGTCGAAGATGCAGCCACAACAACATATTTAGATCGCCTGCTAAATCCTAGGTGATGTATGATATATTCTGTTTCTATCATTGCCTGATTTAGAGGTAACAAGTAAACATTGACATGGCAGTCATAAAAAGAGTAACCTCCAATCAGTCCGTGCAAACCTTTAGGCGTGCTTCCCCCAGAATCTTCACATTCAAGTTCTTGACCATCGCAAAAACGATATAGCACTCTTGTGGGAAGAGGCAGTTTCACCTTTAAGTAGTTCTCGAACTCATTTATCTCGTCCTCAGAAGCACCCTTACGCAGGGTAGCCATGGCCTCCGGAAAATTTGCTGTTAACCACCTTTTAATTCTGTCCCAACAACTTTTCACCCGTCTAACCAGTGGCCATGGATACATACCAAAAGCTTCCCGCCATGCTTTATAAGCTGCCTGGAGAGTCAATGAAAGAAAATGTCATCAGTATCTCTTATGCATTAATTCCCATCAGCAAATAACACGTCACAAACAACCCAATCAATGAACCAGATTGTGTCACTTTGCAAAGGGACCCTCTCATAGCTATCTTTAATTTTTCTGTTTTTTGATTAAATTGAAAATCAAATTGGTCGTATGCAAATGTCATGCTAAGAAAAAGATTCCGGTTCATATAATCCAGAAATGGGGTGGATGGTTTCATAGAAAACATGCTAATTCTATTCATTAGTAGATTACTGCTATCAAAAAAAAAAAAAAAAAAAAAACATTTTGACCCTCCTTGTTCCATCCAAATTACAAATACTTACAGTGCAATCTTTCAACCAGCAAAATTATACATACCCTTTTCAAGAAATTACATATTCTAACAAATCAGAAAGAAGAAAGAAAAAAAGTCAAACCTTGAAAGAGGGGCAAGGGTTTCCGAGATGATCTAGAGGTGAGGTAAGATGGAGCTCTTGAGCACATATATTAGACCAAAGCAAATCATCGGACGCCCAAACGTTAAACTTTTTGCTGACACTGCCTACCGCAGCTGTATCAGATGGCCCTAATTTCGACAAAATCATGTGAATTGCCAATTCGCCGACACTGTCCAAACCCATCTCTATCTCTTTCTATGGAACTGAAGAAATGGCAGAATTGAGGGTTTTGTAATGTGAATCGGTGAGATATTGGGGAATTAGGATTTGCTTCCAGTGGCCGCTTGGATTTTGTGTTGTGGGTTGTCGTGGGGGGGGGGGGTGGTTCTGACACGTTTTTCTTGCGCCAAACATCGCTCTATTATGTGGGGTCGAGTTTTACGAACCATCGATGACCCGAGCAAAAAAAATATTATAAAATGACAGATACAAAATGAGCTAGCGATATTTTATTGATGACAAAAACTTGTGTGAGAACACTCCAACCCGTCTCATGGGTGAGACGGGTCATTTTTTGACCCATTACCCGACCCACAACTCTGCTCCAGGACTCATGGGGGGACCCTGCCACGTGGCAGCCCCTCATTGGCCAATTTTTTTTTATTATTTTTTTTTGTAAATTTTTATATTTTTATTTTTGGTTTTTTTTCGGTTTGTGAAAAGTAATAGTTACCATCTCTTAAAGTAATAGTTACCATCTCTTAAAGTAATAGTGTTTTTCTTATGTTTTCTTCGTTTGCCAAAAGTAATACTTATTATAACTAAAATGTAACAAACGTGTTATTTATATGTAATAGTATTTGTACATAATTGTAATACATATGTATAGATATCTATATGTTTTCAAACAATAAGTTACAATGGGTCAAATTTATCATGATACATGTAAAAGTATTACATTATCTATAGAAATCTGTTACAATTTCGTCAATCAAAGTGTTACATTTACTTGTATAAACTTACTATTACATTCATATACATAAGTTATTACTTTTCAGATGTTATTTTCTTTTAAAAAATAAAATTTAAAATACACATTATATTACATTTTAGCTAAAGCACTATTATATTTCAGCATAGATGATTATTACATTTAGATATTGTTTGGGTTACATGTAATTATATTTAGTATTACATTTGGAAAAATAGGTAAAAACGAGCTTTTGTTTTTTTAAAACAAGTATTACGTTTACTTATGAAAAATGTTACTTTAAGAGATGGTAACTATTATTTTTTGCTAAACCACTGAAAAGCCGGGAAAAATATAAAAACTCAAAACAAAAAAAAAAAAAAAAAAAAAAAAAAAAAAAAAAAAAATCGGCCAATGGTGGGTTGCCACGTGGCGGTTTCGGCCCATGGGTCATGGGGCGACCGTCTCATGCATGAGACGGATCCCCTTGTTCTCATGGGAGACCACCTCTTTATTGATAGCATCGATTGTAGACCCGACACACTCTAATTAAGAGTACCAATAAATTTTTAACACGTCATTTTGTTAGCCAAGTTTTATAAGTTTTTTATGACTTTATATTTAGATGTATCCAAAATAAGGCTTTTCATGTAATTTGTTAGAAGGATAGTTAAAAAAAAATTTGAATAATTTATAAAAGTTCAAATGAAATGCCTCAAATCTAGAGGGTCAAAAGTGTAATAACAATTTCACTACTAACAACCGTCACTCACCACCCTTCTACCGTCATGGCAACTCCTTCCCACCCATCACCACCAAACTTTTACCATCACCACCATCTACTCCTCCCAATATACCACAACCCACCACCATCACCCCACCCCGCCATCCCCACCACGACTTCACTCACCTCTGCCATCACCACGATCACAACCATCGCAGATATCAAAACCTCACCGCTATAGCCACCATATCATCACGTCCACCCCTTACATCCATCACCATAACCGCCACTACTACTCCAGCCCATTGGCATCACCGCTTCTAGTGGTAGTGGAGATGCGGTAGCGGTAATGAATCTTTAAGGTTGTGTTTGTAGTGGATGGTGAGTAGTTGTCGTGGGCAGGTGAGTAACTATGATAGTGATGGTGGTAGTAATGATGATGTTGTTATACAAATCTTTTGGGACAACACCAAAAAAGGATAGAAAGTCCAAAATATTTATGACTTAAGTGGTAATTTCCAGTAAGAATCATAACTTAGCTATGGTTCACCACATGGCCATAGTTTCTATATTTTACACTAGCATTTCATAATTCGATAATTTAGGTTTTTTCGGGTCAAATTTTGACAAACCCTTCCCCTCCCCCTCCCCCGAATTTTTTTTTTTGTTTGAATGCTAAATATTGCATGTAATATATGGATGAACATGCTCAAATATTTATATTTCAACACAGTAAACAAATTTGAATCACATGCTTTTAAAAAAGATTTATGAATACATTTTCACACGTTGATCCAGAGGTACACATTTCTTGATTGTTTCTATTTTTAATGATTTAGATAGAGTGATTGTATCAAGCCAACTCTTTTATTTTTCCCACACATGATAAGGATTTCGGTTTATTTTTTCATTTATTATGTCCTTAACCATATAAATTTAAGACTACTATATAAAGCGATGTAATCTCATTTGTAAAGTACACATTTTTTATGAAATAAAATTTCTCAAATCTTCCTTCCTTTTAAATCATCCCAACAATAACAGGATTTGGGAGGAAAGAAGTGTAAAAAAGTGTAACCTTATTTTTTCTTTCTTTTATTCACAAAGTCAAGAGTATTAAGAGTGAAAGTTGAATGTTTTCTTCCCCTTTTTTTCCTAACTCGAGAGTACATTAGAAAGATTTTCAATTCCCTCCCCTCCCTCTCCTTCCCCTCGCCTCTTCCCCCTTTGCTTTTTCTCTGTTAAAAACTCGGGAGCGGACCTGTAAGCTATCGTTATGTGACTTATCGATTGGTTTTCCATCCCTGATTATGACGTTATCAATAGTCCAAAGTTGTCTCTATAATTGATAGCAGAGCTCTTAAACTCACCATCTATCTCAATTCACTAACGTTTTGGGTTTGCATCACTAAGGGCATTGGGTCAACATATCCATCTTGCGAAAATCTATTGGAAACAATATTAAGTTCAAAATGATTATTGTGTCTAGTCATCGTTATCTAGGTTCACTTGAGATCGTGATAATGGTTGCGATGTTAATAGTAGGGTGGGGGAGTAATGATGGTAGTAGTACGGAATTGTTTAGGGAAAAACAAATATATTTTCAACTATATATATTTAAATCTTCACACTTGTCTCTTTATAATCCCTAAGAAGTTATGAACCAACTAAATCATGCATCATGTGCAAAGCACCCTAGACTTATTTGAATTTTAGTATAACGAATTCCGTAAGAAACATATACTCAATTTGGGAAGTTTTTGGTACTTACTCCTAAATTGTCGAAATTGACAAAGTGGGGCTTCAAATTGTACCACTCCATTGACATTGGACCCTGAATTGTGATTTTGCGTGATATAAGAGTGGTTAAGTTCATTTTCATCCTAAAAGATCGACTAAATATCAATCTTCACCTCAAGAGCGACAACATAATTAGACAAATTTAAGAATTAAGAGTTTCCGCAGTTAGAAAATGTGGGAGTTAGAGTCACGACACATTCCTAACGTTATACGAATATCAGTGCTCATGTCTCTATGATAAAATTGAAAATTAAAAGTGTGAAGGAAAATGACATGCAATAATATTTGTCTAAACTTAAGAGGGCAAAAACTATATACACAGCCCGGTAAATACACAGCCCATTTAATTCCATCGCTGCCCTTGCACGTCTCGTGTATACTTACACGAGATGAGAGCTTACATCTCGTGTACATATACACGAGATACATCTCGTGTATGTATACACGAGATGTAAGCTCTCATATCGTATAAGTATACACGACATAGGCATCTGAGCCTGCTTTTCCACAACCGCAACAGCAAAAGCAACAATAGACATAACTTGGAATGAAATTTGATTCTCAAATAGGACATCTCCACAAAACATCAATAGACCATTACACATATACTATCGCCTAATTGTATACGAAATGAAAGTGTTAACAAGGATAAGCATATAATTCAAACATTCATACAAACTGGATAAATCAAAAACCATTACACATATACTATCCTATATGTAATCTTCTTTGTCTTCTTGCATCGGTATCCTCCTCATAGAGTTGACTGAACTCTGCTATCCTATCTTGGTATGTGAGGAGTAGTTGGCTTGCGGTTGGATCACAGCGGTTCCGATAAAGGTTTGGTGATGGTGGTATTGGGTAATTATTGCCTAACATCAATGACAAGTTGTTTATTTTTTTTTAATTTTTAGTATACGCCTAGTCACACGATCAGGCATATACGCCTCTGTGATGTAACAAAAGCGTATAACACCCCTGTAGTATGAAACAGGCAGTATCGCGTCCGACCCGGTCCCATAAGGAGTCCAAATAGCGAACAACTCCACCATCAATCCTGATACCTGTAAATTGAAGATGCAATAACACATTTTAGTATAAGAGATGAATGTAGACAGTTCATATAATATATGTAGACAGTTATATAATTGTGAATGGAGTATCGAAGCGATGTTATAAAAACATACCCAGGATATGAAAACTGTCATGTAAAGTAATCGTCATCTCCCCCCACGGCATGTGGAACGAGTTAGTCTCAGGAGACCACCGTTCCAAAAATGCCGTTAGGAGGGCATGGTTAGGCCTATGAATGACGGAATCATGCAGATGCTGGAGGCCAGATGCATCTACGAGGGCCAGCCAGGCTCTATCAGCAACCGGCTGCTCATCACGCTTGAACCTGTTCATTCGAAACAAAAAATATTATCAGTACTCAAGAAAAGCAGCATAGGATGATAATTAATGGAATATTTAGAGTGTGTGGTATAAATAACTTCAATATTTAAAACATTTCACATTAATGCTAAGCTTACTGTGCAAGATGCGTGAGTCTCGTATGGAAAGTCACCAATCCATCAGTAGTAGAATCACCCCAAATCTGTCTGGCTCGGTGGTCACCGAACCCGTACATCAGTGAAACATCCTATGGCCCACCACCGGGGTCCCTCTGAAGCTGCCATGATGGTGGCGCATCCTGACCCCGCCTCCTCCCGTGTCTCAGAGGTCTAGGCGGCTCTACTACATCATCATCCTCATCATCCTCCTCCTCCTGCACCCCCACCTCCACCTCCTCCTCCTCCTCATCATCATCCTGCCCCCCCCCTCCTGCCCCTCCACATCCTCCTCCCCATCATCACTATCACTCTCCTCCTCCCCATCATCACTATCACTCTCCTCCTCCCCATCATCACTATCCTCCTCCTCCTCCTCACTATCCCCATCGACCGCCGCCTCCTCCTCCTGAACATCATCAGCTGCTGCCTCCTCCTCCTCCCTCTCCTCCTGCTCATCATCAGCTGTGGCATCCTCGTCATTCCGAGCCTTGCTCCGGTTTTCTCCTCTCTCCAAACGCTCTTCAGCCTTCCTCTTTCTAGCTGAAACGGTCATAGGATCACGTGCCTACAAAAAACACAAATAAGAGACAATACATTAGCGACAGTTACAGTAGATTAAATAAATGAACACAATGCTGACTGATAATTCACAATGCTGATATTCAGAAGGATCACATCTCGTGTAACACCACTCAAGATGCATCTCGAGTGGGTTTATACGAGACTTGTCTCGTGTAAACACACCCGAGATGCATCTCGAGTGGTGTTACACGAGACACACCAATTTCAATTTTACATTTTTCAAATTATGTTTAATTGGGAATATAGAAATGTAAAATAAGGTTAAAAATTGCTTACCTTTTTCACATGCGCTGTAGACGAGCTAGTCCCGGCGGCGATATGGGCGGCGGTTGTGGCGGCGGCGGTCCCGGCGGTGGTCTTGGGTATTTTAAGTTTCACCATTTCAATTTCGAAAGTTTTTTTTTTTTACTGTGAGAGAGAAGAACAGAGCGAGAGAAAGAACGACGGCGATGGTGAGCGACGACGGTGAGAGAGACGTTAGAGAGAGACAGAGACTGTTCGTTTCTTTCGTTGTTTCAAACCGAGAGAGAGAGGGGGGGGTTATGGAGCGAACGTGAGGGAGAGTGAAATTGAAATATATATATATATATATATATATATATATGGGTACTTTGGTAATTTAATGGAGCTGTGGAAATAAGGGGCTGTGTATATAAATATATCCACTTAAGAGTGACAAATAAAACCATGATATTATTTTTATTTTTTCTCACCAATAGTGTGTGTCAATATATATATATATGTATATATATAGGTAGGTGCTCAAATGAAAACCTAAATATCGTGAGAACCGTGAGAACCAATCATAACCATTAGATTAGAAAAAAAATCAAGGGTCCATATGTTAGATACAATTGATACACTTAAATACATTACAAAAAATTCGATTACACTTGGATACAATAGGTTCATAAGTATTGTATCTAAGTGTTAGTGGTGGTGCCCTAGGCACGTTTAATAAACGTTGTAATTGTTATCATTTATTTCATATCAATAAAGAGATGTTTTGATTATTATTGTTGTTCATGTTTACTTATAATAATCTCCGTCCCTAGTACTTGTTAAGCACTAGTATAAAGGCTAAATGATCATGGGATGATCATGTTAGATTTATGGGTACTTGTTTGGAACAAGGTACTGGACATGACCCGCTTTATGAGATTTATGTCATGGTCTATGTCATACATATATCTCATATTAGTTATGTCATTTGAATCCTTAGACATGAAGTTATTATAGTCTTCCACTTGATAAACATTATGTTTGACATATTCAAACGCTACTTTTAACAGAGTAGTTATAAAGGGTATGATTGGCATAATCGGATTCACGTAGGGAAGAATAATAAGCTAAATGGATTTGTCCCTCCTCGGAGAGATGTCAAGCTTGGGCCTCTCGTAGGAATGATGTTGATGAAATGTTCGGCCGGACTCAAATGAATTGATTGGATCAATGTCATTTGGATTATCAACATATTCGGAATCGAGAAAGTATTGAACAAAAACAAGTTGACCGTTTGACCATGACTTGTGTTCAATGACATCGTGGACAAAGGGATTATGACATATTCTAAGAGGAATGCGAACTTGTATCTAGTTATACTATTTGGGTAGGTATGACGGTTTGCTAGAACCTAATCATATCTTATCGTTTCATGTTTGAACCCATTACCAACTTAGTATAATCCTAGAGGGTCACACACAATAGAACGAATCTTTAAAAGGACTACATTGGAATTTTGGAAATTCTGGACTTTCTGAGAAGTGGGCGACCGCACAGTATGGACTGGGCGGCCGCACACTTATCTCAGTTTTGTACCAGTTTTGTTTCAGATAGTTGTGCGACCGCACAGAGGGTTTTGGGCGGCCGCACAGTACTATCGGGTGGCAGATTCCTAATTTGATTAGGAAACGAATTTTGGACGGATTTTGACACAAGTTTCCTATTTGGAATATGTCATACTTGTGTATAAAAGACCAAATTCGGCCAGCACTCTAAGCTAATGATTTTGTGAGTCTCAAAGAGTTTGAGAGGGGGTTTATTTTGTTCCAAGACATTCTTGGTTGAGGAACAAAATAATACACAAAATAAATTCCATATAGTTCTTTTGATTGTGAAAAAGTGTTTCACAATTTGGTCTAGCAACCAAGATCAAAGAAGCTCCTTTGATATTCGTTCGAAGTGTGGATACCGCTAGAGGGTGAAAATCATCATCTTCAAAGTTCGTGTTCAAGCTTTGTGATCGTGATCAAGTCTTCAAATCTCCACCAAAGACCAAGAGAAAATTTGATAGCCATCAAGGGTTAGTTTATTCCTTTATTCTTATGTTGTATTTGATTTAATCATATGAACGGTTCCATGGCTTTGGGTTTCAAAATTTTAAATGCTGAATTCCGCTGCGCATGCTACTAAGAAACCCAACAGTGGTATCAGAGCCCCGTTCATGTTGATTATTTCAATACCTAGATCATGTTATGTGTATATAAATTGTTTATGTGCCTTGCATGATTTGAATATTGGAATATATGTTGTTTATGTGTTTTGTGATTTTATGTGGTTTATTGTTTTGCAACTTTAATCGCACGATTCAATCGCAATAAATAAATTATGGTGGATTCAGAATTGTTGATTATTAATTTTTGATTGGATCAAAGTTTTAATAATCGGGGAAAAACGATTTTGAGACAAAATTTTCGAACTTTGAAAATTCTGCACATTCTGATGGTACTGGGCGACCGCACAAAACGCCTTGGGCGGCCGCACAGTTTTGGGCGACCGCACAAGGGTTTTCTGGGCGGCCGCACAATTTGATCAGAAGGTCTGATTTTGGTTGAAAAATCAGAATTTGGAATTTTCGAGAGGTTCAACAAAACCAGTAACAGAACCAATCCAGACCTGCTGATCTGGAATGGGTTTTGGGTAGTTGGTTTGTGTGTGGATCTTGGGGTTTGATTTTCCTATTTGTTTTAGTCTTGTGATTCTAGGATTGGTTCAAGGTTTGGATGGCTAATCTGCGTTCATCGAGATTGTGTTTTCCAAACTTGATCGCAATCAAAGTTTCAAAGATGAAACAAAGTTAGAATTATGAAGAGTTCATAATTGCTAAAATTGAGAAACGAAGTTCTTGATTCAAAGTTTGGAGATCCATGTGGAATTGTGAATGCAATTGGCCTACGTTCATCGAGACCATCTATTGCTTAGTTTCGGCCACATGGACTACTTTCATGGTTTCTTGAATTAGTGCGGGATTGTGGTTGCCTAATGGCTTAGTTCGACCGCACTTCTTGTTGTCTTGATTTGGAGATAATAACCAAAGTTGAAATAGTCTCATCCTCATAATTATAGAGAAACTAATGACACATAAATATCATGTTTAAATTAATGGAGATTAATTTAGTGTCTAAACTTGATGTGTAACATGTTTATATTATGTGCTCATAAATGTGTTATATGCTATATGTGATGAACCTTCAAAGAAAGTTTTAAGTCTTTTTGCCAAGCCATGATTAAAACACTTGTTTATACATGAGTAATTTTATGTGGGCTCGCCAAAGCGAGGTGCATTGATTTTATTCATGTTTGAGCAAGATGAGTGAATAAGAGTTTCCTATGCGTTTAAAATGGTTGGACTTAATTAAGCGTCAAAACAGTTTTGGGCTTAAGGCAAAGATGAGATTTAACATGCTTTTTGAAATTGGATTTCTTAAAGAATCTCATGAAAAGAACTGAGAGTCATATGAGATATGATTGACAAGAGTTGTCTACCTAATTGATTTAATTTTGAGCGGTGCGCCAAAGCGTACTCAAAATTAGATTAAAGCGGGATCTCAACCCATTTAAATTATACTATACATTGGATGTATAAAGAAGGTTGTATAATTTGGTGGGAGTATTTTGTTTTAAAATACATTATTCATCTCTTTAATGAAAACCGGTACTTATTAAATTTTGGAAATTTTTGCATATTTGTAGATAATGACTAATAACACTCAAACAATGTCGTTGCGATCGATCCTTGAGAAGGATAAGCTCGAAGAGAATGGTACCAACTTTATGGATTGGATCCGTAGCATAAGAATCGTTCTTAGGCAAGAAGATAAGTTGTACATTCTCGATGGGCCTCTCCCCGCTGAACCACCGCCTACTGCCCCTAGGGTAGAAAGAGACAATTACAAGAAACATCGTAATGATTCTAGAGATGTAAGTTGTCTCATGCTTGCTGCTATGTGTTCAAAACTCCAACAAAGTTTGGAACATTTGGAAGCCTATGAGATAGGCGTGGAGTTGAGAACCATGTTTCAAGAGCAAGCTAGGCAAGAGAGGTACAAGACCATTGTTGCATTCACTACTAGTAAAATGAATGAAGGGCAACAAGTGAGTCCTCACTTTCTTAAAATGAAAGGTTATGTAGAGCACCTTGAGAAACTTGGCTATCCAATCCCATTGGAGCTAGCCACGGATCTCATTCTTAATTCATTGCCTAAAAGTTATAATCAGTTCGTAATGAATTATAACATGCATGAAATGGATAAGAACCTCTCTGAGTTGCATGGGATGCTCAAAACTGCAGAGATGAAAATTGTGGAGAAAGGTTCTCCCGTGCTCCTGGTTCATGATGGGAAGAAGCCTGGTGCCAAAGGCAAGGGTAAGGCAAAAGTTGTCAAACCCAAGATAAGCAAGGCAAAGGTTGCCAAGGCTTCTGAGGCAAAACCTGATTCACAAAAGGATGCAAACTGTTTCCATTGTCAAGAAATTGGTCATTGGAAACGTAATTGCAAGGCTTTCTTGGAAGAGCAAAAGAAGAAGAAGAGCAGCAAGGCTGCGTCGACTTCAGGTATCTATATGATAGATATTCTCCTTTCTACCACTAATTCTTGGGTATTGGATATCGGATGTGGTTCTCACATTTGTCTAAATGTGCAGGGACTAAAGAATAGGAGACTGCTTAAAGAAGGTGAAGTAGATCTACGCGTGGGGAATGGAGCAAGAGTTGCTGCATTAGCCGTAGGGACTTATGAAGTCACTTTACCTTCCGGATTAATTCTTGTTTTGAACAATTGTTATTATGTTCCGGATTTAAGCAGAAATATTATTTCAATTTCTTGTTTGGATAATGAAGGTTTTAAGTTTCTTATTGAGAATAAGAAATTTTCTATTTATTTAAATGATGTGCTTTATGGTATTGCTAATTCATTTAATGGCCTTTATATCTTGGATGTCAAGAATGAAAATAATGTCTATCATGTAAATAAGAAATCTAAACCTAATGATGTAAATCATACTTATTTGTGGCATTGCCGTCTTGGTCATATCAATGAGAAGCGTATCTCAAAACTCCATGGGGACGGACTTTTGAGTTTATGTGACTTAGAGTCATATGATACTTGTGAGTCGTGTCTTCTTGGAAAAATGACTAAGACACCTTTTACCAAGTTGGGTGAAAGGGCAAGCGACTTATTGGGGCTGATACATTCCGATGTATGCGGACCATTAAGTAGCAATGCTAGGGGAGGATTTCAATACTTCATAACCTTCACTGATGATTATAGTAGATTTGGGTATGTTTACCTAATGAAACATAAAAGTGAAGCATTTGAGATATTGGAAACGACATTCCTACACTTCAGTCTGTGAAGACTTGGTTAGAAAAGTGTTTTGCAATGAAAGATATGGGTGAAGCCGCATATATTCTTGGCATTAAGATCTATAGAGATAGATCAAGAAGGCTACTTGGTTTAAGCCAAAGTACATACATTGACAAGGTCATTAGAAGATTCCGTATGGAAAATTCTAAGAGAGGCACCTTGCCCGTGTTACACGGAGTTTCTCTAAGCAAGACTCAATGTCCTACGACAAAAGATGAGCGTGAGAAAATGAATGATGTTCCATATGCTTCGGCAATTGGGTCCATCATGTATGCCATGATTTGTACTAGGCCGGATGTGTCTTATGCTTTGAGCATGACAAGTAGATACCAATCCGACCCTGGCGAAAATCACTGGATAGCCGTAAAAGCGATTCTTAAGTACTTGAGAAGGACTAAAGACTCGTTTTTGGTCTATGGAGGAATGGAAGATGATCTCGTTGTAAATGCTTACACGGATGCAAGCTTCCAAACCGACAAAGATGATAGCCGATCGCAATCGGGTTTTGTGTTTATGTTAAATGGTGGAGCTGTAAGCTGGAAGAGTTCCAAGTAAAGTACAACCGCTGATTCTACAACAGAAGCTGAGTATATTGCTTCATCGGATGCTGCAAAGGAAGCTGTTTGGATTAAGAAGTTCATAACTGAGCTTGAAGTGGTTCCTAGTATTGCTAATCCAATAGACCTTTATTGCGATAATAATGGTGCTATTGCTCAAGCAAAGGAACCAAGAGCACATCAGAAATCCAAACACATACTTAGGCGTTTTCATATCATTCGAGAGATCGTTGATAGGGGAGACGTAAATATATGCAGAGTACCTACTGATGACAATGTTGCGGACCCGCTAACAAAGGGACTTCCACAAGCTAAACATGATGATCATGTTAGGTCCATGGGTATTAGATACATGGGAGATTGGGCCTAGGGCAAGTGGGAGATTGTTAGTGGTGGTGCCCTAGGCACGTTTAATAAACGTTGTAATTGTTATCATTTATTTCATATCAATAAAGAGATGTTTTGATTATTGTTGTTGTTCATGTTTACTTATAATAATCTCCGTCCCTAGTACTTGTTAAGCACTAGTATAAAGGCTAAATGATCATGGGATGATCATGTTAGATTTATGGGTACTTGTTTGGAACAAGGTACTGGACATGACCCGCTTTATGAGATTTATGTCATGGTCTATGTCATACATATATCTCATATTAGTTATGTCATTTGAATCCTTAGACATGAAGTTATTATAGTCTTCCACTTGATAAACATTATGTTTGACATATTCAAACGCTACTTTTAACAGAGTAGTTATAAAGGGTATGATTGGCATAATCGGATTCACGTAGGGAAGAATAATAAGCTAAATGGATTTGTCCCTCCTCGGAGAGATGTCAAGCTTGGGCCTCTCGTAGGAATGATGTTGATGAAATGTTCGGCCGGACTCAAATGAATTGATTGGATCAATGTCATTTGGATTATAAACATATTCGGAATCGAGAAAGTATTGAACAAAAACAAGTTGACCGTTTGACCATGACTAGTGTTCAATGACATCGTGGACAAAGGGATTATGACATATTCTAAGAGGAATGCGAACTTGTATCTAGTTATACTATTTGGGTAGGTATGACGGTTTGCTAGAACCTAATCATATCTTATGGTTTCATGTTTGAACCCATTGCCAACTTAGTATAATCCTAGAGGGTCACACACAATAGAACGAATCTTTAAAAGGACTACATTGGAATTTTGGAAATTCTGGACTTTCTGAGAAGTGGGCGACCGCACAGTATGGACTGGGCGGCCGCACACTTATCTCAGTTTTGTACCAGTTTTGTTTCAGATAGTTGTGCGACCGCACAGAGGGTTTTGGGCGGCCGCACAGTACTATCGGGTGGCAGATTCCTAATTTGATTAGGAAACGAATTTTGGACGGATTTTGACACAAGTTTCCTATTTGGAATAGGTCATACTTGTGTATAAAAGACCAAATTCGGCCAGCACTCTAAGCTAATGATTTTGTGAGTCTCAAAGAGTTTGAGAGGGGGTTTATTTTATTCCAAGACATTCTTGGTTGAGGAACAAAATAATACACAAAATAAATTCCATATAGTTCTTTTGATTGTGAAAAAGTGTTTCACAATTTGGTCTAGCAACCAAGATCAAAGAAGCTCCTTTGATATTCGTTCGAAGTGTGGATACCGCTAGAGGGTGAAAATCATCATCTTCAAAGGGAAGGGCAAAAATATCATGAGAACCATGAGAACCAAGGATAGCCATTGGATTAGACACAAATCAAGGGTTTAGATTTCCTTTTTAGTTTAAAAATTTGGTGGCATTCTTGTAATTAGGTTGACAGACAAAGGGAAGGGCAAAATACCATGTGTGTTCTAAAATTTGCCACGTCATCACCCAAAATTTCCCTAAATTTTCAAAATTAAATATCTCATTAACTACAAATCGAAAAAATAATCCGAGAACACTGATTTTTTTGTCTAGACGAGACGAATCAGACTACATCCCTGAAGATAGGGTTTTGAAAAAATAATATTGAACAACGTCTAATTTTTAAAATACGCTTAGATACAATATGTGTTTGCCTATTGTATCTAACTGCATTGTTATGAACATTGTATTGGATACAAATGGCTATTTAGCTATTGTATCTAACAGCAATGTGTCAATATTGCTGTTGGATACAATAAGTGTTTGACTATTGTATCTAACTGAATTGTTATGAACATTGTTGTTTGATACAAATAGCTATTTAGCTATTGTATCTAACAGCAATGTGTCAACATTGCTGTTGGATACAATAGGTGTTTGCCTATTGTATCTAACTGAATTGTTATGAACATTGTATTGGATACAATAGCTATTTAGCTATTGTATCTAACAGCAATGTATAAACATTGTTGTTGGATACAATAGGCAAACACCTATTGTATCCAATACAATCTTGACACATTGCTGTTAGATACAATAGCTAAATGGCTATTTGTATCAAATACAATGTTCATAACAATTCAGTTAGATACAATAGGCAAACACCTATTGTATCCAACAGCAATGTTGACACATTGCTGTTAGATACAATAGCTAAATAGCTATTTGTATCCAACATCAATATTCATAACAATTCAGTTAGATAAAATAGGCAAACACCTATTGTATCCAACAGCAATTTTGACACATTGCTGTTAGATACAATAGCTAAATAGCTATTTGAATCCAACAGCAATGTTCATAACAATTCAGTTAGATACAATAGGCAAACACCTATTGTATCCAACAGCAATGTTGACACATTGCTGTTAGATACAATAACTAAATAGCTATTTGTATCCAATACAATGTTCATAACAATTCAGTTAGATACAATAGGCAAACACCTAATGTATCCAACAGCAATGTTGACACATTGCTATTAGATACAATAGCTAAATAGCCATTTGTATCTAATACAATGTTCATAACAATTCCGTTAGATACAATAGGCAAACACCTATTGTATCCAACAGCAATGTTGACACATTGCTGTTAGATACAATAGCTAAATAGCCATTTGTATCCAATACAATGTTCATAACAATTCCGTTAGATACAATAGGCAAACACCTATTGTAACCAACAACAATTTGACACATTGTTGTTAGATACAATAGCTAACTATTTGTATCTAACAACAATTTTCATACACATTGTTATTAGATACACTAGCTATTCCCCTGTTGTATACAATGCGATATTCATATCAATACAGTTAGATACAATAGCAAACACCTATTGTATCCAACATCAATGTTGACACATTGCTATATAGATACAATAGCTAAATAGCTATCGTATCCAATACATTGTTCATAACAATTCAGTTAGATACAATAGGCAAACGCCTATTGTATCTAACAGCAATATTGACACATTGCTGTTAGATACAATAGCTAAATAGCTATTTGTATCCAATAGCAATGTTCATAACAATTCAGTTAGATACAATAGGCAAACACTTATTGTATCCAACATCAATGTTGACACATTGTTATTAGATACAATAGCTAAATAGTCATTTGTATCCAATACAATGTGCATAACAATCTAGTTAGATACAATAGGTAAACACCTATTATATCTAAGCGTATTTTAAAAATTTGACGTTGTTCAATATTATTTTTTCAAAACCCAATCTTCAGGGATGTAGTTTGATTCGTCTCGTCGAGACAAAAAAACCAGTGTTCTCGGATTATTTTGGGTGATGACGTGGCATATTCTGGAACACACATGGTATTTTACCTTCCCTTTGTTTGTCAACCTAATTACAAGAATGTCACCGAAGTTTTAAACTAAAAAAGTAATCTAAACCCTTGATTTGTGTCTAATCCAATGGCTATCATTGGTTCTCATGGTTCTCATGTAATTGAGTTCTTATAAGAGCATGACCCTATATATATATATACGTATATATATAGGTAGGTGCTCAAATGAGAACCTAAATATCATGAGAACCACGAGAACCAAGGATAGCCATTGGATTAGAAACAAATCAAGGGTTTAGATTACCTTTTTAGTTTAAAAATTCGGTGGCATTCTTGTAATTAGGTTGACAGACAAAGAGAAGGGCAAAATACCATGTGTGTTCTAAAATTTGCCACGTCATCACCCAAAATTTCCTTAAATTTTCAAAATTAAATATCTCATTTACTACAAATCGAAAAAATAATCCGAGAACACTGATTTTTTTGTCTCGACGAGACGAATCAAACTACATCCCTGAAGATAGGGTTTTGAAAAAATAATATTGAACAACGTCTAATTTTTAAAATACGCTTAGATACAATATGTGTTTACCTATTGTACCTAACTGCATTGCTATGAACATTGTATTGAATACAAATGGCTATTTAGCTATTGTATCTAACAGCAATGTGTCAACATTGATGTTGGATACAATAGGTGTTTGCCTATTGTATCTAACTGAATTGTTATGAACATTGGTGTTGGATACAAATAGCTATTTAGCTATTGTATCTAACAGCAATGTGTCAACATTGCTGTTGGATATAATAGGTGTTTGCCTATTGTATCTAACTGAATTGTTATGAACATTGTATTGGATACAATAGTTATTTAGCTATTGTATCTAACAGCAATGTATCAACATTGTTGTTGGATACAATAGGCAAACACCTATTGTATCCAATACAATGTTGACACATTGCTGTTAGATACAATAGCTAAATGGCTATTTATATCAAATACAATGTTCATAACAATTCAGTTAGATACAATAGGCAAACACCTATTGTATCCAATACAATGTTGACACATTGCTGTTAGATACAATAGCTAAATGGCTATTTGTATCAAATACAATGTTCATAACAATTCAGTTAGATACAATAAGCAAACACCTATTGTATCCAACAGAAATATTGACACATTGCGGTTAGATACAATAACTAAATAGCTATTTGTATCCAACATCAATGTTCATAACAATTCAGTTATATAAAATAGGCAAACACCTATTGTATCTCATAGCAATGTTGACACATTGCTGTTAGATACAATAGCTAAATAGCTATTTGAATCCAACAGCAATGTTCATAACAATTCAGTTAGATACAATAGGCAAACACCTATTGTATCCAACAACAATGTTGACACGTTGCTGTTAGATACAATAGCTAAATAGCTATTTGTATCCAATACAATATTCATAACAATTCAGTTAGATACAATAGGCAAACACCTAATGTATCCAACAGCAATGTTGACACATTGTTGTTAGATACAATAGCTAAATAGCCATTTGTATCCGATACAATGTTTATAACAAATCTGTTAGGTAAAATACGCAAACACCTATTGTAACCAACAACAATGTTGACACGTTGCTGTTAGATACAATAGCTAAATAGCTATTTGTATCCAATACAATGTTCATAACAATTCCATTAGATACAATAGGCAAACACCTATTGTAACCAACAACAATGTTGACACATTGCTGTTAGATACAATAGCTAAATAACTATTTGTATCTAACAGCAATTTTCATACACATTGTTATTGGATACACTAGCTACTCCCCTATTGTATGCAATGCGATATTCATATCAATACAGTTATATACAATAGCAAACACCTATTGTATCCAACATTAATGTTGACACATTGCTATATAGATACAATAGCTAAATAGCTATCGTATCCAATACATTGTTCATAACAATTCAGTTAGATACAATAGGCAAACGACTATTGTATCCAACAGCAATATTGACGCATTGCTGTTAGATACAATAGCTAAATAGCTATTTGTATCCAATAGCAATGTTCATAACAATTCAGTTAGATACAATAGGCAAACACCTATTGTATCCAACATCAATGTTGACACATTGCTGTTAGATACAATAGCTAAATAGTCATTTGTATCCAATACAATGTTCATAACAATCTAGTTAGATACAATAGGCAAACACCTATTGTATCTAAGCGTATTTTAAAAATTTGACGTTGTTCAATATTATTTTTCAAAACCCTATCTTCAGGGATATAGTTTGATTCGTCTCGTCGAGACAAAAAAATCAGTGTTCTCGGATTATTTTTTCGATTTATAATTAATGAGATATTTAATTTTGAAAATTTAGGGAAATTTTGGGTGATGACGTGGCAAATTCTGGAACACACATGGTATTTTGCCCTTCCCTTTGTTTGTCAACCTAATTACAAGAATGCCACCGAAGTTTTAAACTAAAAAAATAATCTAAACCCTTGATTTGTGTCTAATCCAATGGCTATCATTGGTTCTCATGGTTCTCATGTAATTGAGTTCTCATAAGAGCATGACCCTATATATATATATGTATGTATATATATATATATTATATTATGTCAGTTTCTTTCTCCTACTTTCTATTATAACCCATCATATGTTATCTCGTTTAATCATTTATTATAACTATTCATACTATTTTGTTGTTATTAATTATCGTGCCATATGAGTGATATTTTCTACATTTAAGGCAAACATAATAAAGTTGTAATTAAGTATAGGGTTAATTGCAATTTGGTTCCTGACTTTTTCAAAAATTTGTAATGTTGATGCTGTGTTTTTAATTTCGTCAATTGGTATACTCACTTTGTCATTTTGTTGTAATCCGACTACAAAAGTAACTGGGTGTTAGTTTTTTAACAGATTTCATGTCGTATGACTAGCACATGACGATTTAAGATGTCTGTGAAGCTACACATATCTGATTGGTATGATTCTTTTTTTAAACAAAAGCTAATATTTAAATCTACAACATATATTTTTTGACAATATTTTTTTGGCAAACTAATTATATTATATTATTTTGTAATTTAATTAAATGAAAATATTTTAAAAATAGAGGAAATGGGAAAAATAATATGAAAAAAATTACTACTTACCACCATGATATACCTTCTTTCATAACGTTTGCTTTCCTCTACCTTTTCGCCATGTTCCCGCATCACCCTGTCCACATACACTCTTCCCTCGATTCATCATTTTCTTCCTCTCCCTTTTTTCCTATCAAATATTTTTATGAACTGATAATCTACATATAACATTTACTTCATATGAAAAATATTTTTGGCTAACACATTTTTTTAGATTATTATTTCGCCTTTTTTTAATATTTAAAATTAAGATTTAATATAAAATAATCCAATCACCCGAAAAATTGCCAAACAAATATATGTTGTAAATTTAAATATTAGCTTCAATTTAAAAAAAGAATCATATCAATCGGATTTGTGTAGCTCCAAAAATATATTAAAACGTCATGTGCTAGCCACATGACATAAAATATGTTAGAAAACTAACACTTAGTTACTTTTGTAACGACCCGAAAACCCGCCTCTATTTTCGTAGTAATAAATATTTTATTATTTATTATTTATTATTTATTTATTTAAATTATTTATTTATTTAAATAATTATGGGTGCATTTTGTGTTTCTTAATAATTTATGCCTAGCATTTTATTTAGGTCATTTGTGCTAGTGTAGAAGTGTTGAGTCTTATATGTTAGTGGGGAATATAAGATGATTGAGTTAGTGTGTAGGGGAGGGGGTCTATGTGTAAATTCCTTAAATCCTCCTACTTACTCCCTCTTTTCCCCTCTCCTCCCTCATTTCTCCCTCACTTCTCCCTCTCTCCAGCACACTCCTTTTCTCTCTCTCTCTCCTCCATTTGTTGAAGGTAAGAAAGCTATCCCCTTCTCTCTTTTTTTTAGTCATCTTCCCTTCTTCTTTTCTTATTTCTCATTTTATGAAAATGCTTAGATCGTTGAGGTGGTCGTTTGGAGCCAAGAAAATCTTGATTTGGAGAACTTTGATTTCGGGCCAAGTAAGTTGCTTTTCCCCCATTTATGCTAAAAATGTTCATCTTTAACTCCATTGATGCTCTAGTTGACATATATGGCTTCTTTGGTTGATTTTGAATTTATTTGTAAAACTATCCATTTTTGTGAGAATTGGGTGTTTGGATCATCTCTTGGTTTAGGTTGTCTAATAGATGTTATATGAGTCATTTTAGACTTATAAGTTGTTCTAGTACCTTGTTATACTTGTTGGATGTGTTAGATTTTGGTTTGGTTTTAGTTTGGGTCGATTTTTGGAAGAAACCCAGAATTTTGACCGGATTTCGTCCCTCCGGGCAAGGAGGCGCGCGCACCATGTTTTGGGAGGCGTGCGCACCCTTTTCTGCTTAAAAAACGCAGCCTTCTGATCAAGGGAGGCGCGCGCACCCCTTTTTAGGGAGGCGCGCGCACCCCTCTTTTTCCAGTTTGTCCGTTTTTCGTTCGATCTTCCGGAGGCCATAACTTTCTCATCCGGACTCCGTTTTAGGCGTGTAAACTATCGTTTCGAAACTCTCTTCGATTAATACAAGATGGTATAGGTTGTTCAGTTAAGTTATAAGTTTTATACTTCGGGATTTTATTGGGTGTTTGAGGTTAAGAGGAGTTGTATCGATCCATTGTGAACAAGTTTTGTAAATCCAATTGAGTGACTTTATTGAGTTGTTATGATCATCTTTGTGATATAAGTGAGGATTTCATACTTTGAGACCCTTTAATTGAAAGTTATTTTACTGATCGGATTGATTTTAGAATAAGACTTGGTTTAGGTTTTAGGTGATATCCTATAGTACCTAGAGGGTTGTTTTGGAACACTAAAGTGTAGGGTTTAGTCCGGTCGTGATCATGTTCTAATAAGGGTAACCTTTTGGATTCGTTTGGGGTGTTTAGAATTGGTCCGTTATGGACGGAGGTAAAGCGTGAATTGGCGATTGGGTACTTACGGTTTGATTAACCTTAAGGTGTATTCATTCTGATTTCCTACTTTGGAATTCCAGGTGTGATGAGATGGTTGAGTTCATAGTCCTAGTATATCTTTATGAGTAAATGTTTAGGGTCATTTTGGTAATAGTCATTGTGCCATTGGTGAGCGACCGTTTGGGTTGTGCTCTTTATGAATAACTCGTGGGTATCATCTTTAGGATGTGTTTGGTATGGGTCCTTGTCTTGGAATCATCTTGTTTTAACGATCAATGTTGTTGTGCTCTTTATGAGAAATTCCGTTTATCGTTGTTGTGCTTTTATGAGAAACTTCTTGTGTTCGTTGTTGTTGAACTCTTCATGAGTAATCGTTTGCATCTTTATGGTGATTAATTGGTGTGGTTCCCTACTTTGGAACCCTAAGTTGTTTAATTAAGCTAGTATTTATTACTTAGCATTTATTTGGAAGCCCAGCTGGCATATTTGTTGCATCGGGCGATGGGAAAGATTATAATGGCAAAGACAAGTCCATTATAATGTTGACCATTGTTTGCCCTTACTATACCCCTTTTCCAGATTGGCCTTGGAAGAGATAAGTTAGCTTCCTTTGTGAATGTATCTAGCTACCGAGCATGACTTTGTGGCATGGCTCTTGTCCTTTGTGACACTCTTATGGTTATTGTTCCGGTACCGGGGATTTCTCTTCAGCTTTTATGCTACTATGAAGATGGTTTGATGGGTTGATGGATTGATTGGTCGGTTCTGGCCGAGGTTCTCTTCAGTTGTTATGCTGCTATTGTTGATTGGTTGATCGGTTGAAGCTGCGCAGCGATCGTTCTATCAGTTCGGTGAAACCTTGGCTCAGTATCATTTGTTACGTGTTTATTTCAGTCTTATGTGCTGCATGATGAGTTAGTCGTTATTTCCAACTGGTATGGGACAGTTGGCGATAGGGAGCTTTCTCATTTGTTGTTATGTGATTTACTTGTTCAGTTATATTGTTGATTTGCATGATATTATGCCATGTAGCTGCATTAGTAACTTACTGAGATTTTATCTCACCCCGTTTCTTGTTTCAAATTGTTTTTCCTTAACCCCCCCCCCCCCCAGGAAAGCAAGTGGTATCGTTTGAGATCCGTTGTATCGGGAGTCTTCTGAGCAGGTTGATCGCCTTTGGGGTAGTTGCTCATCAGAGCCTCTTTGTATATGGTTGAAAGGTCGTGGTCGTCCAGGGTTATGTATATACTGTTGTCCTTTGGGAATTTATATTATTAACAGTTTTTCTTGCTTCCGCGTTTGTTCTAGTCTCCGAGTTATAATCTCGTTGAGGTATTGTTTGTTGATATTAGTTTATAGTTGAATTCACGCGCCCGGTTTGGTATTTTACATTTTGGAGATGTACATTATGTAAATTTTATGTTTATGGGTTTTTGGAATTTCCGGGGCGTGACAACTTTTGTAATTGGATTGCAACAAAATGACAAAGTGAGTATACCAATCGGCGAAATTGAAAAGACAGCATCAACATTGCAAATTTTGGACAAAATTAGGAATCAAATTGCAATTAACCCTTAAGTTTATGTCCAGTTTTAAATTACTCATTGTTTAATGTAAATGTTATTACTAAAATTACTAAACTATTTTCTAAATTTTGAAATACGTTAGGCTTTGTCCAAAATCTTGTTGAAATGTAATAAAATTTAGTCATGTAACTAACCTCTATTAATCCGCTTTCAATTTTTTTCAAACGGTTGTTAGATATGCCTGTTATATTGTCTGCTTTTAACTATGAGGATGACAATTGAATATTTTAATTGCTCTTAGTTAAATTTTCAACGACCATTAAAATAAAATAATGATTTTATAATAATTTTGTAACGTTTTCTCGCTATGTTGTGTACTTTTACTAATTATTTGATTTTATAATATTTTCGTGTTTTACTCGTTACTCCTTCAATTCCTTTTTTATTGACCACACTTTTTATTAACCACACTTGAATTTTGTGGTTTATATAAATTTTGATAAAAATTAATGTCAATTTAATCATTATAATAAAATTTTAAAAATTTTAATTGTTAAATCATCAAATAATTTAGGAAAAAGTGCACCAAAAATACCCAACTATGCCCCTTTTATGGATTTCATCACTAAACTTATTTTTGTTGCATACAACACATCCATCCATATATTTTTTGCATTTATAGTCACTATCACTAACTCCGTCAATATTTTTCAGTTAAATGGTCATGGCAACTAGGGATGACAACGGGTCGGGTTCGGGGCGGTTTTTTGTCAAAGCCGAACCCGACACTAATGTCAAAACGAGTGACCCGAACCCGATATGAAGACAAGGAAAACCGACCCGACCCGAAGCATACAAAATTATAAAAAATTTAGCTCATATTTGCCTGGGCTCAATCTATTTATAAGATTAAATTTTAATTAGTTATAGAAATTAGTTTAAAATCATCAAACCTCACTAAAAAACAATTATAAAAATAAATTGAACAACATATGGTATGATTAACTAACATAATATCTTGACTTTGTACATGAGGGTGCGGGTCGGGTTGGATCATGACGGGTCAATTTCAAAACCCGAACCCGAACCTAACTCGCTCGGGTCATGAAAATTACAACCCGAACCCTATTTTTTCGGGGCGGATCGTCTTCGGGTTCGGTAAAATTGCCATCCCTAATGGCAACACATGTGACGAAATTATAAGGGGTATTTTAGGTAATTCATCCCCATTAGCACTAAAAGTTTAGACTTATTTTACAAGGTTCCCTGTCCTTGTAAAATGGGCGCCACATCACTGCCACATAATAATAACATCGTTTGTGCTGATATGACGCTGATGTGACAGTGACGTGGTGCTGATGTTGCGTAGACGTGGCGGTGCCACGTTGACATCACCGTTAATTTTTTGACACCATAAGTAAAATTATTAGTAGTAGTTTGCGTTATTTAAGTTAGTTGCATTAAGATAATTAGGGTGTGGTACGTCGCATAGTTAATAAACTTTCCTTTTGGCCTCTAATTTTTTTTTTTTGGTACAAGTACAATGCCCTTAATAATAATAATATGATTGAACCCATTTCTTAGCGTCTTTATCCGTCTCCTCGAAGCTTCTTCCCACATTCTTTGCTCTCAGATCTCTGTCCCTCCCGCTCTCGTTTCTTCATGTGGTTCTGTCTCTCTATTCGATTCCATTCGCATGTGAAAATTTAAAAAGCTGTTGATTCACTCGTTTTGGAGATTTATTAAAGATATAAAGTAAGAATTCCATTTTATTTTCTTCAATCTTTATGCAATCAATCCTACATTCGCAATTGATTTCTAGGCCTCAATTCCCTATACGATCTTAATTCGCTTGAATTTTGTTCATTCTGTTTTTGTTGTGATTTATTATTCATTCTGATTCTGAACGGTTCTTTCTTGTGCATGTTCTTTGCTAGGGTTTTGATTTGGGTAAACAATTCGTGCTCCGCCAGATTTTGGCTCTTCGTTGGGAATTTTTGTGCTCTTTGTTGGCTTGATTTGAGGGATGCGAGAATAATTCATTTGGGTTTAATGCTGATTACGAATTCGGTAGCTTATAGAGAAGGAAAGAGTGATTAGTTGAGTCTTTGGTGGGTTTGTTGGAGGAGATTCTGGTAAATGGATAAGGATAAATCTCCAAACCATGGAGGGGGTTTACTGCCTCCTTCTGGGAGGTATTCTGTTTTTTCAACGCCTGTGAGTGGGAATAATTACAATGTGAAACCAGAGCCAATGCCTCCATTGGGTCCAGGAACTAATTCGGAGTCTGGTCGCTTTGGTCATGGGATGTCCTCAGATTCTAGCCGTTTTAGTCATGATATTAGCAGAATGCCTGATAACCCGCCTAAGAATTTGGGTCACCGACGTGCCCACTCTGAGATTCTTACTCTACCGGATGATATTAGCTTTGATAGTGATCTTGGTGTTGTTGGGGGATTCGATGGTCCATCATACTCGGATGACACTGAAGAAGACTTGTTTTCTATGTACCTTGACATGGATAAGTTCAACTCATCATCTGCTACATCTTCCTTTCAAGTGGGTGAATCATCTTCTGCAGCAACTCGAACCTCAGCAGCAGCAGCTGCGCCTCCACCTGAGAATACGACACCTAGCTCAGGTGAGAGGCCAAGGGTTAGACATCAGCATAGTCAGTCCATGGATGGGTCTACGACCATCAAGCCCGAGATGCTAATGTCTGGTTCAGAAGAAACATCGTCCGCTGATGCGAAGAAATCAATGTCGGCTGCTAAGCTTGCCGAGCTTGCTCTTGTTGATCCAAAGCGTGCAAAGAGGTAGGTTGGACCAACCGATGTCTTCCTTTTGGTTTATAATTGCACAAATTGCAACAATTGAATGCACCTTTTTTTTTTTTTTAAATGGATGATACACTCTAGGGCCTCTTGTTTTTTTTTTTTTTTTTTTATCCTGCACCCTGATGGTTTTTTTATGCATGCGATCCTCTTTGTCATCAATGCTTTCCTGTTATAAGTTCCTTGTTTGTGTTGGGTCATTCAGTTGCAAAAATAAAAAAATATAGCCTATGAATGAAGCACGCACTTCCCGTCCGTACAAAAGTCTTTCACGGGGAGCAAGTTGTGGCTTGCCTTTAGTTGAAAGAAAATGTAATGAAATATCAAAATTAGGTGATCCTAAATTGATATGGATTAACCTTCCCTCCAATGTTGCTTTATTTCTACTTTTTTGTATTCCATTAGTTATTCTTATAATAACTTGTTGGGTCTATGACGCGTAGATATAGGGAGAAATGTAGTGATATGTCATGGCTAGACAAAAATCGCTGGAGTGATGGAAAACCCAACCAAATAGTTCAGAGATGTATCTATGAGTGTGACACAACAATGGAAAAAATGTTTCTTGTTTTATGTACTAAAGCTTCCTTTATCGTGGCAAGTTTAGAGCTATGCAATGTCATGAAACTGGGAATTGTTGAGGACCCTTGAGCTCCATGGCGTTATTATGAACACACGCGACAAACTAGTACTGACACGAGGACCTTTGCAGAGTGTCATAATTCATATGGTAATTGTTACAAGATTGAGAGTAAGTTGATGGTAACTTTATTTGTTGGGTTTGGTTGGCGTTTGTGTATGTGTGGGAAAAAAGAGGGGGGGGGGTGCGCTAGGAGAAATCTCATGGAAATTTGTCTGTCCATTATCTCTTCATTTTACCTTCCTCAATTGAGAATTCCAACTAATACAGCGGACAGTTGAGAGAATATTGCATCACCTCTTTTTACTTGATGAGGTAGTCACAGATCAATTAACTGCTTGGGATTAGGTGTGCAAATGAAGGAGGAGATGGAGGAGGTTGGGTCTTGTGAGCCCGATCTTCTTGAACATTTCTTTATGTGCGAGTAGCTGTGATATCTTCCTTCTAAACTGGATTCCCTATTGCACAGATTGGTAATGAGCCTATTTGGGGAGGTCAGAGAAACGGATGGGATGTGTCCGTCGAATCCTTTAGGCCCTGCACTTGCAATCTTGTTGGAAATGGTTGATGTTGTGCATCTGGAAGGTCATTGGTAGTGTCAGTGCCGTTTTTCACTTGTTATCCTGCTTTTTCGTGATTCCTTTTTATATTATTCCTCTTTCTAAGAGGGCAATGCAATACCCAAATACATTACTTCTTTCCTCTTTAGAAATCTAAAAGATGCAAAATCGATGGAGATGAAGGTTTTGCTAACCCTCCTTTTTCCAAGTGAGTCATGATTGTTGTGGTAAGGGTTGGGGTTAGTGTATTCGAATGGAAGCTTCATATTCAAATTTCTACAAGTCTATCTTTCATTTGGAAGTACAAGCCTTTTCAAATTAGAGGCCCTTGTAGGGTGGCTTGTACTTAACCTGTTGATAATTAATGACATCGACGAAGGTGTAGGCTTCTCTTGGCAAATTCCCTTGACACGGTCGTGTTCACGATGAGAACATGATCTCTTTTCTTTTCCCAGGTGGTTGGTGGCTGTGGGAGAGATGTACAATATTTTGTGTGAGAGCAATGGACCGGTTGGCATTTCATTTGATTGATTTCTCAGGTTAACATATATGGGCTTTGGGAGAAGCAAAGACGCATTATATGGGTATTTGGCATTCCTGTAAATGGATGGTTAGATACACAAACACTGACCATTTTCCTTGATCAAGCATTGTCTTTTCAACTTCTGAAAGACAGTGTTCAAATTCTTGCTTCCTCATGGGATTCAACTTTGGAAGCATTTAAAATGGTCTTGCTTTCAGACTTGATGAGAAGGATTGGACGACGGTTTTGTTTTCCTACTTAATTCTTTTTCTGTTTTGTTGGTCATTTGACTTCTTAGTTCTGTTTTGGGGGACATCATGTTTTCCTGCATGGTAAATTCCACTTAAAAGTTGAGTATACTCGTCTCTCTTCCTTGAGGTGCCTTCCTTTACTTTGTGTGCTGCGGGTATTATTCTGTCTTTTTAGGACCTTGCTGTTGATGGACTTGTCATGCGGCTTGTTACATGGGATGGGAACTATTTCTCTTTAGGATGCATTGATTCAAACCTTAGCCTGTTTCTCTCCCCTTCATGTTCCTGTAGAAAACATGACGAGTGTTTGTCTTTAGTCCAGGGAAGGGAGGGTGCGTCTATGGAAGAGGGGTCATGTGATCTGGGCGTTGATTTTGTGGAGGCAAAAATGGTTCTTGTGATTTTGGAGCTAGTATGCATGCCCACTGATGTTGCTAATTTGGTGTTGACTAACATTTCCTTCTCGGCTAAATGGTTGTGACGTTTCCTTCTTGATTCTGGCTCTCTTTGGTGCAGTAGCAAGGTTGGACTTTGGCTAAATGGTTGTGGCAATTCCTTTCTGAAATCTTGCTTAGGTTGGTAATGGCATTAGTGGTTTATTTTCGGAAGGACTATTAGATTTGGGGTTGACATGTCAATTCTTTTTTCTTGTCTTACGATCATCTTCTCTAGATTTTTTTTTTTTTGTTGGGGGGGGGGGGGGGGGTTGGGGCAGGAGAGGATTTCGTGTTTCTAACTTCATCTGAAATGTGGGAGTTTGTTATGTGGAATTTCCTTTTCAGCCAGAACCCTAGTGATAGAGAGGATGAGGAACTTCTCGTTTTTATTCCAATAGGCGTTGTTTTCCTCGTCCTCGTCCCAGTTTTGATAGGATTGTCACAAATCTCGAGGAGTGGTCTCTTGGATCCAGAATCCTTATCTTTCTCTTTAGTAAATTTCCCTCCAAAATGAGACCTTTTGTTATGTTATGTTTTGTTTTGTTTTTGGTACCTGGGATGCTCGATACTGATTGTTAAGTCCACCTCCATGTGGTGTGGGCCTGCAGGCTGTCATGTTTTCCTCCATTGGAAGGGTTGTGTGAGAACTGTGTGTAGCCTGGCTAGGTCAATCAATCAAGGTTTTAAGTGGTAGGGAACATTTTAGTTTAACAAATGAGTCATTGATTCTTTGCAAGTGTGGGTTTTTGATGCTCTTTGGTGCTTATGAAATGAACAGGCGTCCACAGATTTTGTGACAGTAGTTTATTGTCCAGTCTACTGTGTGAGCATGGTACACTAAGCCTCTGTGTTAGCATGCTGTCCTTTTAGCCTTTCATTTGGGTCCGTTTAGGGTATTACGTTGGCAGAAGCTGCAGAACTGTGCGAGCATGTTATCTTTCTTGCTTTACTAACCCTTACCCAAAACAGCGTTGCCCATAGTTACCAAAACAACGCAGTAAATGGTAGAAAAAAAAGTAAAGGTACTTGGCTCGGTTAAAAATGCAGCCTTTTAGGTCGTTGCGAAAAGGCCTCACATTTTCGCCTCACCTATCTAAGAAAGACGTACGCTTCTAGCAGAAAGCTATCTTCCGATCACCACATAGCCAATAGGCTGCCTACTACAAAGGCGCGGAAAAAGTGAGAAGGGCGAGGCAGACTATGTTTATGGATTTTAATTGCTTATGTGAATACAAAGTACAAACTTCATCTTGAATGCATGTCACCTTCATAGATTATTTACATGCTTAGAAAAATTTGATAGCTTTTCTTTCTTGACATGGAATGGGATGTTATACATGCTGACATGCATAATTGATCATGTGTTCATATACTATCTCCAATGTTTATCGTTTAATGCGTCTCCAGTAAATGGTTTTGTGCTATTTCAAAAAATTTGCTCGAGACTCGTGTTAAGATTACGCATTAGTTGGATGGCCGCTCTGTTCAATGTTCCCTTTGGCTGGTTGGACACTTTTTCAAGTTGTTTCAGTGATGATCGGAAACCATGATACTCTGCGCAAACAATTGGTTTGTTCGTAATAGATTTGGGGGAAGCTTTCCTAAAACCAGACAATTGGTTCTGATTTCTATCATTCTTTCTGTTAGTTAGTTTGTTCTTGTCTTTGATGATCTTAAGGTTAAAGAATGATGAAATTGTCTAAAGCAATGTTGCACACGTTGTTCGTTCTTCTACTTGTACAATCGTAGCTTTCTAAGACATAGATTATAACTATGATCCTCGGTTTGTCCTATTGCTTCAGCTTCTTCCTTCGTAAGATAAATGCCATTATGGTTTCCTCTTATAGCCAAACTGGCTGATTGTTACATCTGGTCTCTGAGTTGGTGTGTGACAGATGGGACTGTTGAACCTTACTTAAGTTGGGTATACTCCCTCTGCCCAGAATGTTAGTCCCTCTTTTTTCATTGTTTGTTTGAATGAACTTTGAGCAATGATCGAAGTTACTTTTAATCATCCTAATGAAAACCTAAAACTTGTTATGGATAATATTTATAATGATGTATCAATAATAGGTTTAGATTTTTATTAGGATTACTAAATGTAACCTAATTATTGCTCAAGTTTCAATCAAACTAACAGCGAAGAAAGTGGGACTCACTTTCCGGCATGGAGTACTATGCAGGACCAAGGTACTATTGGGTGCTGGGGTGTTGTAAGAAAGTAGTCTATTTGTCCTCTAACCTTTGAAGACATGCCTAAGGTAGTTTTTGGCCATGCTAATGAGATCAATGGTATTTTATATTAACTATAACTCACTCGGAAGTACTAGCATTTTTATTTTGTTTTTAATTCCCTCCATGAGATAGAAGTCCCATGTCCCCCACAAACCCAATAAACCCCATCATATAAGACTTGGTCTGTAACCAACGGCAAGGTGGGAGAGTGCTCTAACGACTTGGGCTATAAGCCGGATCCTCTTCAAAGAGGGTACTTTGATCCATTAGGAATTTATTGCTCCCATGATAAATAATAATACTTGGGGCACAAGAAAGTCACAAAACGTTGCTCACAAAGTCCTAGGTGTAATGATTTTATTGATGTTTTTAATTAGAGTGTGCGGGGTCCATTATCGATGCAACCAATAAAATATCGCCATCTCATTGTGTGAGCAAGATTTTGTGAGTTTGGTTTGTGCCCCTAGCATTGCTCCATGATAAAAAGTTATCCCCCATCAATGATTACAAGTTTACAACCACATTATGTCTTTTGCATTAATGACACTCTCTTGTCTGAGCCCAATACGCTTTATAATGATCCTCGAAATGAGAGGTCATCCGCTTATTGTACAACTTAACAATGTGCATGTTAATACCACTATGATGTACGTACATTTATTTGTTCGACTTGTTGTGCATGTCTTTCTACGTGACATGACTTGTGTTTTGGTGGCAAGTCTGAAAGGATCATTGATTTATTTCTGTCTCTCTCTCTCTCTTCGGAGTTCTGTTTGTGATTTCTCTAACCAAGGTTGAGTTTATGTCATAATCCAGTTTCTTTACATTGAATTCACAATAAATTTGAAATACACTGACATCTCGCACTCTGACCAATCCTTTGTATGGGTAACAATTTCTTTTGTTATTTCTTGTTTCCGATCTTTCTTGTGTGCATATCAAGATGTATGTCTCTTTACCTTGTATGCATGCAAGGAAATTTTATTTAACATTGTCCCCCCACCCCCTCTCCACTCACACAAGTAAACCCTTCGAGATTTTGTTTTATAAATTTAGTTGATATACTCGAGCAAATAAATTTTGTTTCTATTTTTGATACTTTCTTGCATGTTTATCTTATATCGGTGATTGGAGAGCGGCTTTACACTAGTTTCAGATAATGTAGTTTGATAGCTGCGTTGCCCCCCCCCCCCCCCCCCCCAATTTTTTTCTTGTTTGTTATCATGTATTTTCAAGGACGCCTTGTCCTCTACTCTTTGTAACTTTCTTCCTCTTAATAATTTTTTTTTCGTTTATCAAAATTACATAAAAACTTATCTCGGTGATGAAACAGGATATGGGCAAACAGGCAGTCAGCTGCAAGGTCAAAGGAGAGGAAGATGAGGTACATCGCTGAGCTTGAGAGGAAAGTCCAAACTCTGCAAACAGAAGCAACATCATTGTCAGCACAATTGACCCTATTACAGGTTTGTGCACATTTTATTTATTGTTCCTTTACTTTGATGGTAACCTCTGTTTTTCTACCGATAGCAATAGCATCAAATTTTCATAGAAAATATGGCCATAGTAAAAACTAACAAGTGAAAGTACTTATATACACTCAAATGTACTTCCTTTGTTCTATTGTGAAGAGTTCATTATCCTATTTTACGACGTTCAACTTAAAGAGACCACTTTGAGAATTATGCTTTCATTCTCCATAATCATTCAATTTTCAACATGTGATAAGCATCTTTCATATGTCCTTAAGAAGTGGGCTCTGAGCGGAACAAAGGAGTAAACAACTGACAGTAAAATAATGATATGTAAACTTTGGGAAGCACAATTCCATTATTCCCGAAAGTTTCGCATATGAAAACTCAAAACCTTTTTGATATGGTACTTATATTGTAATTGCACTGTAGTTATAGTCCATCCCTCCCATTAAAAGAGTAGTTTTTGACTATATACACAAATTAAGAAAAGAATTAAAAAATCTATTAATTTTCTGATTTTTTCCTTAAAAATAAGTGGCACTATTTGAAGCAAACATGTAATGAAGGTTATTGTAGTTCATTTGTTTTAAAAAGTTTCCTTTGATATACTACTTCTATTTGGGACGGCCCAAAAAGGAACAATCACCTCTTCTATTGAGACGAATGAAGCACTTTTTTAATGCATAAGACAAGTACCTGTTTTTCAAAAAAGAAGAAAAGGCTATGAAATTCAAACATTAAATGTGTTTTTGTTTTGGACAACAGATTCTATTTTTATGGATAGTGGCGAAAGTATTTAAAAAGGGGAAATGGAGTAATTTTTGGAACTTTACACCCCTAAGCTCCCAACCCCCAATCTGTTGTTGCGGGTCATTTTTCCCTCATTTTGCTTGAGAATGTGTGAGCCTGTATTCAGATTTTTGTTAGAGAACAATTAACATTTCTATTTTTGTTTTATTTATTTCCGTAGAGAGATACAAATGGTCTGACAGCTGAAAATGGTGAATTGAAGTTGCGATTGCAAACAATGGAGCAGCAGGTTCACTTACAAGATGGTAAGGTTCTTTATTGATTTCTTTTGGGGTGTGTGTGTTGGGGGGGGGGGGGGGGGTTAGTGGGGATTGTTCTTCTTATAAACTCCTCTGTTGTTAATTTTAAACAATAATTATAAAGAAACATTGCATAAACGTTGGTACCAAAGTGTATAGTTGATATTAATAAAGAAACTTTGACATAGTATGCCTCCGAAGACCGAAAGCGTAAAAATCAGATTTGAGACATGCTAATTTATACTCCCTCCGTCCCAGAGTAAGAGTCCTACTTTCTATTTTGGTACGTCCCAGAGTAAGAGTCACTTTCCCAAAATGACAAATGATGGGAAATGATGAATAGTGTTTTGGACATTTTTTTCCTAATAATACTTTTATAATTACAATAATACCAACACTTACTAACCTACTATTTACCCACTTGCATTATGAATGGTGTTTTGGACAATTATATCCTCTACCCACTTTCATGTTTACCCATTTTCTATTGTTTCCTTAATAAGCGTGTACAAACTCTTACTCTGGGACAAAGGGAGTGTTTCTTTTCGAACCCATTTTGCGTTAAGGTGGTTGATGTGCAGCATTGGATGAGAGTTTAAATCGGCCAGTGTCTAAAACACAAATATAGTGCGAGTGATGAGACCACATTGTTTCGATTTTTGCTTGATGTGCTTACAAATTTCTCACCTGTCTCAGTTATTCGTATGATGTCAACTATGTATAAATCTGAGACTCCCTGGGGAAGTACAATCAAATTAAGTACAAGAAATTAGATAATTGGGAAGATCCAGGTAGGGGCTTATTTGATCAGTACAAATGGGGACATCAATATAAGAGTTATTTCTTAAATTTCTTCATTCTCTTGCAACCCTCTAAGAGTATCCATCCCAAATGTTTTATTTTCTCTAAAGTTGCCATGAAATTACATGATAACTTAGGGTACGTTTGGCTCCTCAATTCCGAATCGTTGAATCGTGAGGATAATTTGGGTCAGCAGAATCCAATTTTTGTTCTTCCAATTTCATTTCTATGAAATGGAGTTAGGATCGCCAAACACACCCTTATTCTTTCATCATGGGGGGGGGTACCCAGTTCCTTTGGATCTACCTGTTTGCGGTGGTGTGCGAAGCTTGGTATTGTCAGATTAGTCAAGTACTCCCCCCTTCCCAAAATACTTTTAGTTTTAGACATATTAAGACAAAATTACCCTTGAAATTTTTCAAGTATAGGTATTTAAATGATTTTACTATGACAGTTTCATAATCATAAATGAGGGTATAATTGGTAAATAAGGGCAAAGATTTCTAGATAATAGCAAAACAACAAGTATTTGGGGACAAAATTGAACTCCTTAAACTACAAGTATTTTGGGACAGAGGGGTATTATTTAGAACAACTTGTTGTTAGGAATGTCATGGTAATATCTGATGCGCCTCGGAGTTACTGATGGTGATTATTGGCTTTTTAATTGTTTGAGTCCCATAATTAATCTCGCAGTTGACTTGTAATTGTGCTTTACTTATTTGTGCATTGCATGTACAATGGTAAAATTGCACTAAGACACTTTCTTAATTTAGAAATGCAACATTACCATTCTGGAAAGTGGGACATTTATTTTGGGACGGAGTTTCTTTATTCCTTATCCCTAAAACGACTAAAATGGCTTCTGCTTTTCTTTCTTGTGGCCCATAGCTCTAAACGATGCACTAAAGGATGAGATCCAGCATATGAAGGTATTGACGGGGCAGAACATAGCAAATGGCGGACCAATGATGAGCTTTCCTCCTCCTCCATCATCATTCGGAGCAAACCAACAGTTTTATCCCAATAACCAAGCTATGCACAACCCCTCACTTCTAACCACCCAGCAGTTTCAACAACTCCAGATTCAATCTCAGAAACAGCAACAACAGCATCAGTTTCAACAGCAACAACTCCTTCAATTTCAGCAGCAGCAACAACTGCACCACCACCACCACCAGCAACCACCACCACCTCAGCCACAGCTGCCGGAAAGTGGGGGTGACCTGAAAATGAGAGGTTCCATGTCTTCTTTGAGCCTAAAAGAACATGCATCAGAGTTTAACCCCCATGCATCAGAGTTCAACCCCCATGCATCAAAGGATTAAGGAGCGAGATGAAAGCAATTGTTCAATGTTGGGATGGGTTAGCTTTTGTTTAGACATATCGGGATGGCGCTATTTTCAAGGGAGTTTAAAACTGAATTTGGTGAAGAGTTGACTCATTGGTGGCTGTTTGTCTGACATATAGTCTTCTGTAGCTTTCTCCTGTTTGTAGCTCTCGTGTTACCGGTGATTTTTTGTAGTTGAATATAGATGTAGTTCATTTGAACGGGTTTTTCTGCGGTGGCATATCTTGATTTCTAGTTGTCTTTACTCGTGGGTTTTGCAGTTTTATTGTCTAAAATTTGTCATCTGAATTGAAGTGTCTGACATTCTTTAGTTATATATGTTCTGAATTTCAAAGTACCATTTTCAAGTTTAGTTTCAATAATCATAAATTATCTTAAAAAATATCCCCTATAAAATCAACATCCCACCATTGGTGCATGAAGTGTGAGAATTGAGATGGTGACCAATAACCATGTTGGTCAAAAATGTGTAGGATTAAATCACTAAAATCATATGTACTATTTTACCTTTTCCCAAATATAAGAAAAAAACCCCAAAAGCATGACCAACAAAAAACAAACCTACTCTCCAACCAAATAATATGTACACATCACAAGACATGAATGCACCCTCCTTATATCTCTCAACAAATCCTCACTACTTTCAACTCTCATGCTCTCTCTCTTTTCAATACTAAAAAAGATCATCAAAAATATGGAGAAACTCAAGAGAAGATTGCTAGAAGAGGAAGAAGTTGTGTGGTTTCAACATCCGTCAGTTATTGTCCTTGTCATGGCATTGGGGTTCGTGATCGTAGATCCGTTCGGTATGGGCCCGGTTGGAGGCCATGATTTTCGGCCCGTTAAAAACGATATCGCCCCGTATCATCAAGTCATGGGAAATTGGAAAGGCGACAACCGAAGTCGCCTTGGCCTTGGGAACTTGGAGTTCGTTGATGAAGTTTTTGGGCCCGAGTCTTTGGAGTTTGACCTATTGGGCCGTGGGCCTTACACCGGTATAGCCGATGGCCGAATTGTCCGATGGATGGGTGAAAATGTAGGATGGGAAACATTTGCACTCGTCACACGAAACTGGTAAATTAATAATTTCCCATTTCCCACTAGAGTAAACTACTTTTCCGCCCCTCGTACTATGGCCCCAACATCAATTTGACACTCGTACTATTGAAACAACAAATGTATGATGCGTACTATAGTTTTATTAGCAAAATTAACCAATTTACTATTCAGTCGTTAACTTTTTTTAACACACGTTATTTTTTTAACGAGCATTAATTTATAACTAACTTTTGTTATCTCCATCAAAACCAAATCGCATATGTAAAAATCGAATTCCGACTTCGTTAACAGTTGGATCGTCGTGAAACTTCTGGGCTTTGGTCGCATCCCCTAGGCGCACATGATGACCGTTGGGATCTTCCAAATAATTGCCGGAGAGGGAGAAATGGCCGGCGGCGAAAACTAGCGAAAATCTCAAAAAATTCGCTATATTAAAAATCAAATTCCCGCTTCATTAACCGTTGGATCGTCGTCAAATTTCTGGGGTATGTTCGCATCACTCAGGCGCTCATATTGACCGTTGGGATCAGTAAAATAATCAGCGGTGACGGAGATATGGCCGACTGCGCAAATCCGGCGAAAAACTCAAAAATCGCCCCAAAAGTTAGTTTTGTTAAAATAAATTAATGCCCGTTAAAAAAATAATGTTCGTTAAAAAAAGTTAACAAATGAATAGTAAATTGGTTAATTTTGCTAATAAAACTATAGTACGCATCATACATTTGTTGTTTCAATAGTACGAGTGTCAAATTGATGTTGGGGCCATAGTACGAGGGGCGGAAAAGGAGTTTACTCTTTCCCACTAATAATAATAATAATTATTATTATTATTTATAATTATTTCATTTTTATTTATTTATTTTAGGTCAAATTACATTTACACCCTAAAATTATTCACCAAATCCCACTTTGCACCTCAATTTGAAAAGTGAGTCTGTTTGGTACTTTAGTTTTGAAATTGTCCCACTTTGGCTCCTAACATAGTGTTATGCACTTGGTCAGGGGGTAAAATGGGATGATTTGGAAAGTGCAAGGGGGTAAAGTGGGACGATATGAGAATTAACCAAACATTTTCAAACTTGGGTATAAAGTGAGATTTGGTGGATACTTTGGGGGAAAGTTAAATTGTAATTTGGCCATTATTTTTTGGCGCGAAACTCTAACAATGCTTGGTAATATTAAGGTCTGAGAAGTTATGTGCACAAGGAAAGGACTCATCTACGGCTAAACAATGGAAGGTAGAGGCACAGTGTGGTCGGCCTCTTGGACTAAGGTTTGACCAAGAGACGGGAGATTTATACGTAGCGGATGCATATTATGGACTCATGGTGGTTGGCCCTGAAGGTGGCATTGCGACTCCCTTAGCAACTCATGTTGAAGGAAAGCAAATTCTATTTGCTAATGACCTTGATCTTCACAAGAATGGTTCCATCTTCTTCACTGATACTAGCACCAAATATAATCGAGTGTACGTAAGAATTATCATTCCTATTTCCAAGCTACATCATCACTCGTTTTTTATGGATTATTCAATGACTGTTAAGCCTTGGATTCAGAAGTCAAAATTAGAACTTTTTACTCAAAAAAGAAAAAAAAAAGATAAAAATAAAATTATTTGGATCTTATTGTTTACATACCATAAAATGTGGTTTTTTACTTATTATAGGAACCATTTCTTCATAATGTTGGAGGGAGAGGCAAGTGGAAGGCTACTTAGGTATGATCCTCCAACACAAACATCTCATGTTGTCTTGGATGGCTTGGCTTTCCCCAATGGAGTACAATTATCAAAAGATCACTCTTTTCTACTCTTCACAGAAACCACAAATTGCAGGTAAGTAAAATCTTTAACTCAAATTCTTTTCCTAAATTGGGCTTAAACTGATCTTAGCACTCCATGATGCAGGCTTATGAAATATTGGCTCGAGGGTCCGAAAAGTGGGAAAGTGGATGTAGTTGCAAACTTGCCCGGGTTCCCGGACAATATAAGGATAAATGAGGACGGTCACTTTTGGGTGGCTATAGATTGTTGCAGGACTCGAGCACAAGAGGTTCTTATACACAACCCATGGATGAGGAGTCTATACTTTAAGTTACCCGTTCGGATGCATTACTTGGCTAGATTGATGGGGATGAAAATGTACTCTGTTATATCGCTTTATAACGATCACGGAGAGGTTTTGGATGTTCTTGAAGATAATAAGGGTGTAGTTATGAAGTTAGTGAGTGAAGTTAGGGAGGCTAAAGGCAAGCTGTGGATTGGAACTGTGGCTCATAACCATATTGCAACATTGCCATATCCTTGACAGGGCTTGTTACCCTAGTTTTAGAATTTACTCTATTCTAATTAGTGTTGGTGTTTGTTTCTTGGTTTATGATTATGTAGTGTGGACTTTTGTTTATCCAATTTTAATTATTTTCCATGTTTTATTATTTGCGGATTGAAGTTCAGAATCATTTGTCAATCTCTTTATACACTCCCATCAGTTTGTTTATTTGTTTTTAGTTTTTATTATTCTGTCAAAGGATCATATTACTCCCTCCGTCCCATTCTTATTGCTATTAAAAGTGAGTGTACGGGGATTAATAAAATATGTTGGAAAATCAAGTATTGTGAGTGGGTAGGAGAGAGAAAATAAGTTAGTGGATAGTTGTTGTGAGTGGGTAGGAGAGAGAAAATTGAACATTTTGGGTAAGTAGCAATAAGTATGGGACGCCCAAAACGGAAATAATTAGCGATAAGTTTGGGAAGGAGGGAGTAGTTGCTAACTCTCAAGACTACCCTTAATTAAGTGAAATCCCCCTCCCCCCCACCACCACCACCACTTGGCCCCTTACCTACTAACCAATTTATTTTCATCAAGCTGACATTAATGGACAAAGTATTTCCCAAAATATTCTTGTTCAAAGGAATTTAATACTATGTGCCATTTTCTTGAATTCACCCTAATAGCAAATTCAAAGTTTTGGAGCTAATTATGAGTGTGGGCTTTTATTAATCCAATTATAAGTATTTTCCCAGTTTTTATTATTTGCGGATTGAACTTCAGAATCATCTCTCAACCTCTTTATAAATTCCCATCAGTTTGTTTGTCTGTTTTTTGTTTCTATTATACTGGAAAAATGTCGAAAGAGTTTCTTTGCTTAGGTAATCCGTCGCATATAAATAACCATACTTTCACCTATTACGGGATCTTCTTTTAAAGATAGAAGGAGAAAAGATCGCGGGGAAAAATTGGCAAAGATATTGTTAGCTGTGGATGTGTTGGCTCTAAGGCTAGCTCTATGGTCTAGTACACATAAAAAACATTATATGCAGAAGCAGTCCAAATGACATAAAAACACATTATGCCTTCATTCATATCAATTACTTATATTTCATATAACAAAGCATTTTAGTCTCAAGGTAATCTATAGAGCCACTAAAAAGGCTACCCAGAATCCCAAAAGGGATGAAACGCCTATTAGAATAGAAGGCGAAGTTCTCATTCAATGTTAGCAGAGTACACACACACATATAGAGAGAGAGGTGTTAAAACTTGTCACGTTCCAATAATCTTCAAGATCACAAATTAACTTCTTTAGCACAACGTGCAATAAAAAACTAAATGTAAATAGAATTGGAACGAGCTTCTTAGCACAAACGAATGAACCACATAACATTCTAGCATTAATATATCTGAAGTTCAACGTACAAGGTAACTATACCAGGAAGTAAATCCATAATACTTACGAATGTAGGAGAATCCTCCTAGCAAAACCATGATCTACACAAGTTCAGCACCAGCATCTGGTAATACGCTCATCTGCAAAGTCCGTCCATTTCCAATAAACCTTACTGAAGGTAGGGAAGGATCAGTAACGGATTCAATCTCAAGAAAACTCAAATCAAATGTACCCGATCGCTTCAAACTGAGGACAAACACAAGCAAAATCCATCCCAGCATAGAAACAGCCCAATAATTAGTCATCCCATGGATTAATCCCCATGCAATAGAGTACCCAACAATAATTCCAGACAAATGCCCAAGAAAACTGGCTTGTGGAACAATAATCGAGGTAAAAATAAGTGATTCAAACGGTGCAAAACTGATCGGGAGCGAAAGAACCCCAAAAAGATTCAACTTAGACGATGGTTGCTTCACAGAAAGAATAGTCATCCATCCAAACACCACACAAGAATACCCAACAGCTGTCACTCTCCGGAAATACTCAATCTTGAATCTGTTTATCAGAACATGGTAGGCTGCTAAAACTAGGGCACCCGATAAAACAACCAAAATAAGTGTATAATGGAGATAAAATGCCATACCGAGACCCATGTGACCTAGCTGCTCTACAACTCCAAGGCTCCAAAGTGCACTCATATTGAAAACAAGATGAATAACGCTTATATGGGAAAATGCGGACGTGATAATCCTCCAATGATGACCTTCAATTGCAGTTTCGTAACTCAAACCAACATGAGAATACCCAATATTTTTCTTTTGAATATAAAACCAAATTGCGGAGCATAAACCTATTATACAACTTGTGGCAGGTTTCTCCCATATCTCAAACAACAAAGGCTTTCCCATTTCGAAACCCTTTCAATTAATCCCTACAATTCTTCAACTTTATGAACTCAACAGGTGTCAATCCAACATGAACTTCATAAGGTCATGAATAAACAAAACAATAGCTATACAGATTCTTATGCTTTATACTTTCAATCCCAGTAGAATCAGATCTGAATATCAACAAAATCGTAACAAAGTGCAAAACCCCCAATGATGAAATTGAAAACAAATGGAATTTGACGATCAATTAAGAACAACGTCAAAATTGCGTTCGCACCCAGCAAATGAATACCCAAAACTTAGATCAGTGTCGGTGATGACAGAGTTGAGAGAAAAATTTCAAGTTTTTTACTGTGAAGTACAGACTGGGGTTCGAAAAATTCAAAAAAATATTAAAAGAAAATTGGGAATTTGAGAGAGTAATTTCGCACCTTTTTGGCAATTATCTGAATTAGGGTTCTCGTTGATGAGTAACAGATTTTCTACTTCATTCCAGGAGTTTAAACAGCTCAAATGTAAAAAAGAAGACGAAATGTTTTAGTGTTGTGTTGTACATCTCCAGATCACCTATTACTTCGTTCAAGAACTTTCTTGACATTGACAGATTTGCCCTTGACATTTATTTTTGAACAACATAAAATTATGGGGAACTAGTTCCTCCGTAAGCTATAAAAGTCTTGTTTTGTTAGGGTTTAAGATTCAGGGTTTAGGATTTAAGGGTATTACTAATATTAAATAGTGAATTTTTATAACTTATGGAGAAACTAGTTTCCCCAAAACTTACTTATTAAACAAACCATCCAAATAGTTCTTTACCTTCTGCATTTTTACGAAATTAGTACACACCTAAAAAAAACCGTCTTTTTTGTACATACAATTTGTCCATTCATCCAATACTTGCTTTGAACCGTTAAATCATGTCACTTGAAATTGAATGATATGTAACAGAGATAAAATGGTCACCATAATAAAAGTTATGCAAAGACTAATCGAATAAAAGTAACTTTTAGACACCACACGTTGTTGACATTAATTAATGGGTGTGTGTTTGTATATATATCATTTAATATGTTTCTATTATATAAACTTTTAGTAAATTTTAAGAATGAATGCTTTATTGTCATTGTTGAGTTAGACCATCCATGTTGATCTTCTAAAATGATTGCTGTCTAGGGTTGAACACTTTGGATTTGTTTAAAACGTTTGGTAATTATGTACACATAAGATTAAAACACATGTATATTACAAACGATTTCCACAACTAAGAAAATCTTCGACATGTGTTGCATTCAGGGTCACTAACGATAACCCACCTGTTAGCGAGGGGAATCAATCCCTTTGGGATGTAATAGATGTTAATTTTGCAGCTTTGATCGCCATTGATGGAAGAGAGAGCTCAGAGAGAGTCGTTGAAGGGTAGAGCCGAAAAGTTTCCTTAACAATGACTCAGAGGAAGGTTAATTGAGTCAGGTCGAGCTCGATAATGAGCGTGTGTGCGCCAAAGACTTTGTCTAGCTCTTGTTCTTCCCATGCTAGCAATTTAGGGCGACAATGAGTTCATTTATGTCCCATTCCATTGTAGAGGAGGAAGTGGTCAAAAACGAAAGTTCCGAGTTACAAGAAGATGAATTAGTGTAGAGAGAATGGGTGTGGAATTAGGGAGAGGAAAGGACGGGTTGTGGGCGATAAAAACTTATGGTTATACTAATCGGGGAGTATTTAAGAATATTTTTCATAATATTGGACTAGACCTGTCTTTTGGAAAATATTTGTTCTCCTTAAGAGTTAAATAGTGCTTGAAGGAACTTATAGGAATAATCTGAACAAAATATCGTAGTGAAAGGAAAGAGGAACCGGATTAAACCAAATAAAAACCCTAATTTCACCCCCGTAGTCTCCTCCTTCAACCCCACGAATCGATTACGAACTCGAATTCGCCGGCGACGGGAAGAAAACTAGATACTTAGCGATGAAACGTGCATCGGACGACGACATATCCGACAAGCTACAGTCGAAGAAGCCTGTCTTCCTCACGAAAGCTGAGCGAGAGAAGTTAGCCTTACAGCGCCGCCAGGAACAGATCTCCAATCAGAAGCGCGGCGCTTCTTCCGACCTACCACCCCGTCCCCCTTCCACCTCCGCCGATGCCTCCGACCGTAACCACCACCGTTCATCTCGTGATTACGATCGTGATCGAGAACGCGGCCGTGATAGAGAACGGGAACGGGACCGTGAACGTGACTCTGAGCGTCGGAATAGGGACCGGGAACGTGAGGAAGAGCACAAAGCTAGAGAACGTGCCCGCCTTGAGAAATTAGCTGAAAGAGAGCGCGAGAAGGAACTTGAAGCCATCAAAGAGCAATATCTGGGATCAAAAAAACCTAAAAAGCGTGTTATTAAGCCAAGTGAGAAATTCCGCTTCTCCTTCGATTGGGAGAACACTGAGGACACTTCTCGCGACATGAATGTCCTCTACCAGAACCCTCATGAAGCCCGCCTCCTCTTTGGAAGGGGTTTCCGGGCGGGTATGGATCGCAGGGAGCAGAAGAAACTGGCTGCCAAGAATGAGAAGGACCTTAGGGATGAGATTAGGAAGAAGGATGGGATTGAGGAGCAGCCTGAGGAGGCTGCCGCCCAGAGACTCAAGGAAGAGGCTGCTGATATGTACGACACTTTTGACATGAGGGTTGATCGGCACTGGTCAGACAAGAAGCTAGAGGAGATGACTGAGAGGGACTGGAGGATTTTCAGGGAGGATTTCAGCATCTCTTACAAGGGTTCTAAGATACCTCGCCCTATGAGGAGTTGGGTCGAGAGCAAATTGAGTCCTGAGCTGTTGAAGGCCGTCGAGAGGGCTAACTACAAGACCCCTTCACCCATTCAGATGGCTGCCATTCCTCTTGGCCTCCAGCAGCGCGATGTCATTGGTGTTGCTGAGACTGGTTCTGGTAAGACTGCTGCCTTTGTGCTTCCTATGCTGACTTACATAACTAGACTGCCTCCCATTAGTGAAGAGAATGAAGCTGAGGGGCCTTATGCTGTTGTCATGGCCCCTACGCGTGAGCTTGCTCAGCAGATTGAAGACGAGACTGTCAAGTTTGCTCATTATATGGGTATCAAGGTTGTCTCTATTGTGGGTGGGCAATCAATTGAAGAGCAGGGTTTTAAAATTAGGCAAGGGTGTGAGGTTGTCATTGCCACTCCTGGTCGTCTTATTGATTGCTTGGAGAGACGTTATGTAGTTTTGAACCAGTGCAACTATGTGGTACTCGATGAGGCTGACCGCATGATTGATATGGGGTTTGAGCCACAAGTAGTTGGCGTCCTCGATGCGATGCCTTCCAGTAATTTCAAACCTGAGAATGAGGAAGAGGAGCTCGATGAGAAAAAGATATATCGAACCACTTATATGTTTAGTGCCACCATGCCCCCTGCTGTGGAGCGACTTGCCAGGAAGTACTTGAGGAATCCTGTTGTGGTCACTATCGGAACTGCAGGAAAGGCAACCGAACTCATCACCCAGCATGTGTTCATGGTGAAAGAATCAGAGAAAATGTATCGATTGCAAAAACTGCTGGATGATCTTGGTGATAAGACAGCTATTGTGTTCATAAACACGAAGAAAACTGCTGATCACGTTGCAAAGTCACTGGACAAGTCAGGCTACAGGGTGACGACTTTGCATGGTGGGAAGTCTCAGGATCAGAGAGAAATCAGCCTTGAAGGTTTTAGAACCAAGAGATTCAATGTCTTGGTTGCTACTGATGTAGCAGGGCGTGGAATTGATATACCGGATGTAGCTCACGTTATCAATTATGATATGCCTGGGAATATTGAAATGTATACTCATCGTATTGGACGTACAGGTCGTGCAGGGAAGACAGGAACAGCCACTACATTCTTGACTCTGCATGACACGGATGTCTTTTATGATCTTAAGCAGATGCTCACTCAGAGTAACAGCCATGTACCTCCTGAACTGGCTAGACATGAAGCTTCAAAGTTCAAGCCCGGAAGTATCCCTGACAGACCACCCAGACGCAACGATACGGTTTTTACTCATTGAGGCAATTATTCTATTTTACGGTGTACTGGTGAGTAAGCAGTTTAATATTTTAATTACAAACGGAAATGAGTTACTGGTTTAGTGCTGTAACTGCAGGATTGTAGCTTTGGCTGAATTTAAGAAGTTTAGTATGGTAAATTGTGCTCATTGATTTTCAACTACTGCTATCATTCTACGTTCTCTACTTGTTTGTGGAATTGGTGATCTTATCATTTTGTATGGCCTCCTGTCATGTTTGTTGAATTTATCGTTTTTTGCTAAGATTTCTATTCTTTGTTTACATGAGCATGTGTTTGTCTTCTTGTGTTGCTTTTTGATTATTGCTTTCGTATCACTTAAGCTGCACACATAAATGTTTGGTCAAAGTTCAATCACGTCGACAATCAAAGTCAAAGTGAGACTATCTTTACGAAAGTCTAAAATGTGGATAGCCTTCAATAATTAACCAGTTAGAAAATGCGTGTGTTGTGATCATTTCTTGTTACTCCTCTAGTTTTGTTGGATTGGTTATATTCTCATTATTCCAGTTTCAACATAATTAATTTATGAAGATTTTATGTTACGTAGAGTGCTTATTTATATAGTAATGTTTTTATGTTAGCAGACTTGATTGAACTATACGAAGATGAATTAATTAGAGTTGGTTGTTAGTAATAGCAGTAAATAAAAAATATTAGCTTAAATTGTACTATTATATAGTATTAAAATGCTCATTAAGAAATGTAGTTGAAAAAGCAGTTTCATCAACTATGAGACAAGGTAGATGGTTAAGACAAAAACAATTTTCTTGAAACAGGAAAAACATAAAAAGTATACAGGTGGACAACTTGAATGTGTGGAGGGGAGAATAGAGAAATAATACATGGGTGTGATTAGGAGATAATTCTTTTAAGGGCGGCATTGATCTCTATTAAAATATATATACCCCAAGTAATGCTTTATGTTAGTGTCACATGTACGGTGATTATTAGAACATATAGAGTGGACGGGTGAGGACATTGATGCTAACATTTCAGAGCATAGGTGTGGTTGGGGGTGGCAAATTGGGTGTTTTGGGTTTACCCATTAAAGTTACAATATCCGGGTATCCAATGGATTTTTAACTTTAATGGGTAAACCCAAAACACCCAATTTGCCACCCCTAGGTGTGGTACATAGTGACATTTTATCATATTGACGACGTTCTAGGACCTCTCCCTCCATCCTACCTGTTTGATGAATTACTTCAACTTTGATTATGATCTTCAGGTGGAACGTTTGCACTTACTCATTGATTTGCCGATATGTAAAAGTTAACCTCATACCAAATCAAGAACCAGGGGACCGGATTGGATATATCCTTCCCTCATCACCATCCTTGGTACTTTCATGCTACTCTCTGATAGAATCCTAACTCCATCCATCTCAGGTTGATCATTACCCACCACTCTCTTCATATCCTTAGTTACTTAACAAATTTTAGTGATGAAATTAAGTATACATATATCTACTGTTCAATTCTTAAATTTGCATTATTGCATGCAGTTCTGTCTGCAGTGGTTGGCATCACTTCCCTCAGCCAAGGTATGTACATATTAAGAATCATGAACATGTTAATGATGTTGGCCAAACCAAATTTACGGATACTATTGTTCGGGTATCTGTTGCATTATTGGTGGGTTATTTTGCACCCATCATTTGCTTGTGGTTTACACTCATCACTTCCGTCGGCCTCTATTTACATGTTCACCTATGATCTTGCCTTCATATGTGCTTGCAGTCCATATATCTTACATTACTTGAACAGAATTAGTAAACAAGCCTATATATCTCTGGGTGGAATTATTCTCTGCATCACAGGTCAGGTATATGCAACCCTATTTCCAACCTGCACCCACATAACTTTATTTTTTACTCCACAATTTTGTGGTTTTTGTTTCGGTAGTCTCCAGGGATAGAAGTCATGTTTGCTGACGTAGGTCACGTGAATATAAGGGCCGTCAAAGTATGAACTAAGTAGCAGTCATAATACTTCTGTTTTGATTAGTTGGGAGGCTTAGAAGAATATTTAGTTTGTGTGATACACCTGTGACCTGACAGGTTAGCTTTTCTGAAGGAGTATTACGAGCAACATTTTGGTTTTCATGACAACTGAGAAGATTGGCAATGCCAACGGTAATCATCCACAAACTCTCAATCAAGCTTTTTAAAGCTAGTTTCATTAGAATTTTACATGTTTGAGCTCCATAACAAGTTACGTACCCCTCTACTTTGAGCTAGCGTAGAGGATCCCGCCTATATCTCCTCATTTGATATGTAGTTATGTATATGTATATATCAAATGCTTTTAAGGATTTGTACAATGCAACTCAACAATGCGTAGGATTGTCCAACAGTGTACATAGTAACATAGACCTTCATTACCAGGCGATCAATCGCCAATCTTATTTCAAAAAGCATGACGATTGAACACTTACTCCGTACACGATTGATCACAGATATTTTGAAGCCTCAGTCTCTGATGATGAATGGAACCCTATAGTTGGAATAGGGTTCTGTTATTAGACTATGAGGCTCCGGCCAAATTCTCGTGTCAAACTAGGGGTGGCAAATTGGGTGTTTTGGGTTTTCTCATTAAAGTTAAAATACCCGGATATCCAATGGATTTTTAACTTTAATGGGTAAACCAAAAACACCCAATTTGCCACCCCGTCAAACCCTTGCCCAACCTTCTTGGCGGGTGGAGTGTAGAGAGAGAAAGTGAGTGTATGTATTTGTGTGCTTGGGAGAGGATGTATAATTTGAGGTGGACAACATTGTTGATTGAACTAAATAACCTTTCACCAATGGCCTTCTGGCCTAGTAGTATCGGGTGGGTGAGTAAAGGGCTTTCTTTAGGGGAGGTTCTGGGTTCGATTCCCCTTTGAAGGAAAAGCAGAGAGCCCATAGTTTTTCAACGTTGTGGCTCTACAGATGATCATTCAGATGGCGCGAGACGTCTATGACAAGCAAACTACCAGATGACGCGGGATGTCTATAAGAGATTGCAACATCAATATTGTAGAGCAAGTATCATTCGCTGTAATAGGTTTGACAATGGTAAAACTCCATAGGAACTTGTAATAGTCAGGGCTATAGACCGGCAACTTTAGATAATGCTATAATAGATTTCATAGAGATTTGTAAACGATGGCAATTGCCTTGAAATAAATGATATGTTACAACTGTTAAAAAAAAAAAAAAAAAAAAAAAAAAAAAACACTAAATGCCCTTTCAGTTTCCATCCCCTTTGAAAAGATTTTTGTGTCCCTCAAAAATATCGTGTGTGTATTAGCTGACTTTGATTTTGTTAGTTTTTTAACAGTTAATCCATTTTTACACCACATTGAGTCAATTTAACAGAGTTAAGAATTGGGTTATAATAGTTGAAAAACTGATTAATCAATTGCAAATTTGTCTAAAACTTGGGTAACTAAATTTCAATCACCAATGGTAGATTTTTATAAAAAAAAATAAAAAAATGAACTGAGGTGAAATTTGACCACCCTAATTTCTACTCTTTCTTTTCATCAATATGATTTTATTTATTTTTTGGATGTCAAATAATGTTAACACTTATTTTTAACCAAGAGTAAATTAAAATAAAAGAGGGGATTATATTGGAAAAGAGGAAGTACTGCATCCGGTGCAAAATAACTGTCACTTTTGAGCTAAATGTCTTTGTTATCTTTGCATTGAAACTTGTTATGTTTTATTAATTATTTTAGTGTGAGACATTAATGTATTAAAGATACACACTTAATAGGAGTAAAGTTGAGACCTTTGTCACCAAATTATGATAATAATTATTTTTTTAAAAAATTGTGCAAATGCAAAAAAGAGACGGTTGTTTTGAACCGGGGAGAAGATCGTACTTTATTGAAAAAGCAAGACAATAGGTGTGGTGGTGTGGCGGCCTCTGGTGCTTCCGCAATAGGCGAACTATAGCCGCGGATGACCTTCCCTTTCATTCTACACCCTACTCCCTCCGTCCCTGTCCCTATTTACGTTACAAAAATTACTATTTTGGGTGTCCCTATTTATATTACAAAATTTTAAAAAAGAAATTTTTAAACATTTTTTAAATAGTGGGACCCACTTGTCATACTCACAACAACTATCCACTTACTTTTCTCTACCCACTTTCTCTCTCCCACTCAACTATCTACACTCACAACACATCAACTTTACAATCATATTCTTAATTTTTGTGCAAAGCTTTATTTTTGTAAGATAAATAGGGACAGAGGAGTATTTAAAGATATTAAAATTAGTGACCGACGCAAAATGAGAAGAGAGAGGTGAATGAAGTCGCTATTGTCATTAAGTCACAAAAACAACCCCAAAAAAATTGGTGTCCACTACCTTTTTCCCACCCCTTCTCACAGCCACACATTCCCCCCAATGGTCCCATTCCAAATGAGCTGCCTCTCTCCATTTGATTTCCCCCAAATCCATAAACCCCCCAACTCCTCCCCCCTTATCTTCATTTTTCCTCATTCACACAATCAATACTGACAAAAGGGGTTTCTGGGTTTTTGATTTCTCTGGGTTGTGGGAATCTTTGATTTTTTCATAAAGGGGATGAAGATACAGTGTGATGTGTGTGAGAAAGCGGCGGCGACGGTGATTTGCTGTGCCGATGAGGCGGCGTTGTGCGCCAAATGTGATACCGAAGTTCATGCTGCTAATAAGCTGGCTAGTAAGCATCAGAGGCTGCTCCTTCAGAATTCCCTCAACAATAAGCTCCCTCCCTGTGATATTTGTCAAGTAATTCTTTCACTTTCTTTCCCTTTTTACCCTTTTCCCTTCTCTTACTATAATTGTATAGAATATACTTTTTTGAAGTTGAATGTATAGTTGTACAACACCTTATTCATCTGAATAAGGTGTTGTATGGTACAACACCTTCAATAAGGTGTACTATTATAATTGGAATATACTAGTTCATGTTACTCCCTCCGTCCCACCGTAAGATTCTTACTTTGACTTTGCACGGGGATTAAGAATAAGTAAATAGTGTGAGTGTGAAAAGTAAAGTAAGATTGAGAAAGTGGGTAGGAAGTTTTTGTTGTCAGAATGACAATTGAGTCATATTTTCCATTTTAGGTAATAAAATAATTTAAGAATCTTAAATTGGGAAATACTAAAAGGTAAGTAAAAAGTAATTTAAGAACTTTAAATCGGGATAAAGGGAGTACATACTTTTAATACAAAAGTAAGAACCTTAAAAATCCATATTCTTGAAAGAAAAAAACAAAATCATACTTTTAATACAAAAGTCTAAAAGTACAAAATAATGAGTTTGTGGACTTTTACCGGGAACAGATGTAGTATTCGTTAGATGAATATTTAGCTTTCCTTTGGTCACTAAACGAGCATATATATATATATCTGTTTTTAGAGTATAATCTCAAGAGATTGACTTTTAGGCATGTATATGTGTGGCAGTTGTGTGTTCATGTGCATGTGTGTACACAATTTTATTCTACCCTTGTACCACTCAAAACTTAATATCTTCTGGATGGTGTGTAATTCAGTGGCGGATCTAGACCCTCCTGACATTTCTTTTCAGGGGGGTCAATATAGTAAATTTGAAAATCGTAAGAGGTAAATTTGTAAAAATTACAAAAGTTAGGAGGGTCCAAGTACCCTTCTCAAAGGGCCTAGATCCGCACCTGGGTGTGTTAATGGTATGGTTATGCAAATAAAAAAAAGATATTGTTTACTTTAATCATTTTTTTTTTTTTAGATTTAGTGCTAGAAGGGTGATGGTTGAATCTACATAAGTACATGTTCAAAGTATGCTCGTAAGTAGGGTTGTAAACGAGCTGAGACGAGTCGAGCTTTGGGGTGTTCAGCTCGAGCTTGTTTATAACTTAGTGATGGAGTTCGAGCTTATCTCGAGCTCGAGCCCACTTGTTCGTCCGAACTTGAGTCGAATCGAGTTTCTAGTTGTTTGCAAGCAACTCGAGTCGATATCGAACTCGAGTTTAACTAGTCGACCGCAAGCTTAGACTTTTTGCAATAAAAAATGTGTTCTTAACGAGCTTACTGAGTCGAGTTCGAGCTTATCGAGTCAAGTTCGAGCCGATCGTGAACAAAAAATCAACTTTTAACAAACTTACTGAGTTGAGCTCGAGCTTGAGTTGATCACAAACAAATAAAGCTCGAGCTTTTAACGAGCCAAACGAGTCGAACATGGTCGACTCGATAACATAACGAGCTCGACAACTGGTTCGAGCTCGAGCCAAGTTACAACTCGAGCTCAAACCAGCTCGTTTCTTATAACAGCTGTACTCGTAAGTCGTAACCCATGTTAATCCAAGAGTATTTATTGTTGCCAATACGTAAGGAAGGGACAGCAGTTTAAAAGACTACATAGACAAGAATTATCTAAATCCTGGTCATCATGGGAGATAGACTGATAATTTGATTGAGAGTCATTAGTGTGAACTTACTAATTCCTACGCACCATCTGCCCAGAAAAGCAACCTGCTAGCCCTTCATTTTCTTCCCTGTATGAATTGTCAATTATCACTGAGGAAGTGAATAAAGTGATAAAGAATCAAATGCGATGTCATTGACTAGGTATTACTCTCTACTTATTTCTCATTCTTTATATATTGTTTGAAATCCTTAATTGTAGGAAAAGGCGGCTTTCATATTCTGTGTTGAAGACAGGGCTCTGTTTTGTCGTGACTGTGATGAACCAATACATTCTGCCGGTAGCCTGGCTGCCAACCACCAGCGATTTCTAGCCACTGGGATTCGTGTGGCTCTGAGCTCAACTCCCCGTAAAGAGGCGGAAAAGATTCTAGAGCCGCCACCATCACCACCTCCACTCGCCACCTGTAAGAATAATGCTCAGCAGGTTATCATGAGAACGCCCACACAGCAAGTTTCTGGTTACCCGTCACCCACATGGGCTGTTGATGATTTGCTACGCTTTTCAGATTTTGATACCTCTGACAAGGTATTTAGTTTTAGAATTTCATGCCATTTTATCTGTTGGGTATGTATCTCCTTCATGTCTGTCATACCTTAGTTAATCATAAAAATAATGTATACTTGGACGAACAAAATAAATAAGATATAGGTCAAATTACATTTAGCCGCCCAAAATATCAATCAAATCCCACTTTGCACCTCAGTTTGAAAAGTGGGTAGGTTTGGCACTTTAATTTCCAAACAGTCCCACTTTTACCGCCCGGTCAAGTGCATGTAAGGGGGAAAAGTGGGACCAATTTAAAACCAAAGTACCAAACAAACCCACTTTTCAAAATGGAGTGCAAAGTAGGGATGGCCAAACCGGACCGGAACCGTCGAACCGGCCCGGAACCAGAACCGAAAAAACCGTAACCGCTATGAACCGTCACGAAAACCGGAACCGTGGGAACCGGAACCGTTTTGAATAAGGGCCGGTTAAGGTTCAACCCCCCAAAAAACCGTGAACCGGCGGTTCCGAAGCGCCCAACCAAACCGCGAACCGGAACCGTCTGAACCGTCAGTAAAACCGTTAAAAAACCATCAAAATCATTAGATTTCGAACAGTTTCATCAGAATTAACCGTTACTAATGGAAGGTTGACAAGAAAAGTTGTGTTTTGACTGATTTTTTTTTGCCAAAATCAGTGAATGAAAATAATAAAAATGTGTTTTGACTGATTTCTAACAGTTTCATCAGAATTAACCGTTAAAAAACCATAAAAAATGAACCGTGGAACCGAACCGGAATCGAACCGGAACCGGATTGTGACAACCGGAACCGGAACCGGTGTAACCAAGGGCCGGTTAAGGTTCACATAAAAGCCGAACAGGAACCGGCGGTTCCGAACCGGAACCGTGTTTGGTCATCCCTAGCAAAGTGAGATTTGGTGAATACTTTGGGGAGATAAATGTAATTTAGCCTAAGATATACGTGATCCACCCGTAACAAGTGTCGTGCTTTCCTTTTACGTTAGTCACAAAATAAACATTTCTAAATAAGGAAATATTTCTTGCGTAATTTTTACCATGGTATAAGCAATGTACAAAATAATCTAAGTGTAATTTTAAAGTATGGATACCATGACAATAAGATTTTAGTTGTATTCTCTCTCCTAGATCTTTGTTTTCTTCCCAACTTCCCGATAGGCTTATTTTGAATCCTATCCATGAGTTGACCTTCGAAAACTATTTTTTGCAGAAAGAACAACTCGAGTTTGGAGAACTCGAGTGGTTTACAGACTATGGTTTATTTGGTGAACAAGCTGCACAGGAGGCCATGGCAGCAGCTGAAGTTCCTCAGCTCCCACCATCGCATTCATGCAACACAATTTCACACAAACAAACTAAATTCTACAATCCTCACAGCAAGAAGCCGAGAATTGAAATCTCAGATGATGATGATGATGAGCATTTTACCGTCCCTGATCTTGGTTGACCAACCGAGAAAGTCCAAGTTGATGGTACGGATGCCTGTTAGAAACCACACATCTGAGGTATGTCAGACATCCGTGCATGTATGAAAATATTACGTACTTATGTAATGAACTATACGGTCATTACTTCAGTTAATCAGGTAGACTGATTCTAGTGCTAGTATTTTCGCATCTCTACCAGATGCACAAAAATATGTCAAAATATTCCACTTTCTATTCGTGAAAACTGTTATCTTGAATGGAATGAGTATATCTGTTGTTCAGCGAGTATATTATTGTGCTTTAACACTCCGTAAATCTTAGGGTAATTTTTGTTATATGCCGCGAGTTTATATTGATTGGATACATGAGTCGTAAGAACGTTGACTAGTCAAATGGGACCGTTCTTTTTGGGACGGAGGGAGTATCTCATCATCAAGACGCTGTGTATATGTCTCTAGATAGTATTCATCTAAATAGGCTATCAGGGACCGTCATTTTCAACCAAGACACTCCACATTACTGCTCTGAAAGCATCATGTACAAGTGAAATGATGCCTGGAGTGGGCGTAAATAGCATTTTTTTTTTCCAAACCTAATTTGTTCTAACATTTACTAATTAATTCTGGAAGTCAAGTTTGTTGAAATGGCAAAAAAGGGATGACAACTTAGTTTAGTATGTTGCCGAATGAATGAACTACCTTCCCCTACCATAAACTTACTTGCCACAAAAAAATGACCATATAAAGAGCTCCCTACTGCTAAAAACATGCAAAGAGAGCCTTTTCATGTATTCCATGGCTAGATCAAAGAAGTTCATATCCCCCATTGACCTATTAAATACAACCATTGTATACATAATAATAGTCTTGTTTTCAAGGTTTGCTCATTCACTAACCCTAGAGTCTGATATCGAAGCCCTACGCTCGATCAAGCGCTCGATCGATCCCGCCACGATCACCAAGTCTTCCTTTCTCACCACGTGGAATGATGACAGAGACCCGTGTGAGAGCAGTGGACATAATTACCTCGGAATATTATGCACATTTCCTCTAGACAATTCGAGCAGTCGAATATCAGTGATCGACCTAGAAGGAGACGGGCTCGAGGGGTTCCTCTCACCGGAAGTCGGAGACTTAACGGAGCTAACGACGATCAACCTAAGAAAGAATCAGTTCCGAGGACCAATCCCGACTACCATCACAAACCTCGTTCAGCTCACCGATCTCCTTCTGTCAGATAATTTCTTCAGTGGGAGCCTCCCACTCGACATGAACCTCCTCATGAACCTCGTGAACGTTGATCTATCGCGTAACCGCCTTTCCGGCTCCATTCCAACCTCTATCGCCAGTCTCCGAAGCTTGAATCTCTTGGACTTGTCAAATAACGAGATATCGGGAAAAATCCCAGACCTCACTGGATCATGGCAACTAAACGCGTTAGATTTAAGCAACAACCAACTATACGGGAACTTACCCCCACTTCCTCAAAACCTAAGATCATTGTCACTTAGCCGGAACTTACTCGCCGGCCGGATATCAAACATAAAGAGGCTTCAACATCTCCGGGCACTTGATCTGAGCGATAACCGCTTTTCCGACACCATATTTGCTGAAATCTTTGTGTTGCCTATGATAACTCGGGTCAATGTATCTGTAAACCGGTTCACTGACTTACAAGTGAGGAAATTCACGGGGACGGACACGTTGCTCGAAATGATCGACGTGCACGGAAACCATTTGCACGGGCATTTGCCCGTGAATTTGGCTACGTACGTGAACCTGAGGACGGTTAATCTCGGGCAAAACCAGTTCACGGGTAGGATTCCGATGGAGTATGGGGAAAGAATTGTTAATCCATGGAGAAGTTTGAGTTTGGATCATAATTTTTTGGGAGGGACTTTACCAGCAAAATTCAGCAGTAATGCAGGATTGAGAATGAAGGGAAGCCTTTCCCGGAATTGTCTTAATTGTCCGGCGAGCGTTCCGCTTTGCCGGGGAGGACAAAGGCCGGCGTCGGAATGCATTGGGCAGAATGAATGATATTAGTTTTTAAGTGATTAGGAAATGGGGGAGGGCTATTATCTTTACTTTAGTAGTTATGTGTGACTTGTGTTAGTTTCATGTATTAGTTTGATGCAATTTTCCGGTTATTGGGCAAATTGCAAATTAGTTACCTGAGTTTGTCGTCAAGTTTCAATTAGTTACCCAGTTTGTGTTTCGGTCAATTTAGTTATCGAATTTGTCTTTTTGTTACAATTAGGTGTAAAATTGGTTAGTTCGTCAAAAATCTAACGTAAATGGATGAAAAAACCAACAAACTTCTTTTAGAATTGCATTGATCATCCCTATAGTTTAAATGATCACCCCATACACCCCTAGCCTCCCCTCCCCTCCCCTCCCCTCCCTCATTTACGCTCACACGTTCTCTCACACACAAACCACTTTCTCTCTCTATCTCTAACATCTCTCCAGCCATCGCCTCCCCCCTCCTCCGGCCGGCGAACTTTCTTGTTCCCGGCGAACTCTCTTCCCCCGCTCCGACCTCCTTTCTCCTGCGAACTCTCTCTCCAATCCAACTCCGACCGTTTTCACCTTTATCCCGTGCCCCATCTTCTCTGTCGCCGGCTCCCTGTCTTCTCCGACGAAGCTCCATCGCCGGCGAAGCTCCTTCCGCCCAGATCTGTCCCAAAACCTCATCTAGAGTGCTCAGATCCGTCTCTCTCTATCAAATCGGGCGAATCCCGTGCGATTAGCTTGAAATCGGAGGAGTCCCAGGTGAGATCAGTTCGATCGTTGAACGTCGAGGTCGCCGACGCCGTTGCCGAGATCCGTTGACGTCACCGTCGCCGTAGGTAGTCGGAGGGTCGGCTCTTCAAGGCGAGTCTGTCTCTGCACTTTCCGCCGCCATCCGTTGCCGGAATATCCTTCACGCACCGGCGCGTGACACAGAGTTGCCATCCCTTACCGGCGCGTGAGCTGTTCATCGCCGGTCGGACCATCACTGCTTGGTTCGCCGGCTTGGTGGTTGTTTGGGTTTGGATTTGGGTGCCTCATTAACATTGTTATTGTTGTTGTTGATTAGAAGATAGGTGGTTATGGTAGTGGCCGGATTTGGGTGTTGGTGATGACCGGATTTTGAGAAAGTGATGATGACGGTGGTTATCGTGGTTGCCGGACTTGGGCTTGTTATTGTTGTTGTTGGTTAGAAATAAGATAGCTCTTAACATTCGTTAGTTTGGGGGTGTAATGGAATAATTTAAACTTTAGGGTCGATCTTGGCAATTTTGAAAGAACTTTGTTACAATTTTCATCCATTTTCATTAGTTTTCTAATGGGCTAACAAATTTTACACTGATTGTAACAAAAAGACAAATTCGATAACTAAATTGACCGAAACACAAACTGGGTAACTAATTGAAACTTGATGACAAACTCAGGTAACTAATTTGCAATTTTCCCCCAGTTATTTCAACATCTTTTAGAAAATTTTCTTTCAAAATAAATGATTATTTTTAATAACTTTGTCATTATTTTTTTTCTACCAAATGTACTTCAGTATATTCTACCAAATTTACTTCTATATTTTAATATATACTTATAAAACTAGAAATTTAGATATAATCTTTCCCCCTTCGCATTTCAACATTTGCAATATACTCCCTCTGGTCCAAAATATCTGTCACTTTTGATCAATTTTTTTGGTCCAAAATAACTGTCACTTTTGGTTCAAGACAATTAGAATTCCTAATTTACCCTTACATTGGAAGTTGTTTTACTTTATTAATTGACTTAGGTAGTGTAATAATGTAAGAAAGATGAACAAAAAATAAGGGTAAACATGAAACTTTCACCATTATATGCCGTAATAATTGCATTTCTTAATCTTTGTGAAATGTTTTGGACCGGAGGGAGTACTATTTTGTAAATAAATGTCCCATAAATCTCCCAACCACTCCACTTCATCTAGACAACCAAAACCCAAGACTATTAATTTCTCATCTTGGACCGCAAGCCCACCATCAACCTTAGTTGCTTTATTAAGGGACAATGGGACTTACTTATCATTCTCGCAACAATTTTTTTTTTACCCATTTTATATCTCCTATTTTTTCTTACTTCACTTTTCATACTCACAATATTTATTTTTTCTTAATCTCCGTGTAAAGTCAAATTAATCTCCGTGTAAAGTCAAACTAAGAACTTTAATCGGGGACGGAGGGAGTACATAATTTTGCTCTTTTGGGTGGGAAATTTGGAAGAACATAAATGATATCATTTTCAACAATGGGTACCCAACGATAGATAATCTCCTTGCCTTAGCCCTACAAAATACTGAAAAAATAAAAATATCCCAAAACCATGACACAACCCAAACAGCCAAAACACCACGGACCACAGGACCCCTAGGCATACGATGCAAGCTACAATTCCGAGTCTTGATTCACATAATGGAAAAACTTTTGAGGAATATCTCAAAAACAGTACCCTCAATCACCAAAATAATCACCAGTTCCTTATCACTGATGGTTCATCGAAGAAGAACGCTAGATGGGCAGGACTCGGATGAGAACTATGAGATCCGAATCACAGCAGAATCGCTTTGGGAAGCACATCATGTAAATCCAACTCAAGTATTCAAACAGAATGCCGAGCCATTCTCAAAGGTCTAGAGTGGGCAATGAGCAACAATTACATGAACATCAATATTTTGACGGACTCCAAGCAAGCCTGCGATTTCATCAACAAAAGAGCCAATGGGGACTACACTCTGGAAAACATCTTATCAGACATATACGTCTTAAAATCTGTGTAATAATTTTAATATTTGTAATGTAGATAAGAAACAACGTAGTTAAATTGGCGCATAACAATGCAGTATACGTCAGAAATATGTACAACAACTTTATAAGCACCGAGCCTCTTTTCTTAATAAATAATTAGAGTATCCTTTTCAAAAAAAAAAAAAAAAAAAAAACTAAGGGCTTGTCTGGTGCACAGTTTAAAAAATGGAGATTTTTCAAAACCGAGCTTCTTTTTTTACGTTACTATTTGAAGCGGCAAAAAAAAGCTAAAATATTTAAAAAGCTCGACTTTTAAAAGCTCTTACTTAATTGATCTACGCTCTACAGAAGAAGAAGCCCTAAGAAATCTTTTGCTAATATACATAAAACTAAATCGAAGTTGGATGCGGACACTCATGGTCCAGCACGATTGATGGCCTCATGTTACCATACCAGCCAACAGCCATTGATTGATAGGCAAAAGCATAAGCAAGTTGTGATAAAGAAAGAATTTATGATGAATTATAAGGAGTATTTATTTTGCAACACCCTTTAAGCACACGTCTTCATCATTAGTCATTACAAAAGGAGATCATCCATGCCTTGAAAAGATAGAAATAAAAGAAATAGACACTTCTCATGCGCAATCAAGTAAAATTAAAACAAAAAGACTAGAAAAACAAAAAACAAGACTGTAGAAACTGGAAAAAAGTTTCTAACTCTAATTTGCTCCTCCTTGTCCTTGAATGAGGGCGAGCACATCGGACTCGGTTGGGAGTGCGGGAATGGCACCTTTCTTGGTGGTGGTGATGGCTCCGCATGCACACGAAAATCTCAACACTTGCCTCAATCTCGCTTCGTCCTCGAGCACAGATTGGTCATCGACAATCTTGCATAACAATGCACCTACAAACGAGTCTCCTGCACCCGTTGTGTCCACTGCTTTCACGTGAAACGCTTCCACACTTCCATGGAAATGCTAAAAACGAAAATAAAATAAAATCCATTTTTAGATTAAAAAAAATGGACAGTTTATTATATTTCTTAATGTTAGTAAGGCTCAAGGTATTGTACCAAAACCATGGATCTTATAATAATGAGAATATCAGTCTTACAAGAAGTTGCTAGTTGTGATAATAAATTAGAAACTACATCCCACGAGCAACATATAATAAATCACAATTTGCAATATATAAAATTAAAGCACTATTATAAGGAATTAATTAACTTATATTCGTAGAGTATGAACAAACAAGATTCTATATAATATATACTCTCTCTGTCCCACCTGAATTAGGATTTTTGAGTTGGACACGGGGATTAAGGAAAAAGTGTTATTGGAGTAGGTGTTGTGAGTATGAAAAGTAAAGTAGGGGAGAGAAAGTGGGGGTAGAGAATAATGAGTGAAAAATTATTGTGAGAGTGAATGTGGGTCCCATTAAATAAAACATTTCCATTTCTGGGTTGTCCTAATTCGAATGAAACACCAAAAATAAAAATTTGTCATAATTCGAGTGGGACGGAGGGAGTATTTACGTTAGAAAAAGAGAATAGACTAATACAAAAATGTAAGGGAAATGTTGTAAAGTGGGTCCAGCGTGTGTAACATGTGAAGTGGAATTTGGAGCGTCTAAGAGGTCACGTTATTAAAATAGGAAGGAAAAAATAAAAGCATCTATGTTCAAGGGATGTGACCTCTAGTCAAAATATTTTTTGTTTTAACAGATACGGCAGCCTGTGCGTATAAGGTAAGGGCTACAATAATCAAACAAATCACTGAAATCAGAAAGTGATCTATTTATTCGGACAAAAACTTGCATGAGACGGTTTCACACGTGAAACGAATCTCGTTGAAAGAGTAATAAGTTAGCCCTTTATAAGCGAGGCGGAACAAGCTCATTTCCTCACTCAACAAACACTGTCTTACCGTACGAGACCGTCTCACACACCACAACTTTCATAAAATTATTCAAGTAATGAATGGCATGTTTCATTAAACTTGTTTTAGGAGGTGCAAGTACTAAAAAATTCAAAAGCTGAGTGGGTTCCAACTCAGCCGTGGACTAAAATGCACCTTTAACAACTTCACCTACCACCATGTCCTTAACTCTTGCCTACTACACTTCACCTAAATCATTTAACTCGTGCGGACACTTTGAAATATCTCTATTTGCAATTTAAAACTATTATTTCATCAGTTTTAAATTGATGGTTTTATTTGCTGGATTGAAAAAGTTTTTAGATTTCAAACTGAAAGTTAATGCCCTCCGTCCCATCACAAGTGAGACTTCTTTCTTTTTTAGGCCGTCCCACTAAAAATGAGACTGCCCAAAATAGAAATGTTTCAACCCCATTCATTATCTCTCTTCATTTTCCATCACTCAATTTATTCAACCAACACTACTATTTATCCTACTCATTCTCTTTCTTTATTTTCCACCACACAATTTATCCAACTAACACTACTATTTACTCCACTCATTCTCTCTCTTCATATTCTACCACACATTAACTAGTTTGTCTTAATTAGTGTCCAAACCCCTCTAGTCCTACTTGTGCTGGGACGGATGGAGTACTTAGATCTAATATACTCCTCTGTCCCTAAATGAGTATCCATTTTAAAAAAATAGTTGTCCCAAAATGAGTGTCTTTTTTAACATAACTTTGTCCCTAAATGTTTTATTTCAATTTTTTTTTTCACCGGTCTCTTTATACTTGCAAAACTAAATGTTTCGAAAGAAGATTACAAGATTATACATGAATCTTTGCCACAAAATTGTACAAGAAGTTGAGATTTTCAGATGTCCCTTAAAATAAAATTTGGACACTCATTTAGGGATAGAGGTAGTATATTTTTTTAATTATGTTGTTTAGGAACAACAAAAAAAAGTTCTTAATATTTTGTGAAGGCCAAAATACGTTTACCCCCAAAGTATACACTGAATCTCACTTTGCACCCTCGAGCGAAATTCGTCCCACTTTGGTACCTCACGTTAAAATTATCTCACTTTACACCCTAGCTCCGTTAAGCTCCTAACGGATGTTACAAAAAAATAAAATAGAGAGTATAAAGGGATTTTTGATTATGTACCTTGGTGTAATATCTGCAACCCTTTTCACCGAGAGTGACAAGCAAGAGCTTCAAATTAGGATGCCACAGAGACAATGCTGACTCATCATCAATCTTGTCACTTCCAGTGAGGAACTCAAGCTCCACGTCACTCACTTTAATAACCTCAGCCTTGTCCCAAATGCTCATGATTTGGTCACGTGCCTCCTCCGCCGACGGCCACAGTGGTAGCCTGAGGTTTGGGTCATATGACAAAAGTGCCCCTGCCTCCTTCGCTACTTCCATTGCCTTTAAGTGCGCTGATCTACATGGCTCCACGATCAAGCTTATTGATCCATAATGAAATACTTTTGCCTAACAATTTTGACAATTAATTTTTTTAATTAGATTGTGATATAGAGAATTCACGTTTTTCGTAAGTTTTAACCAAAACAAAAAGATTTAATAATAACAAAATTTAGTTCCGACTGTTGTTTAAAAAAAGAGAAATCAGAGTATAAGTATTCTAAAAATAAAAATAAGTAAATTCAGTAAATAGAATTACTTCAACACTACAAAATCTAATAAAAATCAGATTTTTTCCCACAAAATAATTGAAAATAGATTGTTCTGAGTAAGGTTCAATGAGATAAAGACTCCTACTGGAGTCTGGACCTACTCAATGGCAGAGTCATGATTTTTTTTAAAATGTGGTCAATATTATTTTCAAAACAATCAACTATTTCCTCCGTCTCATTTTAAACTTAAAAAAAAAAGTAAGCACAAAAACTAAGATGAGAATATTTATATTATAAAATATAAATAGTAGGATAGAGTCGGGCTCGGGAAGAAAGATGAGAGAGACGGTGATGCATTAATGGGTAGAGGGGTAAGTTGGTCCAAAAAAAGTCGAAAAAGTACAAAACCTAAAATAATTTGAAAAATTTCTCAAAAGCCTAAAACGTCAATTATTGGGAACAGAGGGAGTATTTAAAGTCAGCAACTCGATGCAAATACAAAATCGAGAAAATGGATAAGCTAAAATCTGAAAGAAATGTGGGTCCCATAATGCTCACTGAATCCGTCATGGTAAAAAAATTAAATGTATCAAGCAAAAGGGAAAAAAAAAAAAAAAAAAAAAGTAGGCAAGTGGATATCCAGAAATTTGGCACAGCGCGCGTGTGTAGAAGAATGGGAAGGCGGCATTTTCAATTGTTTCCTTTCCGCAATTGTCTCCTCATATTTCCTCCTTCCTACAACAGATTCACGACTTTGAAAAGTCTGATACAAGGGGAATTTGGCTACTTATATCAATTTAACTATTTTTAATTAAATTATAAGATTTCGTATATTAAAATAAATATTTAACAGATATTTTGAAAATGAAAATTTACCGTATCTAGTTCTAAACTTGCTAGTGTGTTTGCTAAGAAAAACTTTTCTAGCGTGGTAAGGATGTAATTACATATTAAAAAATTAAAAGTATTTTAGAGAGAACTTTTAAAATACATTCATTAATAAAAAGTAATATTGAGGGCAGTGGCGAAGCCACCCTAAGGGGATGGGGTCATTCGACCCCTTGATTTTGGAGTTGTGCCATTTTTACTCCTTTTAAATTTAGAAAAATAACATTTTTACCATTAAAAATATCATTTTTTGCAATTATGACCCCCTTAAATTTAGAAAAAATTAATACTATATTATAATTTCGACCCCCTTCCACTACATTTCTGGCTTCGCCACTGATTGAGGGAGTAATAATCTTAGTGGGGCATCAATAATGTAGTAGATTTTAAAAATATCAACGAAACAATCTAAATTTTTAATGAAAATATATTATCATTTTAAGCCGATAATAAGTCATTTTTGCTGAAAATATCAAATAATGAAAAAACTTGTCATTTTAAGACAGAAAATGGTCTACAAATACTCCAAACTATACGAACCAAACCAAAGTAATACCACAGATCTTACTACTCATAAGATCATATAGATTCCAGTTTAAGTTACTCACTCCGTCCTAAAATATCTATGTAATTTTAAATTTGTCTACACATAATAATAAAATGTGTAATCAACTTGATGTGCACACGTAGTAATTAAAAGTGTAATCAACTTTAATATACATATGCAATTGACTAAATTATCATAAATATTATTCAATTTTTTAAATAATAAATAATTTTACAATGACAATTCTATAATCATAAATTAAAATATATTTAATTTAATAAACAACGGTGAAAAGCATAAATAATAATAATAATAAAACAATAAATATTTTGAGAAAAGAAGATAGAGAGAATATAGTGTACGAAATACAAGTAATCCAAGATTTATCTAAATCTATACAAATCCCGTGGAATTCTAGACAGGGGAGAGGTAATTGGACTATTTATGATAAGTCAACGCAAATTAATCCAAAAGCGCGTGAGATAAACTTTCTCAATCCGATTAGGATCCAACAACAATCCGATTATGAACATGCAATGTGTGCGTTTTGTGTGTGTGATTAATGGAGAGATTGATCAATGTGAAGAAGAAAGAGAGAGAGAGAGAGAGAGAGAGAGAGAGAGAACGTACAGATCTAATAAGCTCGAGATTGAGTTCATCCGGCGTCAACAGCATATCGGCGCTTGGATTCCGGTAGAACATGAACTCACGCTCACCGTCAGCCTTCAAGGTCACGAACGCCAGCGCCGTTCGAGCGTGACTATCGAAGTTGATGCCTTCGCCTGAGACGCCGTTTTCCTTGAGGATTCCGGCTAACATGTGACCGAACTCGTCGTCGCCGAGCTTTCCGACGAAAGCGGACTTTCCGCCGAGTCTAGAGACGGCGATCGCGACATTGGCTGGGGCGCCGCCGGGGGCCTTGAGGAAGCCAGGAGCCTCGGCGAGAGAGACGCCGGAGACAGTAGGGACGAAATCGATCAGCATCTCGCCGAAACTGACGATCAAACCTCCCGGCGACGAATTTCCGTTCGACAAAGCCATCTCTGATTTTATTTATGACGGTAACGAAAATGTATATGAGAGAGAGAGAGAGAGAGAGAGAGAGAGAGAGAGAGAGAAATGAGGGAGAGATTCAAGGGGTTTAAATAGAAGGAAATGTAGGGAGAAATTAATTAATTAATTAGAGTAAATGATATAGAATTGGCTTTATTTTGAATTGGTAGGCTAGTGGTGAAGATACTTTTACTAGTAAAATTGACTATTCCAAATCCTTGAGCATGAAAAAATAAATGGATTGCGACTTTTTGCCTCAAATACAAGAATTTTGAAATACGGAGATTTATTGGACTTGTGAGATACTTTCAATTGTAAAAACTTTCAATTGTAAAAATCGGCGTTCTATATCGGACCAGAACGGTTTATAACATGAATATTTTGATCCGTTTTTGAGGTGATCTCCTGTACACCCGCCGCATGGCGTGCGGGCGACTTTTCCGATTTTTTTTTTTTTTTTTTTTTCCACCCCAACTTTTTCCTTCCAACAAAAATAACACTTATTATAACGTAATGTAACATTTTTTTTATTCAAATGTAACACTTTTAAAAAAAAATGTGCCACAATTTTGCTACAATAGATAAAGAACATAAAGATTGACAACTAAACTAATGTAACACTTTTTATAAAAGAATGTAACACTCATTTTTTCAAATGTAACACTTTTTCTCCGAAAATTAACATAGGATTGACAATTAAACTAATGTTACATTTTATAAAAAATGAATGTAACATTTTTTTCCCAATTATAACAGTTTATATTCTTAAATGTAACATTATATCTGAAATGTAACAATTTTTATTGAGAAAGTAACAATTGAAATGCACAAAACCCAATTTTTTTTTTTTGTAAAATTACTGTTCCATTTGACTGTAAAAAGTGTTACTTTTTTAATATGAAACTGTACTTTTATCAAAACAGAGTGACATCTCAGCTAACAAAGCAACTCAATTTTTTTTTTGCGTAAAAAAATATGTTTTTTAAAAAAAAAATCAAACCATATCATGACCTATGTAGTTTTATTCGTCTCGTCGAAACGAACACAACGGTATTTTTATTTATTTTTCTGAGT